>JPHH03000035.1:0-324551 GCA_000750105.3 Tolypocladium sp. Sup5 PDA-1
CCCCCCAGCAGATGATTCACACATGTGCCGCGACGCTTGTTATATATCGTTCCCTCCCTTCGGTTCGGCTGCCTGCTGTTGCACGTCACGTAGTCCGTACCGCCAGACTTATTATCCTCGCCGCGTCCCTGTTTACGCTGCTTCCTCATCCTCGCAAACAAGCTTCCTTGCTAACAACCTCGACACTGCGTTTGCAACGGCCACAAGCCGACACAGCACCCATCCCCAGATAAAGAGAGTCCCCGCCACCACCCACGGCCGCTTACACCCTCGAGGTACCTACACCACCGTCAGTCTTGGCCGCGCCGGAAAGTCCTCGCACACCAGCCCCAAGCACACGGCGACGCACGGGCTCCGGCACCCGACGGACGGACTCCAACCGAGGGACGTGATAGCAGACTTGCCGAGTCATTCAGCGCGCTGCATCGTTGATATAAACGCTTCCCCGGATCTGGTCTCCGAACCACAGCAAGATCCAGCATCCTACCGAGGGTTCATCCACCCCCGACTTACACCCGCACCACCGCCTAAATGTACGGCTCATACGGCTCGTACAGCTCCATGAGCGCCATGTCTGCGCCCATGGACATCACCTCCAACAATATCCGCACACACGACGCGGGCTGCGCCTTTCCCTCGTGGCCGCGGCGGTCATCACTGTCCGACTCGGAGCACGAGGAGCCGCGGGCCACCTCGTTCCTCTCCGACGACGACCTCGTCCTCTCCGACCCCTTCGACGACGACGTCCGCAGCGTCTCCAGCACATCCAGCACTTCCTCGCCCATGGCTGCCGCCGTCTCGCCGCCGCGCATCTCCGAAGAGGAGCTGCTGCGGATGGAGCGCGAGAGAGTGACCATGCAGCGCGAGTACATCCGCCAGGTCAAGCAGGAGAAAGAGAGGAGGCGGCAGACGGTCCTGCGGGCGCGACGCAGCAGTCCCAAAAAGAGCCCCAAGACCAAGCCGGCCTGCCTGACGACCATTACCGAGACCGGCGAGTGAGGCCTCGCTCACCAGGCCTCCTACGTTGCCCGACTACATTTTCTACAGCGTACGTTTTGACGCGTCCTCCTTGGCGTCGCGACCATCTCACTTACACGACTCAGACACTTTTCTCCCCCCAAGACACACGACACCCCACCACCACCATCTCCAGATCTCACTACCCCACACCACGTGCAATTTGGCCGCGGGTGTTGAGCGCGTCGAATACTGCATGCCAGCCAGCAGCAGGTTTACGCGGGTCCCGATACCTGCGTATCACGAAAACCCCACGGCTGGAAGCAGCATCCTTTTTCGCCGAGGCGCGAGTCGTCACCGGGCGCAGGCTGCGAGAATGACGACAGCCGCGCCAGGGTGGGAGAAATCGGGAGTCGCAGCACCCTCCGCCCCGGGGGCCGCGCAGTGCGATCGACAGCTCCGGCTGTGAAGCTCCGTGCTTATCGATCTTACCTGTCAGCGGCCCGAGGCAGCGAGCGTGTCTGAGTCACGAGACGAGACACACTGCTGGACCAAAGGCCCGACACACACAAGCTGCAACCTCCAGGCGGAGACGGGACCAACCGGAAGACGTGGTGGACCTCAGTGCCGAGGCGGTCCGGCCCCACGTCGCACATGTCCGGCTACTGTGCCCACGAGCCGCTGGCGGCTGCGCTCTCGGTGCTCGATGGGGATGCGATTGGCGCGTCACGGGATCTCTGTCGGTTGCACGGGAGCATCTGTCTGCTACCTTGCCGTTGCCGACAAACACCCGACGGCCCCTGCACTCTCACAAGCTTCACCTGGCTGCACACCTCCCCTCAGCACATGAGTCGGCCGCCCACGTGTCACTGACCGAGGGCCACGGCTGCTTTGCGTCACTCTTCATTCTATTCTTCTATTCTTGTTGATTCATCCAATCCCATCTCATCGGCCCACGGTCTCGGGACTTCAACCCCAAGGGACCGGGCCCTTTTTTTCTTCTCCTCCTCAAACTTTAATCCTTTGATTTCCATTCACGTCTCTTCACATGTCATTTCCATATGGGCATCAGCGCCAGGAGTTTCTTGCCACGTTTCATCACTTTCTTTTCATTCTCATTTTCATATGAACATCAGCGGAGCATCATCATCATCATCATCATAGCGGATATCAAGTGTGTTTTTTAATCAGCGGGACGGAAAAAAGTATTGGGTTAGACGGATCATGGGGCTGCCCACTGGGTAAGCAAGCAACAGCATATTCCCTGTTCATCACAGGGACCTGAGCATCAGCATCATCATCACGTTCACAACGTTAGATGATTTAGCTTAGTTTTTTTATTCTGCAAGATACCCCCTTTGGCTAGTAGAGCCTAGGCAGTTCACAATTTCATCACTTCATCTTCTCTCCCTCAACAAGCAAGAAGCGCTCACACCTTTGATTGGCTCCATCGTGATGCCTGGACGAGGCGTGCGAGCAAGGCTGGCTAGCGGACCCGCGGTGATTATTCAATGATCGTCAGGGCCCCGGCCCCGGGAGCTTTGAAAGGGCTTCCGGGACGGCTATCCCTTATTAGTGGCCGCTTCCATTGTCGCTGTGCTGGACGTCATCCCCGCCCAAGATTACGGCGACGGCGCAGCATCACAGTGCCAGTGTTGGTGGATGCCTCTCTAAGATTTGAGATTGCCCGTCCATGACGGGGACTCGCGAGATTTGACAGAATGCCACTAAAAAGGCGCAAACACGTCACGGCAGTCAACTGTCAGACGGCCAAGGAGGGCAATTGAGAGGAACAGTTCCTAGGCCGGGCCGGGCCTCTTCTCGACCCGACCGATCGAGCAACGTTGCTCCCCAACTCTCTCTCCCTCCCGGTCCTTTTGCGTCCTCTTGGGCCCCTTTGCGCCGCACGCTCACTCCGCGTCGTGACGGGCGACGCAGCGGTGCCATTTTTAAGGGACGACGATGCCCAACACACATCAATTCGACATGCTCGCCTCCGGGGCCGAGCCCAGCAAGCCATGCCGCGGGCGGGGAAACCTGTATTATGTTCCAACAGCCTTGCAGCAGAAGAAGCAACAAAACCCAACCAGCCCTGCAGACAGACGAGGTGGTGCGCTGCAAGTGTGACGGGAAGGGATGGCTTGCATGGCCTAGGGCGGGGAAAGGGAAATCCAAACCTCGGATTTCTTTGTTTTTGCTCCCGCTGCCGTCGAGGATGATGGTGATGGAATGATGATGGCCATGTTGAGGGAGGTCGCAGTTGTGGCGTTGTGACGACGATCATGGAGGTGATGGGGAGCGAGTGTGAAGGATGGTGACGGATCGAGCGGGTGGGCGTTTTTCTTCACGCGAGTCGCGAGCGCGTGGCCGATGCGATGGCGACATTTTTCTGACGTTGGGTTCCGATGCGATGCCCCTGCTCGAGGTGGCACCTTCTCTGGGCGTAGCATCCGGCGGCTTTCCGCAAGGGTTGTTGATGCCATTGCCCCTTAGGGTCGATGAGACTCTTCGCTTACACAGGTCGACGGTGGGAACCATCTCGGGCAAGCGGGCAATTGGTCGCGTTCCAGCCAAGTGCTGTAAATCACGGGCGCTGGAAGGACTTGGGCTTTTCAACTGGGACTCTGAATTGCCATTCCTTCGTGCCGGAATATCCGTCTGTAGTCGTAGGCAATGCCCAGCTCGTCTAGTTCAACCATTCAGCACAGGCGGGCCACGCATCCTATAATCCACGGTCATCACATATCAAGGGGGCTGGAGAGCAGTTTCCTATCATGGCCTAATCGTCAATGCTCTCGGGATTCACCCAACCCGACTGGAAGCTGTAAACGTGCCCTCGGGGTATTCTGTGCGCATGTTGATTGGCATGCGTCCGCGAAGTGGTGGCCCGGCGGGCAAGAGATGTGATGGCCGCGCTGGTGTGACACCCACTACGGACTACTCACGAGGTTTCTGCTTGACATGGGGGGCACCTCAACCGTGCAACCCCGATCTCCCCGTCGGCCATGCTGTTCAACAGTGATGCCGCGCGCGCAGGGACAATCCTGCGGGCCGCCTATGCGGCCGCGCGGGGAACACGGACCTTGAAGAAGATGCAGGTTGCGAGTGTGATGTGATGGCGGCGTTGGCGGGAGAGAAGCTGTTGGAGCTAATGCGGGACAGAGCTGGTGTCGGGCATCCAGCTAGTCTGCCTCGAGACCGTTTGCACGCACCGATTTGATAGACTGTCATTTTTCTGGACCACCTCCCGTTTTCTGATGGTGTGCAGATCCCCTGCTGCTTGTTGGTGATGAGTCTCACTGCAGCTGAGCGTCGTGAGGCTACAGCTGGGAACGGAAGGGCGGGTAGCTCCCGTCTTGGGGGACTTGGGGGCATGGTGCGTTTGCGGAACCGGAGGTCAAGTAGCGGTGCGGCCTAAGCAGTGTTATACGGGAGAGGCATCATGGCATGCACGTGGTATATGTACGAGACATGTTGCACCGTCTAGTGATGCGGTTGATGCCCATCATTGACACGGACGAACAACGGCCTTGCGGCACTTTGTTGTACGGATACGCGGTTGGAAATTGAGAACTGGGAGAACGGCCCCATGTGTAGGTACCGCTGGTGCTGACAGAGTACACGGCGTTAGCATGCTGGTATCGCCCCTATATGCCGGTGGTGACGAGGAGACTGGTCGCACTCAGGTTCAGATCCAAACCTAGCCGTTGAATGGAAACCAGGGTAGCAAGGTGTACGAGCCATTGCAGGGATTGCAGCCATCGCAGCCATCGCAGCCATCGATCGACTGTCTCGACAAGGCCGGTGGCTCTACCTTGATACGAGCTCAGCGGTCACGATCTGGACGAAACAGAGTTTTTCGTGCGCCGGGAGATGGGATGCAATATGCCAGGAACCGCGTGAAACAGCCGCACGGTTGTACGGCAGGAGGCCTGGGGTAGAGCGGCCGCGACGCCTGCATGCTGCTGCATGTAGTACGTTAACGGAGACGGCGCTTCTCTGTGCTTCGTCTGAGCGATCGTGTGTGCCGCCACCGTGGCACGAGAGCAGCGACGACAACCCGAGCTATGGTCTTGTGCCTGGCGATCTTGGGAGGACCATGGCGGATGCTCGTGGTCGTGGTTGCAGAAGCGGCAAGGATCGGGTCTGACCATTTCGTACCTTAGTTGCACGGTTCGTTTTAGCAGCATCATTTGGCGGCCCATGGTAGCTGGATGCAAAAAAAACCAGTAGCTGTGGCTATTTGAAATATCCCAGGCGATATCTGCAGCCAGGACGCTCGGGCCAGATGCAAGTGACGGTTTTAGCATGAATGGAATCAGCTCAGCTGGTCAGCGACCCGAAGCGGTTCGAAAAAGATCTTTGGAGGTCAAATATAGGCACACAGCCCGGGGTCGGACATGAGTTAATGACGAGATATTTCGAGGCCGGCCACGGAGCAGAGCCGAGCGGCGCAGGCGGTTCTTGCATGCATTTTGCATGAGTGTGGTGGTGGCCAGAGGGCCATTGGGGGCCACGACGCCGAGCTCCCGTGTAGGAAATAGAGTGCACCCATATTCCAGCACCGAAGGTCCCGTCTCCCAAGCCACCTCTGATGCCTCTTTCCCCGGATCTGGCAGTGTTCCTGCCCAATGCTGTTGGTGGTGGTGTTGAGTATGAGACAGGCAGGACAGGCATTCTTCCCAGGTCGAGGACGGCAAGTTGGCGGAGCCGATCCGGAACATGGCGGTTCAGCGGTGGGGCCGGAACCCCACGCCAGGGCCGATGAAGGTGAGCTCGGCCGACAGTGTAGGTGCTTAGGTATTGTCATGCAAAGCGATAATGGCCGTGCAGCGCATGTACGAAGTAGTCCGTACTCTGTATGGGCAGTGCTCTATACGGGCAAGGTCCTGGAGGGAGGGAACGGCGGCCCGGGGCGTACCGGCTGTCGGCGGTAGTTGCGGGCTTGCGACTTGCTCGACGCTCAACGACGAAGCAAAGACGCTTGCTTGCTGGGACGGGCCGAGCACACAAACGAGATCGATCTATGTACGGAGTAATCCGTAGATGGGGACACATCGCTGCCAACAGTGAAAACATTGTTGGCAGCCTGGAAATGTCGTTTATGCGGAGAGCGATTGGAGCAAGACCAACACAACGTCGTTGTCGTCGTTGAATCCAGAGGGCAGGAGCGGTACTCCGTAGAGCCCTTGCTCCAGGATCCAGGATCCACGGGGGAGGGAAGTAGCGGCCGGGAGAGGGCGATTAGATCCCTGTCGACAAGCGTGATCGGGCCCCTGATTGGCCGGTGCCTTGCGCGCACTTGCATTGCACGCCACCAATCACGGGCAAGCGCAGACTTCGGCGCTACGACGCCGCCTTCCATTGACCGTCACTCGTCCCTGCCCCGCTTTCGACCGCAGCCCCAAAAACCCCAGAGCCCAACCACATGTCTTGTCCCCCTCATGATTCCTCCCGATGCGCAGAGCCATTGCGCGCTGGTCTCGCTGCCATCTTGCTTTGGACGACGAGCAGCCGACTAGCTCTGGCGATGGGCGGAGGATGACACTGGCTCGGCGCCCCCTCCCCCAAGAGGCCCTGTAAGGTACGAGCCAGAGGGTGCACTCTGGCCTGGCACAGCGCACAGCGCACAGCGCACAGCGATCGTCTGCGGTGCAACCGCGCAGATGCGGCCCCGCAACAGCCAACAGGCTGAGCGAGTGCTTCCTTGTTGCGTCTGTTCTCCTCGTCTCCCGGAGTGCCGGAGGCGCAGGCGCAGCAGAGCAAAGATGGAATCAAGACGCAGCCGCGCTCGTCGGCCGTGCTGCTGACCATGCGCCTGATATCCCACGAGCATGACGCCCCGGGCTAACAAAACGCACGCGGCCCCATCCACGGAGGCTAGACATGGGGGCTCCCCCCCCTGGCGGCAGCCCGTGTGCTCTGCTCAATGGCCCACGCAACCGCTTGGACATTGATTTAGACACGATGCAGAGCCTGGATTCGCCTCGCCACGGGCCATTTACAGCACGAACTCCGTACGTGGCTCACGCACTCGTACGCACAAGCGGCCCCCCTCGTCGTGCAGACACTGGACAGGCATCCATGTCGACTGGCGCACGCGCGAATGCGGCCCATCCGCGGCCTGTGGCTTGCCTCGACGAGCGATATGGGCAATGAACCCTGGCTTGGGCCATGCACAAGGCACTCGTCCTTGGGCTTGGCTGGCCGGTCCGTATCCGCTCCCACAGTCGCCGTTGGCAGCGCCAGGGCTCTAATTTTATGTGGCCGCCAGCTCCCATCCACTGACAGGCCAGCCCGCAGCCATCTAGGCGCCATGCTGCGACTATCTCGCTCTCTTTCCATGGGTTGATGGGGCATCCGTCACACCACCTCTCGCCGGCCATGCTCTGCTCCTGTCCCCCATCTGTCGACGATCCAGTCAACCATCCCCGCTCGTCCCCTGCCCGGCCCTGGCCTGCCTCACTCATATCGCTTCCCCGTTGTCGTGTCTCTGGCTGCTACCTCCTCCCGGGGCAACTCTCTTTTCTTCCTCTCTTCCCATCTCTTCTCGTCTTGTTCTTCTCATGCAGCACCCCAGCGCGACGCGGCTCTCACAAAGGCACGGCATTCCATACCTCGCTGTGGTCGACCTGCCTCGCATATCCATCCGCCTGCATCTGCGTCTGCGTCTTCCTGTGTAACCCCCAACCACGAGAAGCCCCCAGGCGGCACGAAACAAGCGCCGACCCCGGCCCACAGCCTCTCCTCTTCGGGCCATCACAGACAAGACAAGCTGCTCCTCTTTTGCGCCTGCAAGCATCTTCGTGCAAAAGCGCCTCTGCTCCCGCCGTCGATCCGCATTCTCTGACCTGCCACCTCACCGCATTGCACATCACAGCCGAGACATACATACATCCGCGGCGTCTGCCAGGCCTCGTCTTTCCCTCGACCGTCACCCGACAACTCACATCGCCCGGCCACCGCATTCCCTGTGCCATCCCACCGCCCACCGCCTACTGTCCCCCCCGATACGAATTCTCTTGGGTGTGTTCGAGGCAACTCCAGCCTCCGCGAGGGTCATTTTGTCGGCGCGCGGGCGTCCACGCGCGTTCCATGTGATGGTATAGGACTGACAGAAGCGCCACCTGCCGCCTAGTCCCCGGGTTTCGCGCGGTAATCGCATCCCGGATAGATAGGCTCGGCTACTTCGACGACGCCGTGGTACGGTGCAAGTACCGTTCCACGGGGATTGTCACCCCTCGAACATCCCGGAGGAAGCACGATTGCTGCGGGGCCTGACCGAAGCGTCGTCACCTGCGGGCTCCCGGCGGAACAGAGAAGCTGGCAGCATCGACAGCTCGGTCTATATCAAGCCCGCCATGTCTGCCTCCGCCTCGTCGAGGAATCGCACTGCGAAAAGCTCTGGGAGGTCCTCAACCGCAAGAGGTGCCCATGTGCAGGACGCGACTACGATGCCGTCCGTGCAGGACATCAAGCTCTTCGACCCAAGCGCCGCCACGGCCTCCATGTTCCTTTATGCCCAAGGCCCCTCGGTTGTATGCTGCCATCACGACACGCTCACCATAGAGCGGAGATTCTCCAGGCATGCGAAAGACGTCCAATTACTTGCCGTGGATAACCAGAGCGAGGTCGGTGGAGGCCGCCTTGTTGTGAGTTACGATGCCGGCCAGGAAGCGATTGTATGGGACTTGATGACGGGCGACGAGGTGGCCCGGTTTGCGTCATATGAACATCTTACGGTGGCCGCATGGATGCGCAACGGAAATGTCGCCTTCGGTAAGCTGCATGAACGCTTCTGCTTGGCTTTTTGTGTGCGACTGACATCCTTCTCCTTGCAGGTAACACACAAGGAAGCATTATTCTCTTTGAGCCCACCACTTCTGAGCACATTTCATCAAGGACAATCGACCAGATCGCAGTCACCGCATTAGCACCCTCCTCCGACTGCCGGACTTTTGCGATCGGGTAAGTTTGATCGGAAGCAATGCACCTGCTTAGCTCGACGCTGACGACTTTCCTCAGATATCAAAATGGCTCCCTCTTGATTGCAACCCTGCAACCTCGCTTCACCATTTTACACAATTTGACAACGTCAAGAGGCCCATCCCCCATTGTCACACTCGCATGGCACGCCTCATCGTCGCGGCAAAAGTCGGACATGCTGGCTGTGCAAACCCACGACGGCGATCTCCGGGTCTGGAGCGTGTCCAAGTCATACAGCGCCGATGACCCGGCCAAGGTTGTCAGGATACTTAGAAGAAGAGACAACTTCGTGGCAGGCCCTAATTGGATGGGCTGGTCAAAGAACGGACGCATCATCCAGTTTTCAGACTCGTAAGTCAATCTTGCCACCACCCCCTACGCGCGCGCTTAGCTGCAGGCGCAGCCACTCACTAACACTCACACTCACACAGGGAGACGCTCTCATGGGATGTTAGGACAAAGCACGTCACTTTCGATTCTATCCCTACGCTCGAGCATGTCAAGGGATTGGCTGTGTACGGTCCAGGCGCCAGTCTCTTCACCGTTGGACCTAATGGCACGGTACAGCAGTTCGACCTCAACTCGCCGTCCATTATGGTCGCCAACGTCCAACATCCTGCGAACCTCTTGCCGCCGTCGCCGCCTAATTCCATCGAAGAGCCAGAGAACAAGTCAGCCCACTCTGTAACAACGATACACACCTCCGAGTCTGATGCCAGCTCCGCTCCCGTCGAAATTGGCGTTTCGGAAAGCGATGACGACCATCTGTCACCGTTTGCCCGCTTTTCTAAACGCCAGGCTACCGACTCGGGAAATGAGTTGTCATACGACTCCGCTAGCCCGGTATCCAGTCGGAGTGGCCTGTCCTCGCACTCCAAGTCATCTGCCGGCTCCCGCACGCCGGGGCGCAATAACGGATCACTGAGGTCGCGAGGGATGACTGAGAACACCTACATCTCGGCAGGATCGTCGTTGAAGTCCTCGGCCATTGGAAGACGAGAGGTAGACAATTACTCCATGGGCTATTCCCTTGGAACCACCAGCGGCCCGTCGATGGCCTCTTCTCGGTCCAGACACAAGCCATCCCGGCTGAGGCACGAGGTGCCCCGCAGCCCCGACGACAACAGGGTTCACGACTTATTCAAGTTCACACGGACACGCCTGACCGACATTCCCTATAAGCACCCGATGAGAATAGACAACTCTCGCCTCACGAATGACGATCTCCGGCACCAAATGCTGAGCACGATCTTCGGCTGGCACAAGGAGGTCGAGGACCTGATTCGGGATGAGATGAGCAGGCATCCAGCTGGGTCGGCCAGCCGCATTCTGCTCGCCAAGTGGCTGGGCGACATGGAAACCGACATCATGGCTGGCAGCTCAGAAAACATGACGTCTTCGGACTGGATGCTCCTGGCTTTGAGCGGCATCGGTGGCCAGCAAGCCCAGCATAAGCTCGGGCATGCGTATGTCCAGCGGCTGCTGGAGAGTGGCGATGTCCACGTCGCCGTGACAATCATGCTGGGCATGGGCGATCACAACGACGCCATCGAAATCTACATCTCACACAAGCGATACATGGAGGCGCTGATTCTGACTTGCGTGGCGTTCCCCAGCGTCTGGGAACGGCAGGCGGCCATCATCCGAAAATGGGGCGAGTGGGCTGTACAACATGGCCAGCAGCAGTTGGCTATCCGTTGCTTTGCCTGCACCGACCAGGAGTCGACTGAGCCCTGGAGCTCGCCGTCGGCCGCTCAGCTTAACTTCCAAAGCATTACGCCGAGTATCCCTGAGGTACTGAGTCCGCCGCTCTCCCCGCCTGGCTTCCAGCGCGGCCCGCAGCGAAGTATCGCCAAGTCGTCAGCATTGAAGCTCATCACTTCATTCGGAGACCAGAGCCAAAAGTCCAGGTTCTACTCACAGGGCGACGGCGGGAAGACTCCTATCGCAGCAGGTGTGACGCCAATCGCAGAGTCGGCCATTTCACCGGGGGGCTCCTATGAAGCTGCCACGGCGTTTCTCCGCCCGTCGAACAATAGCAGATTCAACACCCCTACCTCAGCTCGCGCAGGCGGTTCCAGCATTGGTCGGGGGAGACTTCCTTCCATCGGAGAGATCCCCGCGGACCTCAACCGTGCCGTGATTCAGCCCGTCGAGCAAGCCCGAACCCCAGTAGCACAACCCGACAATCGCCAGGGCCACGTCCGCATGTCCTCCAGTGGGCAGGATAACCTTGCCGCAGGAATACTGTTGCAACGCGCAGCCACCGCAAGCCCAATGATGATGCGAGATCGGTTCAAGCGCGTCGTGACAGGCCACGAGGGCGAGCGGCCGCCGTCGCCGGATCACGACCTCTTGGCCAAGATGCAAGAAGCCCGATCCAGCCGCCGCAACGGCTCGCGCGACCGGATTCCTCGTGGCATCAATCTCCAGGTGCACACCGAGCAGCCGTCTACGGCAGAAGTGACGTCGCCGGAGCAGTCCGTCACCTCGTCAACCCGGTTTCACTGGCCCACTCGGCGCCGTGGTCCCGGCTCAGTCGCCAGCTCCATCACCTCCAACTCTAGCGCAGGGCGTAGCTTGCGAAACAACACCAGGCACCGTGATGACTACATCCACAGCCTGGAAGCGGCCCAGCACTATTCGAAGAGGAATCGGAGCAGGCACGGCAGCAAGGAGAGGGCCCGCGAGTCTTCGCGTGACCGTAATGGCAGCCGGGAAAGGAGAGCCAAATCCAGGGAAGCCTCAGAGGAGCGCGGTCGCACCTCGGTACGGAGTTGGACCAAACCCAAGAGATCACCTACGTCCCCAATTCCCATGTCTCCTGAAGATCTCGCCATTTTGAGTACCCCCAAGTACTCCGAGGCCGGAGAGCCAATCACTGTCAGGAAGGTCAGCGGCCAAAAGCCCAACACGACGAGCCGAACGTCGAGCCGTGGAAGCAATCGTAGAAGCCCTGATGGGCGAGCCCGACCTCCAGCATTGGACATTCGTGGAAGGACGAGTGGCCGCGACGATTCTCATCAACGATCGCCATCATCGCCGCTTCCGCTATCCGCCGGCGCCCTGCACTACCAAGGCTCCGAAGACGAAGAAGACTTCAAGAAGGCCATGAAGGCGCAAGAGACCTTCCGCGCAAAGCACAGCCGTAGTGCGAGCCGTGGCCTCAACTCACCAATCGTCACCAAGGGGGAACATTCCGAGAGCCGCCGTAAAGAAGTGGCCGAGGCGATCGACACCCTCCCGCCCTTAGCCACTCCCGGACGAACCGTCTCGACTGAGCACGCAGGCGACTTGCGACAGATGAAGGATGAGCGCCAGCGTAAGAAGGAGCAAGCTGCTCGTGAGCTCGAGGAGCGCCGCAAGTCCCTTGCCAAGCGGCCACAAGCTCCTCAGATCCCGCATCCCAATGATTTCAACCCCGCCATGATGCGTATCGGCGTCGAGACGTCCGAGCCAAAGGACGGGTACGCGGACGTGCCCGCTCGGTGTGCCACGGAGCCGCCCAAGAGCATGTACGCCCGGAGTGGGCCGCACATTGGGCTGCCTGCTACACCCAAGGCCATGCGGCTGATCATGGAGGCCGAAAGCAACAACAGAGCAGGCAAGGACAAGCCGGAAGCCCCGCCGGTTCCGGTCACGTTTTCCCAGAGGCACTCGCCTAACACCTCCCCCGACAAGGAAGAGGGGCCCGAGCCGTTGACACTACTTCCGTCGACAGTGTATCAGCCTCCGCAGCGGCCGGCGATTCCCCGAAGCATGTCTGCCCCTATTCCTGATGAGCCTCTCCCAGCGCGTTATGGAAGAAAAGCCAGCGTGGGCGAGATTCGGGGGATCGATGAGGTTGTTGTCGGCGAGAGACGACGATCTCACGAGGAGCCAGTGCCGCCGCCTCCGCCACCGCCTCCTCCCGCGCCGCCGATGCTGAAGGAGCTTCAACATCTGGCTATTCCTCCACCACCTCCGCCCGCGCCCTTGCCACACGCACGAAGATCCCACAATCAAGGCGCAGTTGGCTCTGGTATGATTGAAATTGTCATGGACGATGATGACAATGCCCCCGTGGCGGCGCCCAACGACGGCATGGTGCCATTGCTCCCGACGCCAGCGCCCCCATCAAGGGGCCACAACCGTGGCCGCAGCATTGGCGACGGCAGCATATCCGGACGCTTCTCCAAGGCGACGGAGCGTTTTCGGTCCGCCAGCCGCGGTCGCAAGGATGCTGGCAGGAGCATCCGGTCCCCGTCCGTCGATATCCCTATGGAAAACAACCCCATGCCCGTGGGCCAGCTCAGGTCTCCTGTTGCCGGAATACCTCCACCGGTGATGTACGACACGGATGCGATCCGGTCTCCCATTGACCTGAAGGGCAAGCACATGTCAACGGGACTGCATCGCAGCGAGATGATTTGATTTGGAACTGCCCACGCCAACGAGGCACATACCACAGGCACATTTTCTTTCACCCCCGTTATATTCCCTTTTCTCCTTATCCTTCGATTCTGTGCATGGCGATTGGCGTTGTCGATACGGTTCGAAGATGGTGATACCACATCGGTCGCCCCTCTTACACGAGGAATGAACTTCGTGCCGGCCGCGTTATGATGACCTTTTCTTTCCTGGAAGGCGGCGTGGCGATTTACGAGTCAAATTCCTACAGTCTTGAGGAAACAGTATTTAGAGATGGTGATTCTTCTTCTTTTGCTTCTTGGTGCGCTCTTTTGCATTTCCCCCGTTTTCAGCTACCACGGTAGTGAAAGGTCAATATCGCGTCGACTGGACAATAATTGTTGGACATATGGACATGCGCACTTGTATTGGATCTTCACTGCGTGAAACAGCTTTCTTTACTTTACGATTGATGACGATGCTGGTTGGCGGTGGAGGATTGGGAGCAGCCAAGAGCTAAGAGGACGCGCCAGGAGGAGGCAAAGGGCCACGAGTCTACACAGACGACAAAGGGAGCGAGATCATGCGGCCGAGAGGCGGCGGGTATGCCTTTACAATGCTGCCTCACGGCACCTTGTTGAGTGGAAGATCGGAGCCGGGATGGCGGAGAGTACGAAGTAGCTGCAGCAGTACGTGGCAGGCACTTGTGATTCAATAAAAGAACCTTTGGCTTGCGAACACGAGACTGAGCAGTGAAGCGACATGTAATGTTTGTGCGGGCTGGGAAGGGACTGTCGATGACGCAGCTGCGAGGTGGTGGTGATGGGATGGCTTCATGCACTGGGACCAACAGCAGCACCTAGGGGGGTTCGAGCGCCGACAGAACCATGGCGTCTTGGCAATTGCAGTGCTGAAAAGAGTTTTAAGCGAACCTCTGGCCAAAAAGAATTGCCTGGATGATTTTTTTCCAAGTAGGAAAAAAAGACAAAAAATAAGAAGCGTTGTCATTCTCCATCTCGCCCTTCCAACCCAAGCCCCCCGCGGTCGTGATCCAGCCCGCCACGCGACGGGGGAGAGGTCTCTGCAGAGTGAATCCTCCCTCAAGGATCATCTCCAGTGCTTAGGGCCGCAATAAATCTTTTACCGACAGTCGCGAGTTGCCTGCGCGAGCGGGCAGCCACCGCAGCATTCGGGCTGGGCGCCAAGCGGGGGGGATCTGACGGGGTTGAGTTGGAAGGAGAGGAGCGAGATAGGTGTGAGAGACTTCGCCGTTGGACCATTACAGCCAAGAATTTGGCGACTTATTTTGCTCTATAGACCTAGGCCCGGGCCCGGGCGGAGAAATGTCGGCGCGGGGGGGGTCAATTGGTGTAACCTTGGACCCTTGAGCTGCAACCACCATCAGACTCGCAGCAGCTTCAACAACAAGCAATTCTGGGGACGATACGCAACACGCAAGCCATTGATGGCGGGCATCGCTTTCATCTGCAGCGGCTCGAACGGCGCGACGCGCATCCGACGGTTCTCTGCTTGAGCGATCCCTAGCCATGGCTGCTGCTCCATCGTGAGCTCCCATCAGTGCCATCATTACCGACGACAGCCAGCAACACCACACCATGATCACCACCGCCCCCCGCCTGCGCATCCGCCGGCCCTCCCCCACCGCCGCCGAATTCACCGTCACCACCCTCCCGCCCGCGACGCTCTCCCTGCGCCTCCTCCGCCTGCTGCTCCTGCTGCTGCGTGCCCTCCTCTCACTCACGACGTTGCTCCTCCTGCACGCCCGCTGGGCCGTCTGCCCGCTCGCCGCCCCGCGGCCCGCGACGCCGACCCCCCGCCCCGACACGCCCTTCTCCGCCGCGGCGCTGTGGTTCGCGCTCGACTCGTTCCAGCGGTCGCCGACGGGGCTGCTCCTCGCGCGCGCCGCGCAGGGCGTCCCGCTAACGGTGCTGCTCCCCGCGGCTGCGGCCGTCTTCTACCTGCTCGGGCTGCGGGTGCACGCGCACGAGTCGCTGCTCGTGCTGCGCGGGCTGGGCGTCCAGACGACCGAGTCGCCCAAGACGTACTTTGCCAGCGCCGCCACGCGCTTCATCCCGACGGAGAAGATCCAGGACATCTTCGTCAACGAGGCCTTCCGCGGGCTCGAGGTGCGGTACTACCTCATCGTGGTCGTCGAGGGCGAGGACGACGTCGTGGTTGTGTTTCCGGGCTTGTTGCCGAGACGGAAGATTGTCGAGGCGGTGTGGAGGGGCGCGAGGGAGTGCTTGTACGAGGGACGGGTGGAAGAGAAGGGACAGACGGTTTAGAAGGGCCACTTTTGACGCCATACATATGATACCCCGTAATGCGAAGCACTGGATTCTTTCACGTTCGCTACTCGCCAAGGGGACCTCAGGAGGGACAGCAACAGCACGAATGCGACATGACATGCCGTCTATTCAACATGTGTTTCCATTTAGACGCACCTACTCGTCCGCCATGGCCTCGTCATCCTTTCTCCTCCCAATGCCCTTTTGCGCCCGCATGTCCTCGGCGTCCACGTAGCCCTTGCGCTTCGCGTACTTGTCATTCTGCTCCTCGGGCGACTGTAGCAACTCCTTTTTCATGACGGGCACATACTTGCCGCCCAACCGCCCGCTGTTGCCGCCCTCGTATACCCTCGCGCTGGCGTTGGCCTTTCCGCCCCCCTGCCCGCTGGCATCCTGCAGGGACCCCTGATGCGAGATCTGCTGCAGCAGCTGGTTGGCGAGCAGCTCGTCCATCTTCCTCTCGCGCCAGAGCTCCCACATGCCGTCCATGAGCCCAAACTGGCCAAACCTGTTGGGCGCGTACTCGTCGCCCACCCATACCCACTGCATGGCGTCCTTGCGATCCGTAACGTCCACCGGCGCCGTCGAGACTTCGTCCCGCAGGTCGGGGAAGATACAATCCCAGAGCACGAGCGGCACCTCGTCCGCCATGGTGTAGCTCGGCCTGCCCGGGTTCTTGCTCACGTCGAGCAGCTCCGAGACGAGGGACGGGGCCTCGAGCCCCTGGCCGACGAGGAAGAGCAGGGCAACCATGTGCCGGATCTGGTGCCACAGGAAGGCCGAGCCCCGGACGTGGAAGTAGTACACCTTGGGGTGCGGCCCGTTGTCGATGCTCGGCGCCGCGAAGCTCGCGGTTTGCAGGTACGGCAACGCTGTGCTCACGTCCTTGACCTCGACAATGTCCGACTCAAAGATGCGCCTGTGAAAGTTGGTGATTTGCTTCGCCGGGTCAATCTTGCAGACGTTGCGGAAGTCGTGCTCGCCCTCGAAGCGCTTGGCCGCATCGCGCATCGCGTCAATGTCGAGCCATCCCGTCTTGACCTTGCTGCCGCCGCTCCTCGACGGCGGCTCCAGGAACGCTGGCTCCGGCGCAAAGGCCGGCTGGGTGAAGAAGTACCGGTATTGGCGCTCGCGGCACGAGAAGCGGGCTGAGAAGTCGGGAGGAGGAGAGGGACACCATGCCAAGGCGCGGATGTCCTTGGGGAGGAGGCGGTTGAGGATCCTTGGGTAGCAGAGCTCGTCCTTGACGTCGTCAAAGGGCTTCGTCTCCTCTGTGTCCTCCTCCATCTCATCTGGCCTCGGCTCCGCCATCGCTGCGTCCTGCTCTACCGCTTCGCTTCCATCCAGTTTCACCCGCTTCGTGGGCAAAGGCCGGTTGCTCCTCACTCTCAACCCAATGACTTGGCCAAAGGCGCTCACTCCGCGGTCGGTCCGTCCGCATTTCGAGTACTCGCAGCAGTCGAACTGGACCACCTTTTCGTCGTCGGGGAAGATGAGACACGACTTCGTGAGCGCGTTCCACAGTTCCTCCTCGATGGATGGCTGGTTTCCCATGGCCTGGAACTCGAAGCCGCCGTAGTTTTTGCCCAAGTACGCCAGCTTGATGGCAATGTACCGCGTCGAGTATCTCGAGGGGTCCATCTTCCGTTTCCCTTTCGGGGGCTTCACCTTCGGGGGGGCCGCAGCATCCGCCCCTGATGAAACCGCCCCGGATGTCTCATTTCGGGGTTCTGCCTGCTGAACTGGCGGTGCCGGACGCGTCTTCAACTCCGACTCCAGCTCCTTGAGCCTCTGAATGAGACCGGTCTTGGTCCAGCTGTTGTAGTTGGTGTCGCCAGACATGTTGCGATGAGGGTTCACCTTGGGCGGCGGCCGTAGGCGCTCAGAGTATTCTGAAGACGAGATTTGACGACAGTGCTGGACGACTCTGGGTCTGCAGGCTCTGGGTATGGCGCCGACAGACACACCGCGCCCAAAGCTACCGTGGAAAGGACGCATGTAAGTTGGCGCAGATTTTATTTATACCAGCGCCTTCAAGACGATGCTGGAGTCACAAGCAAAAGCGGGTTTCTTAAAGTGTGGCTGAGCTGGCACTGTGGCTTGTTGGCGCCACACCGCGGCCCTTTCCACCGTTTGCTTCGCTCATCGTACTCGTAGCAACACTCATCCTCACCCATTTCGTGCATCACCGATAACCCTCATTTTGGATGCCAGGGAAACATGGACCCCGAGGTTGTCAGAGTTCTGCTTGTAGGGGATGATAGATGCGGCAAGACGACCTTTTTATCGTTTGTGATCCTCTATCTAGTCCGGGCCTCTGCCAAACTCACATGCTGACTCTCTCTGGCCTCTGACTAGGAGGCTCAGTGCTGGCGAACACACGAATCCGATTCCGCTCCTCCGCGACATTGACCAGCCGTACATATTCGACATCAACCTGGGCCCCAAAAGTTATCGTTTAGAGTTTCACGACACCTCAAGCCCCGACAACTGGCGGCTGCTGGACCCCGATGTCATCATCATCTGCTACGACATCAGTCAGCGGCTGAGTCTCATCAACATGAAGAGATATGTCAGTCTCTCCGCCTTTCATGTCCGAAACTTGTCCTGTCTGATGCTGACAACGAGGCTAGTGGATCGATGAGGTGAAGACGGCGTTCAAGCGGAGCGACGGCCTGCCCGTTGTGATCCTCGGGCTGAAGCGGGATCTGAGGTCGGAGACGGACCCCAACGGAATCATCCTTCCGCACGAGGCGTATCAGTTGGCGCAGACGATGAGGGCAGACCGGTATGTCGAATGCTCCGCAGTGACGGGAGAGCTGGTCACGCTGGCGTTTGAGGACATTTGCAAGACGGCCACCGGGACGACGACGAAGACTGGAGGCCAGACCGAGGGCGGTTGCACGGTGCTCTGAGGTGGCGTCGGATGTGGCCGCGTGAGTCCTCCTCCGCCTGGTCCATGGAACTCAAGGCCGGGCTGAGCTGTTGGGAGGGCCGTGGACTTTACGCAGCTGCAGCGTCGTTCATGCTCACGTCGGCGGCTTCCGCAGCACCGGCAGCGTCCCCTGCTTCAGCAGCCGCGGCAGCATCAGCCTCAAACTGGCCGAGGACCTGGGCGACGATGTTGACCATTTCCTCCTGCTGCTCATCGTTGAAGCGATCGGCCATGTCCTCGACGACGGTGTTGAGGGCCGCGACAGAGGCGGGACGGAGATTGAGGATCATGATGACCTCGCCCTTGGACAGCTCGTATGGGCGCAACCGCTCGAGGAGCTGAGAGATGCACTGCGGGCGGTAGGTGACTGGTATCTGGCTCAGGGGACTAGGCGAACTCTTCAGGTACTGCAGCAGCTACACGCAATTGCTGGTCAGCTCTGATGGCCCGTCATCGGGCAGGGATGAATGCTGCACCCACCTCCTTGACCACCATCTCCAGGTTGGGCGGCCCGCGGCGCTTCGTGGGCTTGTATCGCTGGCGCTGGTCCACGAGGTGCTGGTAGACCTCGTAGTTGGACAGGACGGCCGATTGAGACTCGATGACCTTCATGGCTGCTGGCTGCTGGCTGCTGGCTGCTGGCTGGCTGGGTCGGTGCTGGTGTTGGTTCCAAGAGACGGGGCGTGGAGGAACGAGGTGAGGTGGTTGGACAGCAAAAGCAAGCTTGATGAGGCTCTGCTCGCAGGCTGCAGGATCACAAGCTAAAAGCCCCGTCGGTGCACCGCGCAATGGTGTCTCGGCCAGTCACGAACTGGTTGGTGTTCAGTTACGTCTTCTCGAAGCCTTGCTCTCCAATGACCCTGAGGCCGATTTTTTTGCACCGATGCTCACGACATGGCACTGGGAGAGCCCCAGGTAGCCAATCAGCGTGACCGGCGATGGCGCGCCCTGCTGGGCAAGCGAACGCCAGTCACCTGGAAGGCGCTGTAGCTACGGGCTAATATAAGAGTACAGTGGCCTCGGAAGGAGGGTAGCGGCTCCTTCAGCCCTGCGGCCGCCAGAAGCCGCAACGGTGTGGGACGCGACGCCTTCGCACTGTGCTGGCACATGTACCGAGGGGCATTTGGGGCAGACGACAGCTGAGCGTTTGGTGACGACAGCCACTGTGCAACGGCAGCCTCCAAGGGAGTCCAGCACCGTAGTGAAGCCCCGACAGGCGGGAAGTCGGACCAGTTAGCGCTGCTAACGGTGGGAATTGCAAGCTCCCCGCACTGGTTTGCGCCATTCAGGGAACTGCAACCCCACCATGAAAGGACCGCCTGAGACGCATATTTTTTTCTCCTGGAGGAGGAATTCATACTGTCCTCCTCCCCTCAACCACGGACTGAGAAGGTACCTGAGTCAGAGCGAAAGGTCTCGCTAGACTCTGCGGCTCTGCCCAGCTCAGCTCATCTTCTTCATCATCATCATCATCAACTCTTCGTTCTCCCGTGCCTCCATTGCCCATTCGCCACGATGCTGCTCTAACATCATCCGCGTCCCCTTTTGGTCGCTGCCGCCGCTGTGCCCCAGCCGCTCTCCGTTGCCACCGGCTAAAGCCTCTGGCCTCTGTCGCCGCAATCGGCCAGCACGATAATTCTCGGCTGTAGCCTCTGACGTCGGCTCCAAACTCCCCACTCTGCTCGACGGGTCTGGCGGGGACGAAAAAAAACATCCCCAAGGGCCAAGCAGCTGTCCCTCTTTCGTAAGGCGGCTTGCTCGTGCACGAGACCAAGCCCCTCTCCCCTTGGGCGTTTCCAGCCGCCTTGGACATCCATCCTTCGGTCGACCGACGGAGTCACGGGGAACAGACAGACAGACAGGCAGGCAGGCAGGCAGACGACAGAGTCAGTCAAGGAGATACTACGACACCAAGCCATGGTCCGCAATATTGTGCTCCTCGGCGGCAATTCGCATCCGCAGTTGACGGAAAATGTCTGCAACTTCCTCTGCATCCCGCCCTGCGACCGCATCCTCACCAGATTCTCGGGTGGCGAGTCCCGCTGCGAGATCAAGGACTCGGTCCGCGGCAAGGATGTTTACATCATCCAGTCCGGCTCCGGCAGCGTCAACAACAACCTCATCGACCTCTGCATCATGATCTCTGCCTGCAAGACGGGATCTGCAAAGCGCGTCACCGCCGTCGTCCCGCTCTTCCCTTACTCGAGACAGCCCGACTGGCCGTACAACAAATCCGGCGCGCCCCTGTCCAAGCCGTCCGATGGCCAGGGCAGAAAGGACTACACGTTCGAGAGCGTGCCGGCCACGCCTCGCCCCGGCGGTCCTCGAAGCAACGGCCTCACCAATGGCGTCTACAACCTCGCCGAGAAGCTGTCCAAGAGCTCCATCGCGGAATCCCGCGGCCCCAGTGAAGGCAATGGCCACGGCAATGGCGGAGAGTACTTGCCTAAGAGGTCAGACACCGTCTCCAGCCTTGGCTCCAATGGCCGCGGCCATCACGGTGAGGGCTCCGTCTCCTCCCAGCGAAGCTACACGACACACGACTACGAGAACCCCAGCACCATCTCCGCCTTCCAGCCCAAGCCGGGATACAAGCAGTGGGTGGCTCAGGCCGGCACCCTCGTTGCCGACCTCCTGACGTGCGCCGGCGCCGACCACATCATCACCATGGACCTCCACGACCCGCAATACCAGGGCTTCTTCGACATTCCCGTTGACAACCTCTACGGCAGGCCGCTCATCCAAAACTACATCCAGAAGAACATCCCCGACTACAAGGAGGCCGTGGTCGTTTCTCCCGATGCTGGTGGTGCCAAGCGAGCCACGCTCATTGCCGACAGTCTTAAGATGGACTTTGCTCTCATTCACAAGGTAGTACGCTCTGACATTCTGCTTGATCCCTGCTCACGAGGCCTCAGGAACGTCGTCCCATCAAGTTTACCGACCAGCGCAACGCCAGCATGATGCTCGTCGGCGACATTGCCAACCGTGTCTGCATCCTCGTCGACGACCTTGGCGATACCGCCAACACCATCACGCGTGCGGCCAAGCTGCTCAAGCGCGAGGGCGCCACCAAGGTCTACGCCCTCCTCACCCACGGCGTCTTCAGTGGAGATGCCATCTCGCGCCTCAACGCCTCTGCCATTGACAAGATCGTCGTCACCAACTCGGTCCCTCAGGACGAGCACTCCCGCTTGTGCCCCAAGCTGGAGGTTTTGGACATTTCCCCAATCTTTGCCGAGGCCATTCGCCGCGTCCACCACGGCGAATCCATCAGCAGGCTCTTCCAGCATGACTGAGGCAAAAGATTGCGTTTTGCGATTCAGCCCCCGCCAAGTCACGGACCTGGTCGGCGTCAGATCACGACGTCCTTCATCCGACACTTGCAGGGCTATTCCCGAGGCTCTTTCAAAGTCATTTCCCCTATCGCCCCTGATTTTGCTTGAGCATCTCGAGCGATTCAAGACTACAGAGGCCAGAGGCCGCTGCAACTGCTTTTGAAGGTCTGGACCATTTTTCTGGAGTTTTATGGCGGAGCTTTTCATGTCACAGTTCTGCTTGGCCTTGGGTTTGTTTCACGCCCGCATTTAGGACCGCATTTCCTCCTCGTGGACCCTCTGGGGCACGGAAGGAGAAGAAACGACAAAAAAGGGGGAGAACTGGCAGTCTGTTTTTGGTGGCAGGCTGATGAGCAAGCGGCGAGAGCCGGCTTTGCTGTTGTGGTTGTTTTTCCTGTTTCTTGCTACACACCACACTCCAACCATTCTCCAGCCAGGAGAAAGTAGGCTCAACGCCTTGAATTTATAGAAAGTAAATGGACCGTAGAACTTGGACACTTGATGGGCGCCCACGTGCTGGCTTGTGTACCATATAAAAAGGGCGTATGTATAGAGTTCCGGCCGGTCGTGCCGACACATGTACGGCATGAGGCCGATGTTGACTTTTGCAAAGAGAATAGAAGAAAAGATGACATGACTCCATGAAAATATGTTTCACGTGTGTGTTTGTAACCAGTCAGGTGTGTTTGTACTTCCTTGTCCGCCGATATCCACACTGTGTATTGGTAGTCGTGGCATGGCTCACACGTTTAGGTACCGAGGTTCCCGCGCATTGCCATCCTGTCCGCCGGTAAAGATTCCAAGGTGCCTCTTCTATCCTGCCAGCTGGTTTCTAGGACGCCGTTTTGGCGGCCCTTTCTCAAGCCCGGGTTTTTGTTAGTACATGTTTCGCCCCCTTTGTAATCCATCCTTCCATCGTGACAGCAAGTTCCCTCCCTTGGGGACCGGTTTCGTGATCGATCCATCGTGACAGCAAAGTTTCCCTCCACGAACCGTTCGTGGAATCCGCAAACTGCAAATATACATCATGTGTATCCCATAATCACAGCAAATTCGTCTCCCCATGTGCAACTCGTAAACAGCAAGCCCTCCATCATTGCCACCACTTAAAGCAACAGCTCTTCGCAACGGTCGTTCAAACACGCAAAATTTCACCTCTCCTATGTCAACATACCTTCTCCTCAGCCGTTCACGTTCCCTTTCAAGCAACTTACTCCCAGCTCGCCGCGCCAATGTCCTTGAGATCCTCGGGGATCTGCCACCCGTGGGCCATAGCGGCGCGCATGTACGCCGCCGTAGCTTCGCCAATGCTGTAGTCGCGGTCGTGATACTTGGGCTCGAGCCGCGCGGGGGGATCCGGTTCGCAGAGGGCCAGACGTACCTGGAGCAGGACCTTCTCCATGGTGAGGGCGGCGGACCAACCCGAGTTGGTAAGGAGCTCCGAGCAGATGGCGCCGCCGGCGGTGACGTGGCCGCCGCCACCGCGGGCAAAGGGCAGGAATCGAGGACGGACGACGCGAACAAACGGCGGGGACACGGGGAAGCTGGCTCCAAAACGTACCTCCAGGACGACGCTGGTGTGGCCCAGACGCGACATGTCTTCGGCGAGGGGCAGTTCGACGTCGAAGCTGTGAAGCTCGACGATCCAGTGGAAAAGGTTGTCGACCTTCTCCACGTCGACATACCAGCCCAGCTCTCGGGGGGTGGTTGTTGTCTGGATCTTGTGCAGATCCTTGACCTCCCTGCTCAGTGCGTGCAGGGCCGCGGGTGATGACATCGCCCACGATGGGGCCGGCAGCTTCGGGAGGGAGCCGTGATCCAGAGTCCCAGGATGGAACTCCGTCACACAACTCACCTCCCCACCCTCTTCCATCTTAGCTCCGCCTTCAGCGATTGCTGGCTCCTTTTCGGTTGTTTTTTGAACTGCCGAGGCCGGTTCGTCAGCGCCCTCTCTCCGGGGCGAGCTCCGAAGTTGTTTGTGTCCCTTAAACTCGACTTCTAATTTCTCATCAGAACAGGTCAACAGATCCAAATCGTCCCCGCCGTCAATGCCGCCGTCGTCGTGTCGCTCCTTGGGTACCGCCTCGGTCTGCTCAAGAGTTCCTATTTTCGTCAATCGACGCATGCCATCGCGTCTACCGGCTGGGACAGCCGCCAAAGGCACCTCAAAAGCCTGTCCGGTCATTCCCTTTAGGCGTACACTTGGGTCTTGGGCAATGTAACGTCCCGAGCCCTTCGGCTGTCTTCCTGGGAACGGATCATCGTGGGCCCTGTCCGTCGGTTTCACTTTCACGTACAAGTATCGGCATTGAATCCACTCGACGCGGTCAACCACATAATGGGGTCGCTTGGAAACAAACAAGTCCGGTTGGTTGACAACTTCGCAAAGGCCGATGGCTTCCGTCACTCCCAGCTGGGAATTCGGCCAACCAAAGGGCTGCGTGAGGACAAACTCAGCATCGAATACTCGGACAGGGAAGCGGATTGTCAACTTACCAGCCCAGGCCCGTCAACCTGCGAGTCTTGATTCCCTACGCTATAGGAGCTACTGACCCCCATTTCTGGACTCAGGTATACCCCGTCGCCGTATACTCGGCCGTGCAGGCGATTTGCAAAGTCGAGACCTGTACGGATGATGCTGTGCCAGTTTCCCAAGGGGCTGCCATGCCAGGCAAACAGAGTCGGGAATATTTGCCTCACTCCATCGCTATTGACGGCGTACTCCTCAAATTGCTGGGTGAAGCGATGCTCCTTGTCCGGGGCTCCTTGGGCGAATCGGAATTGCAGGTGTCCGCGGATCGGTTTGTCGCCAAATGCTGTCTCGACGCCCTCCTCGTTGAAGTTGTGCACTTCTGCCGGTTCGCCTTTCGGGGATATTGGTTGATCTTGAATGATGTGCGATCTGTTGGAGGCCAGAATCCAGTCCATAAGGGCGATTGCGGACCTATTCATCCGATCCCAGGACGACAGTTGTCTTCCCGGGCGTATCATCAGGTAGGCTCTCATCTCCAATACCGACGGGATGCCACACATGAGCAGATTGAGCGACATGTCCCTTTGCTGGCTGGAAAGACCTTCTGGGTCATGGGTGAATGGACACACCAAGGCCCGGCACCAACCATCCTTTAGCAAAGCGCGAGGTCCCGCCAGCTGCCGTGAGATTTGGTCGGCATCGAGTATCGCCAAGTATGGAGCTGACAAAATCTCGAACACGCACGTCTGGTGTTCAATATCCGCGATTCGACAGACGTAGTACTGGATACCTTGAACGTTGTCAGTAACATGTTCCCTGGCGAAACATTCAGGAGACGGTATCATCCTCATCAACCCTTGAATGGGCGTCTGTAAACAGATTGGGTTGGAGGAGAAGGCACCGAGGGGGTGGATGAGAAGAGAGCAGAAGAACAAAGGAGAAAATACACACCAATCTCGGTCGATGTGACAAGGAGAATCCAATCACGAGGCTCAAGAATGATTTTATCGACACCGGGCTGGATCTGCAACGTGCTGGTAGAAAGGCAGGCGTGAGCCACCATGTTCTTAGCTTTGTCGTCGACGGTGGGCACCTTGAGAGCGAGTCCCGACGGAAATTCGCGAAGCAAGCCACTCTTGTTGGCTGAGTAGAAGAAGCTTATGAGGAGATCGACGACGTATGGGCTGTTGACGATTTCGTGCTCAAGGCTTGGGCCGAATCCAAGAGACAGATACTGATACAAGCAGAGGGGCCTTGCACACACGTATGGTTTCAAGGAACCAGGTCCGTCCTCCAGCTTTGCATGACAAGCCATGCAGTATTCTGTGCAATGCGCAAATTGCCGAAGTGCGAGCTGCATGGCGACCAACGGAATGCTCATATGCGCCTCGTCATCAAGGGCGTAGTCATGGTGCAAGGCTGGAGGCGCCTGCGAGCTGGTTACCGGCTCCTCATCATCGCCATATAGTGACGAGATACCGAAATTAGAGTCGGTTCCCAAGGCGGACACGGCGTTCTGTGCTGTAGTCCACGACACACGACGGCTCCTTCGAAGAGCAAGCAGTTTGTGGAGGCATTGGTTGAGTTGTCGATCAATCGATCTAGACACGTGGTTGGGCAGAAATGTATCACAGATGCCTTGGTTGCCACTGGCGGATTCGTCTCGTGTGTCCGCGAGGACCTTATCCTCAGAAGCCTGGGAAAATGCCAGGCGAGCGGTCAGGAGAGATGGTTTCGCAGCTGCACATTTGCCAAATCGGAACTGGACGTCTTCTTGCTCCATGGGCAGTTCGAGATACCTCGTCAGGGACGGGTAGCCGGCGGTGAAGCGGATCAGGAGGACAAGGTGCTCGTTTGGCTTCAGATCCCACGCTTCCAGAGCGTCTGCTGGCAGCCCCAGCTGGGAGACTCGGACGGAAAGAGAGGTGACTTTGGGAGCCTTCCCTCGCTCTGCTGGAAGAAGCCCCACCGAAATTCCAGCTGATTGGGCTTTCACCAAGGCTTTCTTCAGGGCTACGATGTCGCGGTCCATGAAAACCGTGGGTAACCGGGTCATCGCCGCTGGATACGCTGCGCCGGACCCTGCGTCGCCGCACATCTCTGAGTCAGAAAATGGATCATCAGCGAAGTCGAGCTCGTCTGAACCGTCAGATTCGTCGTCTGACAGAACGGCCGGGTCCCAGAGCGCATCATCAACAGCAGCAGACAGTCTCGCGCTGAGCCTGTCAGAGATGCATTTGAGAACGTCGCTGACAGTGCTGTCGCTGGGGATGTGCTGCGACAGCGCATCGAGGAGCGGGGCAATGTTGGCTACTCCAGAGTTCTCCGTGGAGGTAAATACCATGAAGCTTGCACCTTTCAGGTATGAAGACACATCTGGCGTGTGGTCAGCTTGACGTCGTGAAGCATGAAGGGGCAGCGGTATTGCAGACTCACCTTGAATCACAACCTCTACCTCGATAGGCCCCTTCAGGTCTTGATGGGAGAAAGTGAAGGCGATGCCGTTATCCAACTCGCCTCTGCGGACGTTGGAGAGGTTATTAAAGAGAGCGGCCTTGGCCACGGCCAGGTCCTGGAAAAACTTCTTAGAACTCATCGTGGACGGATTCAAAGGAAGGGTGCCGCGTCGACGAAATCAGCACGCGTCAGACGAGTTGCCGATGCCGTGCTCGTAGAAAGAACGACAAGGAAAGCCAGCGCCTGGTGGCGCTGATGACCTGCTTAAGACGGGGGGTCTGGCCATGCAAGTAGGACGAGTGCGAGTTAGGTCAAAGGGATGCAGCGTGAGGCGTCGTGTGGTGGTGGTGAGAAAAATAGGAGCGAGCGTGACGGAAAAGCGTGGGCTGGGAGTAAATATTGTGTTTGTGTTGCAACTGGTGCGAGGACGAGGTCGCCAGCTGGCAACGAGCTTGGGGGCGAACAGCCGTTCTAAGGCCGCCGGTCTCTACCTAGGTAGGATCAGCCGGCCCCTATCTAGGGTCAGTCGGATCAGTCACACATCCACTGGTGCATCTACTGAGCCGCGGACAGCTGCAGATGTCAAGTTGAAGTAAGCTTGGGGCAAAGATAAATGGCGTAGTTGGGCAAAAGTATATCTCAAGGGCTTGCAGCTGTCAAGGCGCCCTGTACCTTGACTATCCTGAAGGAAGCGATGCCCCTGAGCAGTAGGTAGTTACCCAGGTAGCTTTCCTGTCGATTGTTAACCTACTTGTATCGCTCAGACCGTATCGTAAGCTTCCATCAAAGAGACGGGCATGGTGTGGGCGAGCCGTAGCCCCTCGAGCTCGAGCCCTCAGTCTCGATGCGATGCTGGGCGTCATGAGTAGTCAGGCGGTCACGCTAGGGGCACAGGAACGTGGGATGGCTCGAACGTATTATTATAGCTTGGACAGATTGCGCTTCGGGAGTGTCGTAGAGCAACGTAGGTAGGATATGCTCGATCATTCGCGCGTCTCGAGAGTTGAAGGAAGCCCGCCGTGGACCACGCCTATCCCCAACTCGTAGCGCCATGCCCCAAGGGCGGCAGGTTTCCCCGTCTATTGTGCTCGGCGCAGTCCTGCAAGAGAGGAGAGTGTTGACGAAGCGGGCAGTGGTCGACGACGATGGAAGGTTGATGTCGTCTAGGCTCCTATATCCGAGCCCTAGCGCAGTTGTGGCCTGTTGCAGTGGAGCCTGGAGCCTCGGCCCCACACCTCCACCTGACAGCCCCGGATTAGGTAATGCTTCGCGGCCCCTGACCCTGCCATCGTCTCCAGCTTCCAACGTCCATCCCTCGTCGCTGAACTGACCTCGTCGATGCGCTGGACCTCCTTTTGGGCCAGGCCTCGTCTCTCGTCTTCTTTTGGTTTTCTTCGTACCCTTTTTCAGCCCTCTGGACGATGAATCAGCGGAGCCTCTCCCGGGCGCTCTGTTGTTTCCTCGCCGTTTGCTCCTGAGCGCGTAGCTCCCACGCATCGGCCGAATCGACGTCGATAGCGAATTCATCTACGAATATCCGTACATCAACTTCAATAGCCCATTGCTCTGTTCGGCACCGCCAAAATGCCCAAGCAGCACACCCTCTTTGGGAGACCAATCCCTCGATTCACCACTCGACGGCTGACGCTGCTCCTTGCCTGCCTCTCGCTCCTCGCCGTCGCCCTTATCACCACTCTGACCTCGGCCGTTCCCTCGTCTCCGAGCCTCTCCGCATACGACAGAAAGATCTCTGTCCCCCGCATCGGCGACTCCCTGTCCAAGAGCGTCCTCAATCCGTTCCGCCAGCCGTCCCACCCGCCGCCGCGCCAGAGCAACGACGAATACGCCGGCTCTTCGTGGTGGGCGGATTGGAAATGGCTCTCGGTGCCATTCTCTAGCTCCGTCACCCTGGACAAGGACCGAGCGTTGCTTCCCCCGCTCAGGAAGCGCCAGCCCATCTACTGCTACTACGATGCCACCGTCAAGAAGACGCGTGATGAAAAGGACGCCGAAAGCGAGCTGCTGCTAACATGGCGACGCGCCTGGTGGGCTCAGGGCTTCCAGCCCGTCATTTTGAGCACCGCAGAGGCCATGAAAAACCCCACCTATGACAAGCTGCAGCGACTAGACGTGGATGCAGGGGTCAAGGGGGACCTCATGAGGTGGCTGGCCTGGGAGACGATGGGCGGAGGCGTCCTCGCCCATTATACTTTGCTTCCGACGGTCCCAAAGGAGGATGCATTGCTGACCTATCTTCGCCGTGGCGAGTATCCGCATCTGACGCGGTGGAAGAACCTTGACGATGCCCTGTTTGTTGGGCTGAAGGATGACATCAGTGCGGCGATGCAGGCAATCACCGAGCCCTCCCAGCTGAAGCTGATCAAGAGTGGAATGTCGGGCGTGCCGGACGGCATCTTCAAGATCGACAGCGCATCAACCCCACTGGCATCGTACAGCCCAGGCGTCCTCGAGAAAAAGTACGCCAAAGTCGCTGATCGTTTCAAAAAGGGCCGCGCCGATGGCCTCCGCAGCCTAAACAAACTCATCAACACTCATCTGCACGTCGCCTGGCAGAACCGCTTCCCTGACGGCATTGAAGTGCTCAAGCCTTATCCGGAGCACACGACGACGATGATCAGCGGCGCCTTGAAGCTCGCCAGGGAGCTTGCCCTTTGCCCCGACAGCCCCATGCCATCCACTTGTCCGCCAAACCTGCCCAAGTGCACGCCCTGTGTGGCCAGGTCCCCGACGCGCGTTGCCACTCCAGCACGGTACCACAACTCGAGTCGCACCTTCAGCATTGGCACGGTACCGCATCCCTGGACGCTAGCCGTGGTGGACAACATGCGAGAGTCGCTAAATCTCTCCTGGATCCGGCGCGAGTCTCGACGTGACCCTTGGCTCACCACTGTCACCCGAGACCTCCTTGGGACGGGCGTTTCTGGCAATCGACGGGTCATGTCCCTCAAGGAAGCCGTAGCTGGCGAGCACGCGACAGCACACTCCCTCTGGCTCGTCGCTGAGAAGGAGATGCCCACGGACATGGGCTGGTACTTTGGCTTCGCAATCCCCAAGCAGGGCCTCGACGACGGCAAGTCGGAGAGCCCCGTGCCTGCGGACCGGCTTCCAAAAAAGAACGACAAGGCGCCTGATCGCTCTAACGGGCCGGTAGCCTCGGAGGAAGATGTCGCCAAAGAGCCACCTCTGCTGGAGCGTGCAAGGGATGTGGTCGCGCAGACCAGGTCGACCGACGAGACGAAGCTGCGCGCCTCGCTGGAGGCGTGGAGCATGGCCGATACCGAGGCGTGGAAATTTGTGCGGGCGTTTCAATCTCGCCGTGCCATGGAGCGGGCCGAGTGGGAGAAGGACGAAGCCAAGTACAGCAGTGGCTCGGGAACCGAAAAGGGCCGCAACGCGTGGAACCGGTGGCGGGATCGCAAGGAGGATGAGACGCCATAAGGCGGGCGACGATGATGACATGCACACTTTTCACGACCGTATAGGGGGCGTTGTTGGCACTTGGATGATTTCATGGGAGGGTTCTGCATCTTGAAGGCGTTTGGAACACAAACTACTGTCGGGGATGCGATTGTCTGGGTGTTGGGTGTTGCAGCGCTGTTGTTATGTTTATTGAAGTTGGTAACGACTGTGGAATTTATCAGGCACTTTTTCGCCCTTTGGTCCTCCGTTTCGTTAAGCAGTGGTTGGGATTTGAATGAGGTGATGTTGAATCCTCGCCCATAAGAAAGTAAACATCTCTCCGTCCACCCGTCCTCCACACAAGAGCAGTTGAAGTCCCTCGCATGGAGACCCCCGTGTCTCCCTCCGTATCCGCTTAAGCGACGACGGTATCCCCACTCATCTCGCCGCTCAGCTCCCTCGAAGTCGGGCCGCGGCGATCCAAGGCTGCGGCCTTTTCCAGGGCGCCGTTGGTCGCGACGCCATCGGCGCGGTGCGCGCCGTTGACGCGGCCGGACTTGCCCGCGGCGCCCTCGACATAGGTGCGCAGGGCGAGGCGCGCGGCCGCGACGACCTTTTCGGCCTGGGCCAGCGCGTCGCTCAGGGCTCGGGCGGTCGGGTCGGTTCCGTTGGGGCTCTGCTCGTCGAGGAGGGCGCGGATGTGGCCGTTGAGCCAGATGCCCTCGAGCTGCTTTGGGGTCATGTTCCTGGCGCCGCCAATGGTGCCGCGGCAGGTGGGCGTGCCGCAGAGGCAGTCGAACGGCTGGGCCATGTCCCATTCTGTGGATGGGTAGAAGAACTAGGGCACGCACGGTAGAGGTAAGCCAGGGCAAAGACTTCATTGAAGGGTAGATAGGGGTGTGGGTGAGGGGCACCGACTGTCAGTTCATCTCCGGGCTGGAGACCCTTGGGTCCGACCAGGACGTTCAAGTTGCCCGTGTCAAAGATCTATCAGTGCCATGATGCGTGTTAATGACGGAGCTCTTGCAGGCTACCACGCGCTTCTCATCACACATTCGCCCCTTTCACCTCACGCCCCGAAGCGGGCAACATGGGAGGGAAGACGCCTTGCTCGGCCTGGAGGTTGGACTGACGAGAGAGGGCTCGCAGGAGTGGTTGATGAATAGCAGGTCGCTGTTGAGGTTCAGGTGGCTATTCTTGCCCGTCTGGACGGTCGCGTAGGTGGGCTCCTCGGCGACGGTGCAGGGCGGGAAGGCCAGCTTGGCGTAGACGGCAAAGGGCGGCAGGGCGACGCGGGAGAGGCTCTTGGAGGTGAACTCGGCCTCGTTGATGACGACCTCTTGGACGTCCGGGTGCGAGGGCTGCTGCCAGTGGGGGGTGAGGGGGGCCATGACGGGCAATTCGATTCGACTGCAATTGGCAGGGCCGGATGAGGCGGAGCGGCAGGCAATGGCAGGAGTTGGTCGAGCTGAGGGTGCGGTTTCAGGTCGAGGACGGGAGGTATGCATGCGTAAGGCAGAGTTGATGCTTCTTTTATTAGCGACCGTGGCGGGAGAGCAAAGGATACAGGATCAGGATCAGAAAGGTCATCCAATGGCTGAGTCGATTTTATTCCCTCCCTCTCCCCATCCGCCGCTCTCGTCGAGCCACACTCGTCCCGGCCTGCCGATTGCCGAGGACCAAAGTCAGATCCGGGGCCCGCATGGCCTGTTGCAGACAAAGGCCCGTTTTCCGCGAGGCCATTGAACCGACCTCCACCCCCATTTGGCCTGTGATTGCTGGTGGCAGCGGGCGGACGGCGGGGTCGAGGCGCGTCATGCGCGGGGTTGACAGGCGTTACGTAGGTGGTGCTTTGCAGCAGACCTGCAATTGCCCTATCAGACGATGGCCATAGAGGAGCATTTATCCCGAGGTTGTCGAGGGAATTATTTCACCCCTGATCACCCCTGACGATGAGATTGGGAGTAATCAAACAAGGTGCAAGGAAGTGCTGCACCAACTGTCGCATTTTGCAGCTGAAAATATAACACCACACTTCCTTGCTTGTAAGCTGTGCGAAGTACTGTACGGAGTAGGTAACTTGGGGCATATCAAAGCCAGGAAGACAACACAACGCCCAGCTAAAAATAAAACAAACCTCCCAGAACGTGAAAGCAGACGACTCCTACGAGTACGCCCTCGAATTGATCTGGCGGTGTGTCTGCTGGGTGTCATCCGGTGGCCCGGGGGTACAGGGTAGCCAGCGCACGGCACGGTGCGTCCAACCCATCCATACCTTGCCTCGACTCCTGCGGTGCAACCGATTCTGCAGCGCCGAGACGAGCCGCGGCAGGCCACAACATCCATCCCAAGCGCTCGGTACCACATGTTTCAGTGAGAGTACATACAGGGATAGGCATCCTACAGGGCTAGGCATCCTACAGGGCTAGGTACCTTACTCCGTGGAGTCCGTACTCGTACCTGCAGGCTCTCTGCCCGGTCTCTCCCTGGACGGACAAGGAAGGTCCCTCGCATGGGAGCCTCCAAGCAGCCCTAGTGTCTCCGGCCACAGCTACGGGCACAGTACACGCCAGAACCTCATGACAGTGCCTTCCTCCATCACGAGCCATCCTCGACGACGGCACTACGAGTCCACACCTTTGGTAAGTTAAGGTAGGTATGGTTGTGGGCATACCTTAGGGTTGGTGTAACGCCAGCGATGCGGGCCGGTGTCCTAGCTTCCGTGGCCACAGTGACAGCCCCCCACGTGCTCAACAGCCGAAAGCGGACACAGAGCGAGTCAGTAGAAACAAAAGCGTTTCGTTGATATGATGGAAAATGATACAACATCCGGGGGCCCTCTCTGCGTGGAGGCTCCCCAGCCAAGACCCGCGCGTTCGACCCCTAGTACGCGTGGATAAATCATCGCGGTGGAGAGGGTCTCAACTCTCAACTCTCGACTCTCAACGAGGCGCACTACATACAGTATGCTACTGGCGACAACCGAGCAGCCACGCCGGTCTTCGGGAGGACCCGACGGCCCTTCAAACGCTGCCGCACGGTCCCTCGCGAGCAAGGCTGCTACTTGAAACTCGTCGTCAAAGTTGGGCTGCTTCGAGGACTTGTATGAGCAGAGCCAAAACCCGTCGTCGCTCGTCAGCATCGCCGCCAAAACCCTCGATCTCGGCGGCACCGACTGCTGCGCGTAGCATCCGCACTCGGGGGGCTCGTTTACTTAATACAAGTACGTGCTGCAACGCCGTGGATACCTACGTGACCGCGATATTGCCTCGTCCGTTCCGGGGCGGCAGTCCAATCTCCATGCAGTCCGCTACGATCATGTGCAATGGTGCATGGTGGAGGGCAGACTCCAGAGACACGATCCTGGCCGGGCCACGCGAGGGCCCCAAGACGGACCCTGCGCGACACAAGACGACGAGATGGCCGTACGACGGCGCACTGATCGATAAGCAATCCCACCGCGTTCGACGACCGTGGCGTCAACGACTGGCTGGGGAGAACTCATAAGCCAGTGCACCTCAAGCAGTCGTGCCACCGGTGGCATCGCCAAGAAGTTAGAACCATCACGGCACATCCGCGACGGCTGCCAGTGGGCACGGCAGACCGACGAAGCCAGTGAAGCCACGTTCCGCGCCCTAGAAGAAGGTTTATTCCGTCAAGGTCCTCGTGTGTGAGGCCCATTGTCTGAACCGCAAGTCTGTGCGCCCGCGCTGTCTGAAGATGTGCCGGGGCCGTGGTTTGTCACTTTTCGCCGCGGCGCTGGCGCAATTGAAACCGTCCACGAGTTTCATGCCGCACGCGTTGGAGCGCATCTCGACACACGGCCCTCTGGGACCCCGGGTGCAACAAACCCATGACCCCCCCCGTCAGAGCGCGAGGCACGAGGCTGCGCCAAACGGCTTCCCAGGCGTGTCGACATTTGCCTGTTTTGGCGCCGTGTGCAGCCAAGTGGTTGGTCGTGGTGCGTCTGGGCGAGAGAGCAAGTGCTCTCAATAAATATCCGCAGCGTCCGCCGCTCTGGAGGTCCGATAGGAGCACTGACCAGCAGGCAAGCATACAGCGACCTCTGGTTGAGCCGTCGAGCCGCGACAATACCGGGCAAATCTGACTGAGGCATCGACTATTATCACCTCCGTCGGCAGGACCACCCGACCTGCACCACACGATCATCCCTCGAGGCTATAGCCTAAAACGACAATTCTCCCAGCCTAAAGCTCGGAGTCTTCGAGATGCAGACTCTCCAGCTCGCCCGTTCCACCCTCGTACACGACGCCGCTGCGTCGCCTGCGCCGCGGCCTAAGCCAGACCCCCCTGTCCCCGAGCCGGACAGCCCAAGGGAAAGCTCGTCGTGATCGGCATCGTCTCGGACGTTTTACAGCAGCACGACGCGCCGCAGGACATTCGGCTGCCTCTTTTGTCTTGGAGATGCACTCTAACGAACGATACGGACGGGACTGCCTAGCGGGCGGGCAACACTCTGGGAAGCGACATGCCGCCTGCTGGGGCCGGGACACGTCGGGCATTTACAGCCTACTCTCACGAGCATCGAGCCGGGACGTGATCGCACCTTGGGTAATGGACTTGTCAACCATGAAGTTGGACGACGGCGGAGGAATGCCTGCCCATGTTGGAAGGGGAGGGGAGGGGAGCCTGTGACTGTTGGCAACGCTCGGCTCACGGAATCACATCACAGCAGCATGCCTTCCCCTTGGAAGCTGTCGATCAGCTCTAGGTATCTGCGCACAATTCACCAGTGTCTCCCATCCACGCGTCTGGTTTTGCTTTCTGTTGCTTTGTGTCTCCTTGATGAAGGTGATGCTTGTTTGCCAACGTACCGACTTTGTACACCACCCGCTGAGGCTGCAACTGAAGACCACCATGCCATCAGCCTGTACCAGAGTGAAATCTGTCATGAGTATATATCCCTTCTGTTATGACCTCACAAAACTCTTGTGCTTACCATCGGCTCCTCTCCAGGCATGTATTCCTTTTCAAAGGATGTAACTGTGACCACGAGTTCTTCCATCTTGTCGCCAGTCGATGGTACCAGGTCGCAACTACAGGCGAGAATGCTACTGGATGGAAGCTGAGCATCGAGCGTGGTGTATCTGATGGCTTCTTGCAACGCGCTCTAGATGTCCACACTGGAAAGGGTATACTCGGCTGCTCAGTCAGGTGAAGAAGAACGAAGGCACCCCTCCAACTGCTCTCTATCAAGGAGTGACGGCTGACATACGGGAAATGCCACCAGGGACATCCAACGTCGAGGCAAAGGGCGCGCTTTACCCCTTTGCGCTGTTTGAGCATGCCAATACGGCATCCTGGTGAGCTACTACGGGCAGTTTCATCCATGCTTGCTGCAGTATACGACACTCGAGAGGGATGGGCACTGTCGCAATATCGCTTGGGCTTATCCCTATCCTCCCACGACAGCGCACGCAGAGGCACCGCAACTTCACCTTGGCCACCACCATCACGACATCGCCACTTTGTTGGGCCAATCGATCCGCTCATTACTGCAGGCAATGACTGGAGGTACAATTCTCTCGCTTCTCATTGGCAGTCGGCTCGAGGCTCCTTGCGAGGGCAGGAACGACCGTACGACTAAGATCGACTTACAGCTGGCAACTGGCAGATGGCAGCTGGCAAGCCCAACAAAACCCCAACCGACCCTCAACGTGCCTCACTCTGAATCACAGCTGCCGTGGAGCAAGTATATAAACATCGTCGAGCGCGTTGCGGCTTCCTCCTCCTTTCATCCTCCACCATCATCACTTCCACTCGCGCTTCCCCCCTTTTTCGTGCCCTTCGGCTGAGAGCCTCACCACCAAGAAAACGCTGCTGCTTGCCTCGAGGCACGCAACACGCCTTCCTCTCTCTACACTCGTCTTCGGCATCATCTCGACGTCACAAGCTAGCTCGCTCGCACATCTTTGCTGCACAAAGCGGGCTGGCCTGGCTTGTGCCGGTGCAGAACAAAGAATCCAGGTACTCTTGCTTCCTTGGCCACTGGCTCTCGACGCCAGCTCGCCACCGTGCCTGCTTTGTCCCGGCTCGAAATCTCCTCTGCTGACGAGAAGAGCTCACAGAGGCCTCGCCTCGATTCGACAGGTTACTCTCTTCTCCCGCTTTGCACGTCTTTTGCCCCTTCGTCCGCGCTGCTCCCATCGTGGCTCTCGGCCATCATCAAGAACCGTCAGAGTCGCCCTACCTCGTCTTCTTCGTCGCCCGCCGTCTCCCATACTTCGGAATTGGAAGCCTGCTCAAGGCTTTGTATGCATACCAGTCGCTGATTGCTCTCTCCGGCAATTCTTGGGTAAGTCACTCTCAGTTTTCTTGACTTGTGCTTCGCTTTTTCTCCCCCCTGCAACCCCCGCGGCTTTCATCACCACCACTTCTTTTCTTTCTCACAGCCATGGGTCGCCCGATTCTTTTCATTTGACCAGCTCTCTCTCTTGGCACCATCCCCCTTTCTCCAGCGTCAGTCTGCTATCATAGCGTCGGGCTGCTCCTAATAGCCACACCGGGCCGCGCATCGTCCAGGCAGCCCCAAAGCACAACACCTTTTCACTCTGCTTCATCCATCAACAGCAGTCCCTCGCGTCGGCGGCGACTCGAACGACTCTCTCTGAGCTTCTGCGTCTTCTTCGTTTGTCCCTGGGCGTACCTGGTGGGAGCAGTTCGATATGGTCATGACCAAATCGAAGCGGGCGAAGCGGATTCTCCGCAGTCTCTCTGCTGCGCAGCATGAGGACCACGTCCTGAGCTGCTCGACCACTCCGCTTATCAGATATAATTTGCTGCACAACTACCATCGCTGTATCCAGGTCTCGGTTGATCTGGGGGAGCCCTCTGATCGATTTCCCACTTGTTTTCCTTTCGACGCATTGCCCAATTTTCTTAGGTCACAGTTGGAGGGGCAGAAGATCGCTGACGGGAGCAAACTCTGGTCACAGGTTGTACCCATCTTGACTTTCATTCAAGCCAACCTTCGGAGATTTGGCAAGTCACGCGGATTTCCCACCTTGTTTGTCTGGTACTCCCGAGAGAACCATCGATCTTACTTGTTTTTCGCCTTTGTCGACGTCAAGATGGTCTCCAAAACCTACTCTGCCCACGAGCTGCTTCGCATGAGGAACGTCTTGGCTGGAAAGGAGCTTTTCGATCGCCTGTACGAGAAAATCCGAAAGGATGTCGCTCTCAGTACGCTGCCCATACGCTCTACCCCGAATATCACATCTTGTACGAATACGTGGAGGCTAACCGTGACAATAGGTGAAATCTTTCGAATGCCGGCCGAACGCTCCCTTCCCTTGATCAAGGAAGAGGACACCGACACTTCTGGCAATTCAGACTGCGTCCCGGCCAAGACCACTGTTGCAGCCCGCCAGCTCGACGGCACCGACTCCGAGTGGAAATATCGCGGCCGATCTGACTCTGAGGAGAAGGTCTCTCACCCCATCTGCGGCCCTGCCGGCCTTGTGGCTCAGAAAGATAAGGGCTTCCAGAGGTTTTACAAAGCCGTTGTATCGCCAACCCACGTGCGTGTCACTGCTGGAGGCCGCATCGTGCCCAACACTCGAGGCTCCTCGCCCACCGCGAAGTGGGCCAAGGACAAAGCTTCAGGCGACAGTACGTTGAACAGCCGACCCGCAAGCCGTGATCAGCCAGAGCACGGCGCTTTCACCATCCCTCAGGCTCCTTTTGGTGGGTTCCCGCACATGATGCCTGGTCTTGCCCCTGGCATGGCTCCTGGTATGTCGACTGGCCACCCAGGGTATCCTATGATTCCCTGGCCCATGGGGGTCAACATGGGTGGTCCGTATGGCATGGTCCATCCTCACATGGCCCAGATGGGGGGATCCATCCCCAGCGCCAAGAATTCGGCATCCTCTCTGAAAAGCGACAAGCAGAGCGAGACTGGTAACTCGGAGAATTCCAATTCTGTCCGCATCTCGCCGCCTGAGCAGTTTGATCACAGCCGGCCGTTCTTTTACAACGGCCAGTGGGTCATGCCCGCCGGCGCCGCTGTCTACCCTTTCGGCATGCCGCCAGTTGCTGGCTATCCCGTCCCCATGGGTGGACACCCAATGATGCAACCCAGGTTTGGCATGCATCCTATGATGCCCCTTCATCCCATGAGATCGGATCAGTCGATGCATTCTCACGCGTCGTCTTCGTCTAGTATTCCAGCTTTCGCGGTGCCCATGAACCCTCCGGTTTCATCCATTCTCAAGAGCGAAATCACGAAGAGACAATTGGAACACCTTCGAGGCCATCTCAAGTACAACGAGGATCAGCTTCAGTACAATAAGCACCAGATTGACGAGAAGCTGGTTGAGCAACAAGTCCACGTGCTTCGCCATCAAATCCTGATGTTTGAGAAGAAGCTTGAGGCGGAATTGGCGCTTGAAGAAAGCCAGTGTCCCCAGAATGAGAAGATTGAAGAGTCGACCAGCTCGACGTCTTCTCGCGACGGCCCCAGATCGAAGTCTTCCACCGCCAGCGAGACCAAGCCAGGCCGCGATACGCCCAGCGGATCATCCTCACTGGATGAAACTCCTCACGTCCGAACTGTCAAAGGACAGAAGAGCAAGGACCGAGTTTCGTCCCAGCCTCCATTGGCTTCGAGCTCCACCAAGTCTTTCCCCTTGAAGAGTGCCCTTAAGAAGCCTCGTTCTTCCGAACCCGCCAAGAAGTCGTCCACCCTTCCGGTCAGTGCAGCATTGGCCCCTCCATTTCAGCCCCGAACAGACGGTGCATCGTCAGCCTCAGCGACGACAGATTCCTCTGTGTATTCTGCTGTTTCATATACCAGCAGAGAGCCATCCCGCAAGACCTTTGGCAAAGAGGGCAATGCGGCAAAGCCCTATCTCGTGGGGGCCCTTCCACCTGGCTGCAATCCCGCTGCTGCGAGAGACACTGACTACATGTATGGCCGCGATTTGACCGAAGACGAGCTTCGTGCCCGGCACATGTACTGGGGCAGCGCACCTCGCAAACTGCAGAAGGGGTTCCCCAAGTTTGATGGCAAGGACTTTTACCCACCCTCTCCTGCAAAGGGAGATTCATCCGAGTCCGAGGTTGCATCGAGCCCAAGCATGCAGCGCCGTCGAATTCCGAGCGGCAACAGCCAAACCGACTACAGCCTGGCCAAACCCAAGATGGAGAGCGATCCTTTCGGGTCAATCGGTCGCGCTGGCCAGAGACCTGCTCGAGGCATCCTGACGCAGTCTGAGCATTTGCCGAGAATCGACCCCTCAATGAGCTCATCGCCCGCTTCAGTAAAGCTGAGCCCCGTGAAAGGTGCTGTGCAGGCAGGTCGCAGCTACGAGGATTTTCGCAAGGCCTTGGGCGAGGCTGGGTTGTCTTCTTCCGGCGGCTGCAAGGATAAGTCTTCCTCGGATTCAGGCGATGAATCTAACATTCTGTTCAAGGGCCGCAGGCACATGCCAGTCAACAAGTGTGTTCACTTGAGCCCCTGCCCATGTTTAGGCCCGCCGTTAACGTTGTCCAGGAGCAAGAATCCGAATGAGATTTGGCAGAGCATGTTGAAGAAGGGCAAGTCGAGCAGCGCTGCGGTCCCGGGCACCGTCTCGTCCATGACAGCACGGGGTGTGTTGCCGAACTACACCGGCCATGCGACGGCGTCTCTCACTCCGACCATTGCCAACACCACCGTGTCCCCCAAGGGCAACTCGCGCAAGCCTGGAGAGTCTGGCGACGGTGGCTCTGCAAGCCCCGATGGAGAAACAAAGGTGGAAAACCGACCTCCGATTGGCACCAACAAGAAGGGGTCGCTGCGCCGTGCCGGCTGATGAGAAGGCCGGCTGATCCGATCTCCCGATGAGTCGACTCAAGTCTCCTACGGTCACACATTGGGAGCAACCCAAAAGCTCTAGCGAGAGCATGCATTATTGCTGTCATACTTACGACCTGCATGAGTATCCCGCGACGGTTTGCTTGCAACTGTATGAGTTTACGTTTACTTTGCTACGACGTTTTGACGAGCTATCTGGACCCCATCATTCGGCCAGGCTAATCATTTACGTACGCCTCGGGAAGGAATGGGTGTGAGACCGCTTCATGGCGTCTTGATGAACACCATTGTTAGAGTATGGAATGTGTTACGAGTAACAAGGCAATGGTTGCGCGAGATGACCGAGGACGCATTTATCTTCCAGACAGGAGAGGTATCTAGCACCGTTGTGCGTTTGCGCGCGACAAGAGGCAAGAAGCTTACCGTGGAGGACAATTGGCAAAGTCGCAACATGGCACTCTTGTTTGACCTTCGATTTGTAACTAGCTGTTTCGGTACGAAGGGGCGGAGAGGCGAGGAAATAACAGTCACTAATACAAACTAATTTTTAATAATAAACACGCTGGTTCCTTGTACATGTGATGTGGCTGAATCGTCTGGTCGGTGGATTGACGTCGCGAGGCAGAAGAGGGCCGGCGGCGTCGTGTACCTCACCATCAAATTTCCATCGTCAGGGAGCAAAAGAGATCCTCGGTGGAAATCTTCGGGCGAGAGCGGGAGGACTGATGATAACTAAAAGACGTCCCCCGCTAATTTACTATTCGCCAGTCGAATACCTCGAAAACCATGGACTAAGTGGTTGACGCGGAGATATGCAGGCGGAAACTTGTAGGCTCATTTGCTTGTGAGAGTCGGTGGTGATTCTACGTGCCTACTGTACGGGGCAGTCGAAGGGCAACTTTGCAGCTCGAGCTGTTAGCATGTACACAAGAAGGGTGTAGCAAGACTCTCCGACAACCACAGAGTCGGAGAGTAACATCACGAGTGTCTCGGCAAGAGAGCAGGATGACTTCGGGAAACGCCTCCCATGGAGCATTTCACAAGAGTGAAATGGCCATTGAGAACCATGGAAATTCTCAATTCATCTACCCTGCCGTAGGCCCGGCCCGCATGCGTGCGGGTATCGCAAAAACGCCGGAGTATAAATGCCCATTCCTTTTGTGAAAAATCGTTCCCTTGTTCAATGCCCTCATTGTGAAGTGTTGTCGTCTCGTCTCCCGTTGTCGCTCGGTCCCGTCCGCCGGTTCGATGGCTCGTCGATTTAAGCGGTGACCTTGTTCTTGGCGCGCAGCTCGCGGCCGACCTTGGAGCGGGCCAGGATGTCCTCGCGGTCCTTGTCGAGCTTGAGCTTGGTGATGACGACGTTGGAGGGGTGGAGACCCAGGGGGACGCTCTGGCCGGAAGCCTTGTCGCGGGTGACACGCTCGACGTGGATGACGTATTTGAGACGGTAGACGGAGGTGACCTTGCCCTCACGACCCTTGTTGGAGCCGCGGACAATGGTGACCTCGTCGTCCTTGCGGATGGGGATGCTGCGGACCTGTAGAGCAGCCAGGGTCAGCATTTTCAAGAGGAACATACAGAGTGCTAATTGGCACGGAAGACGGGTCAACGAACGTTGTACTTCTCGCGCAGCTCCTTGCTGAGGGGAGCGCTCATGATGACACGGCGCTCGCTGGAGGGGGCCTTGAAGTGAGCCGCCCGGCTCTTGCGGCGGGACGACGCGACGGCTGCAGATGGTTAGAACTTTTTATTCAATCCATTTCGTGGAGGAGAAAGCGTTTCGGGGGTATTCGGTACTCACTGTTGCTGACCTTGGCCATTGCGACGGGTGGTTGGCGACGAGGGGGGGTGTTTCGGCGTTGGGTGATGAAGACGGATGCTGGGCAGATCTCTCGAGAAATTTCGGTGGTCGCAAGACGTTGTGGGCGAAATTTAGGCGAGTGCTGTGGGGCGCACGTGACCGACGTACCCTACCAACCTATACCACGCTGGGCAGCCAGGCTTGCCAGGGTCGAAGATTCCGCGAAATTGCTGACTCAGCATTGCTAGTCTCCAAAGTAGAACTGTGTCCCGAATAGGAAAGGCCAACGGTGTCTGGACTCTTGGGGCGGATGCAGAGCTGCATCCAACAAGCATGTGTGCCGAGCATGGGGCTTCCGGTCGCTGTTTTACGCAGGACAAACCGTTGGGGAACATGGCTTAAGTCCAATAGGGCAGTACAAGTCATGAGAAATTCCACCACTCGATCTACATTCATGCAATGCATCCCGAGTCGTCAGTCTCAGTGTGCTTGGAGGGTAGAATGAGCCGACGGCTGTTTGGAAGTCTACTATATAGCACAATGTTTTTCCTATCGTTTTTTCAGACGCCTATCATACAATGGTCCAAGTGAAAGAAGTGTGAAAGGTGAATATCGTACAAGAGCAACACGTATGGTTGTTCGACTACACCATTGCCGGTGCTTTAAATCTACCATTGTTGTCGTATCTCGCTTCTGTTCATTCGTCAGTACTGAGTGCCTTCTGAAGCAGGATCATGTTGGGCATACTGAAGAAAGTATAGTTGAGCGTCACCGTCTCCACGCCCTTCATGTTCAAATCGTTCAACAGGTCGGGATCCAGGTAGAAGAAGACGGGCATGTCGACCGTCTCTCCGGCATTCAACCGCTGTTCCTCGAAGCAGAAGCACTGGATCTTGCTGAAATACGGCGCGCACTGCGCAGGCGTCACGCTGTACGTGGCCACGCCGATGATGTCCCTGTCGCCCCTGTTCTCGGCCTTGTAGAACGCCAGGGCAGTCTCGCCCGGCAGGACTCGGACCTCGCGCTGCTGCGGGACGAACTTCCATGGCAGCTCGTCAGAGACGGAGGCGTTGAACGTGACGCGGATGCGGTTGGCGGATGTCACGGGGACGAGCCGGCTCGAGATGTCGCCGTCGTAGGAGCCGCCGTGGGCGCGTACGGGTTGGCCGCCCCAGCCGGTGGTTTGGCAGATCTATCATGCGTTAGTCGACTCTCGAAAGAAATGTTTGAGACGACAGCTTACCATCTTGTACAATGGCACCGAACCATAGGACAGAGCCACCGTCCCCAGTATCGTGCTGATGGTGTAGTACCTAGAGGACGCATCAGCGCAACTGCCCTTCGCTCGACCGCATCAGCGGAGGCACACGCACGCCACCGTCCTGTTCTTCCTCCTATAATGCGCACGTATCTGGTCCATCGACGGCGCGTGGCCCTGCTGCTGCTGCTGCTGCTGCGGCGGCGGCGCTCTCCGCGGTATTGAGCTCGAGACTTTTCTTCGGAAGCTGCTGGGGATCTCGGCCCGGAGAGGCTGGGGCCGGGCGTGCCGGCAAAAGAAGCACGCCCATTGCGATGAGCTTGCTCGCGTCGAGCTCCGCGCGAGTCGCGGTGCGCTGTTCATGGCTGGGCGGGTTGAGTGGGATTGCTGGTGCAAGAGACTGAGCTTTCGCAAGGGTCGTGCGATTTTTGGGTTGCATGACGTTCCTACTGGTAGTGGGGCCAGCCGGGGGAGGCACACCGAGGGCGTTAGGTACTTCCTTGAGCAACACCTCGGTCCTACGGCAATGGACTTTTCTAACGAAATCGCTTTCCATTATATTCAACCTGGAATGACATTTGGGCGAGAATTCCGCAAGTTTTTTCCTAGGTGCGTGGTTGCAGCGGCTCTTGGATGGGACTGGACCATACTGTGAGCCTGTAGAGCCATCTGTAGTTCGCATGCCGTGTTTGTACATGCTGTGAGGGAAACGTGAAATCGAAGGCTTGCATCTGTCGATCTTCGTATATATAAGCCATGAAAATCTTGTGAATATGTTTCGTTAGATGTATCGTATACACGGCGCCAGAATAAATGCTGCAGACTCAGGCATGCCCATCATGAGAAACGCCTTGCAATCCAAAACGCCTCATGCCTGCTTCCCCTGTACCCTCTTTGTCCTGACGCCGTTGAGTGTCGGTTTCACCCTCGACCTGCCAGCTCCAAAAAACCTTTCCAGGACCTGGACGACAAAGACTTGTATGATCAAGATGATGAGTCGCAGCAGAAGATCAGCCAATCCCAACTTCGGCTTCTTACCCCGGCTGTACGTAGAGTCTCGGAACTCAAACGGTAGCTTCGCTCCTAAATGCTCTTGCGCGGCATGCAAGCCACTGCTGAACCCATCCTCGTGAAATCCATACTTGGTCCACGCTCCAGCGTAGCTGATGCCCCGCTTGTTCTGGATAGTTCGCAGGAGTTTCTGGGCGCGGATTGCGGATGGCGTGTACAGAGGGTGCGAATAAAAGTATCGGCCCTGAGTCTTGGCGGGGCGTGGTCGATGAAGAGGGTTCAGAGTCACTAGGACATCTCCAAATGGATCTCGAGGAATATGCTGCAGAATGTTCATGTTGTACGTTAGGGAGACTTGATCGATGTTCGCTTTCGATGGGGATGACAGCGTGAGGTAATTCCAGCTTGACCAGGCCTTCCGACTCCGAGGCATCAGCGTTAAATCGGAGTGCAAGACGACTTCGTTCTGCGAGGTTTGGAAGCTGGATAGAATCGATCGTTCCTGCGCCGTGGCCGAGGGCTCGATGATGGACAGAGCTTGGTCTCCATGGGTTGCAAGAATGACATGGTCGTAGACTTCCGTCTTGCCGTTCTCAAGGTGCAACAAAACCTTGCCACTGTCGTCGTTGGAGATGTGCCTCACAGGCGTGTTCAGGAAGAGGTGGTTTGGGGGAAACCCCTTCATGACGGCGTCTATGTACGACCGAGAACCATTCTTGAGAGTCAGCCATTGTGGGCGAGCAGCAACTGTGGACAGGAGGTGATGGTTCCATCTATGGGGCGTGTCAGTATGTGGCAATGCCGTGTATTGGGAGTTGAGTTTACAAGAAGCGGACCAGTGTCACTGCAGGGAACTGCAGAGCGCACTTGTCAGGGCTGGTGCTCCACACGGCCGCGGTCATCGGTATGAGATAATCGTCTCGGAAGGCATCCGAGTACCCCTCGCGGTCCAGGTACTCTCCGATTGTCTCTGTGTCGTCGGTAGAGTTGATCATGGTTTCGTGTCTTCCCACAGGCTCGGAATCTTCTTGCATGAGCAGGTCCAGAGCAAACTGGTTGAAGCGGATAACGTCAAAAAGCATCCTCCACATCCTCGGCGACAGGAGGTTTCTTTTCTGGCAGAACACGGCGCTCAGGTTGGTGCCAGCCCACTCAAAGAGTCCCTGGTCTCTCGAAACGCCAAAGGTCATCTCCGTCGGCTCGGTCTGGACATTCACCTTGTTGAGGAAGTTTATGAAGTTGGCTGCAGCTCGGTAAGTCTCCGAACTGAGCGACGCTCTTAGATGAGTTGTGCTCACGATATGTCGCGGTATTCAAGACTATGAATCCCGTGTCGACAGCGGTTGAGTACTTCCCAGATCTCCACTGAACCGTGTTGGTATGGCCGCCCAACCGGTCGGCGGCTTCGTACAGGTAGACATCATGGTAGGTCCTGTTCAAGGCCCAAAGAGCTGCGATTCCAGTACACCCGCTGCCAACGACGGCGACCTTTTTCCTGGTAAAGCGGTCAATTGGTTGTCTCATTGGCATGGCAAGCTATGCGTGCAAACACGGCGTGAAACTGGTGCTCAATGGGCCGGAGATTGACCAGGGGCGTGAAGACACTCAGCGTTCAGGTGAGAGGGCATGGAAGGAGGGAGGAGGGGAAGCTTTCACATGTGAGGAAGTAATCAGATCTCGCAATTCGCAAGAAAGTCAATGGAAGCAAGCAAGCTGCTGGGAAGAGGGGGCATGCGTGGCGTTATCGGCCGGCATTGGGCGGGAAGCCAGCCTCGGGCCTGATTCGATGACGCTTGGAATGGAACCTGCAGGACAGGTGCAGACGGCCGAACTTACATATGCTGAGGCTCCGCCATGATGGGCGACGAGATGCGGAAGACTGCCAATTCGTCTCCCAGCGTGCAAAAGAAGCTGTCGACGCCTCTGCAGTGCCCGTTTGCGGTTGAAGCTGACGACGACGCGGTCTCCGTCAGGACATGCTCGTTTCATGGGGTTGGCAGTTGCAAGATGACGCCGGATCCACAGCGGGAGGCGCCACGGTGTGGCTCAGTGGTGCAGCATCCCCAACAAATGCAGCTCGGTGGGAGTGGCATTTTGTCCTGAGAGCATCCCACCCTTTGGGGGCTACGGGTGCGAATACGGACAATAGAACTTCACAGACGGGGCCAAGACGCAGGACTCGCCAACATCTGGTCCCAGTCCAACAGTCCATCCTGAGGTACTCTCGTCCAGTACAACATGGCCCTTGACAGAAGCCATCGCAGCTGGATGGCATGTCGAGCACTCAACGGGATCGGTCAACGGTGGTACGAGTCGCCAATTCTTTAAAGCGCCGTGCAGGAAACCTGCGTTCATCTGCCCGGCCAATTTCAACTATACGCCATTGACTAGGTCAGACGTCGAGCCAAATTTCTTCATCGTCCGGGGGTATCAAATTTTCTTGAAGAGGAAAGGGAAGCAAGAAGTTTTCCCGCGCTCCAGCCGCATATATTTCTCGCCTGGGCTGTGCACGGACCACGCCATGGCAGCATCACGTGAAGATTGCTGTGGATGGTGGCCGCTGGCTGTGACATAACCAGCCCACGACTCCACCGTCAAAGGCGCTGGCTGACGAAGACAACCAGGCAGAAGACAAAGAGCACCGCCATTGCATATATCGCGCCGCCTCTGTCAAGTCCACATCGCGCATCGTCCGCTTCTTATTTTCTGCTCTTCCGACTGCCCTGCGACTGTTTCTTCTACCCCTGCCGCGATACATACTCGCAGCCTCTCCTGGCACGATGGCGAACCCCCTCGACACCGACGCCGGCTCGGAGCTGTTCGGCTCCTACGAGGCAGAGCTGAAGCTCGTTCAGGCCGACCTGTCACAGAAGTTGGATCAGATCCCAGAGCTCTCCGGCGAGCCGCGCAAGACTGCTATTAGCCAGGCTGAGCGCGCTCTCGAGGAGGCGGACGAGCTGGTATTCATCCCTGCCCTTATCATCATGTGGACGACTCCAGGACGCTGACCCTTTTCCCCCTTTGACAGCTCGGACAGATGCGCCTCGAGAAACAGAACATCCCCACTTCTTCGCGAGCAAAAGTCAACCAGCGCTTCCGCAACTACGAAGCCGACGTCGACGCCAATCGGCGAAAGCTCACGTCCCTCTCCTCGGATCGCTCAGCCCTGTTCGGATCGAGGTACACGGATGAACCTGCCGGGGCATCAGACATCCATCTGGAGCAGCGCCAACAGCTGCTCTCTGGAACAGACCGCCTGGACCGGAGCACCCAGCGGTTGAAGTCGAGCCAGGCACTTGCCAACGAGACCGAGGCCGTCGGTGCGGACACTCTCGCGAACCTCCACGGACAGCGCGAGATGATTCAGCATACACACGACACGCTGCTGAACAGCGAGGGTTACGTTGACAGGAGCGTCAAGACGCTGAGGGGGATGGCACGTAGGTAATGTGGAACCAAATGCCAATCAAGCTGCGCAGCAAGGCTAACAGACTTGATTGAAGGATGGCTACGAATCGGGTGATTACGATTTCCATCATCACTGTTTTGGTTGTTCTCATTGTTGCGGTCGTCGTCAGCAAGTTTAGGTGAGCCATGCTTTCAGAGTTCGGAGTTTCGGTCGTACACAGGGCGATGTTTTGTTATGAAGTTTCGGGCTGGAATCCGTCAGACTCATGTTCCCGCTTGCTTGGCGGGGGCCTAGGAAAGCGCGCTTGGACCCGTCTAAAGTAGAGACGATGGCTAGGTATTTGGAATTGTACCATAGAGGCATGGGCGGGCTGGTTCGCATGCACATGTATCGCTGCCTGGCTGCGTAGCTCAATCAATGTGACTATTGCTGCCTCAAGCGCCATGTCTGGACACTCACCAAATGCCATTATGGAGACCCTCCACAGAAAATTGCGTCACGTAAAAGTTGAAGAGCGCAAATGACTCTGGTAGATGCAACTTGGTTCAACAACGATGGCTGCCTGCCATCAAGGAACGCCAGGTACAGGGTAGGTCAGAGGCGTTGGAGTGGTAGAATAACCGATAAAACCCCGCTGTACAGCCGGTGCGCCGACGATGGCTGGGAGGGCTCCGCAAATGAGCCTTCAGCCTCTTTCATCCAGACCTCACAAATCTTTCCCTCACAAAAAACATCTTCCCTTCACCACCCCCCGACACCCGCTTCCGCCGCACGTCAATAACCCCGGCACAACCCTCCTTCCTCTGTACCTCTGGTACATTTAAGCTGCGGGTGCACTTGGACTGCTAGAGCGCTTTCGCCACAGCTCGCTACGTGCTCGACGTGGCATCTTGGCCCAGATGTCGGAATTTCTTGGGTATGACAGGCGTTTTCTCTCCACAAACCCGGCCTAGCTAACTTGCGATGCGACAGGTCACGTATCTCCCTCATATCCAAGAGCGATATTCGGTAAGGCTCTACAACCTTCCCCCTCTGGCCTTGGTCTTCGTGCTGACGCTGGAGACAGCTATGTTGGCAAACTTCACGAGATCAATTCGGACGAGTCCACAGTCTCTCTTGAAAATGTCCGCTCCTTCGGAACCGAGGGTCGTCGAGGCAGGCCCGAGGAGGAGATTGCTCCGTCCGACCAGGTCTACGAGTACATTGTCTTCCGTGGCAGCGACGTGAAGGACCTGCGCATTGAGGAGCACCCCGGCATCAAGGAGAACAAGCCTCCACCTGCCATGCCTGATGATCCTGCAATCGTTGGAGTAAGTCAAGTCACCCTTTCACTGCTCTTTTCACAGCCCTTCACAATGATGAAATATTTCGGATGTAAAAACATTGTCTTTGTCGGAATGCGCAAACATACCATGTCGAGATTTCCGTTGCCTTCCTTCTGATCGGAAGAGCTTTCCTCCTCAAATTCACTTGCACATACTCATCGAATATGTATGTACTGACGAATTCTACAAGGCTCGAGCGCGAGACGGTGCACCGCCAAACCGAAACATGCCTCCCGGAGCTGGTGCTTTCCAACACCCGTACCCTCCAAACAACTTCTACGGCGGACCACCACCTCCCGGCTCTTGGGGTCGGGGTGGTGGTCCCGGGCCCATGCCAGGCCCTGGATTTGGCAACATGCCGTATCCTCCACCGCCAGGTTGGTTTCCTCCCGGCCAAGGCTTCCCGCCAGGCGGCCCAGGGCCATGGAACAACCACCCGTTCCCGCCGGGCCCAGGCGGTCCGCCAGGCCCTGACGCTCAGAACCAACGCCAAGGGCCTCCTTCGGGCCCTGCCCAAGACTCGAAAGCCGGCGCAATCGGTCCTGGCGCAGACCGACCCAAGGCAACGCCTTCGGCTCAGCCGCCTGGCCCTGCCACGGAGCCAAAGTCTCTGGCTCAAGCTGCCCGCCAGCCAGCGCACGCGCCGACTCTGCCGGTAGAGTCTAAACCATCCGCCGAGGAAGTCAAGGCTGCAGCCACGACTTTGAGCACCAACGGATCTGGCCCCGGGGCTGCTGAACCGTCCAAGTCGGCTCCAGTTGCTCCACGGAACAACCGAGTCACACCTGTGGTGCCGCTCTCCGGATCGGCTGCTAAGCCTTTCCAGCTCCCCAACGCCGGCAGAGCAGGGCAGGCAAGTGCTAAGCCTGCAGCACCAGCGGGACCTAACAGCGTCGAAGACGCCACGAGTGCGGCTAGAGCTGCAGTCGCAGTTGCGATGGCACAGCTCGGGACTAGCGGTGGCACCGCCATGGACAACCTCACGAACAAGGTCAACGAGATGAGGGTGCACGCCGGCCACGCTGGCAGAGGGACCTCGGCCCCTCGTGGTGGCCGTGGACGCGGAGGGCGACATGGAACGCAGAAGGTCGAGGTGCCAGACTCAGACTTCGACTTCGCCCAGTCCAATGCCAAATTTAACCGGGAGGAGATCGCCAAAGAAGCAATTGCTGGATCCCCCTTGACCGAACACGCGACGGAGCCAACTGCACAGACACCAGAAGATGAGGTGGTATCCGACGGTAACCCTGCTGTCGCGTACAACAAGTCGAGGTCTTTCTTCGACAACATCTCCAGCGAAGCCAAGGACAGGGCCGACAGTGGGGGCCACAAGCCTGGCGGTCGAGAGTGGCGCGGTGAGGAACAGCGCAAGAACATGGAGACGTTTGGGCAAGGCAGCGTTGACGGCGGATACCGCAACTACCGTGGACGTGGACGTGGTCGCGGAGGTCGAGGCCGAGGGTACGGGCGAGGTGGCCGTGGAGGCAACCGGCCGCCGCAGTACCAACAGGCTGCTGCTGACCAGTAAAACTCCTTGACGACTCGATGACGTTCGTGCGCAAGTGCGTGGGTGCCGCAGAGGAGCATGGTAACATGTCGGCTCCGAGTGCTTCGGATATGGAGTTTCTGCAGGTCGGTGATTTTGTCACTGGAAAACGGCCCCCCCACGATCTCAGCACATGGCTACTTGACTATCCCGGACGCTGTAACAACAATTTTCTTTCGGTTTTTGATCTCTTTTGCAGATGCCTTGCGCATGCGGACGGGGGGTTGCCCTATTTCTCTAAGCATGATTTCAGCGGAACATCGGAGCGGTGGCTTTGGCCGGTTATGGAACCAACCCAGAGGCCCCAGGAGTTTGGATTACGACGCTGAGGGGCTGGCTTTACGTGAATCATGAACACTCGCATGGCAGGGCTCCTGCTGGTGTTGGCGCACACTTTGACGATTTGACGGACGGCGCGGTGAGCGTGGGAAAGAACATGAGGCGGTTTGTTAGCAAGGGCTGCGAATCAATAGGCTACTGCATGCGGAAGGGGAATTTTGCTCGATGCCGAAGACTTGAGGGCAGCAAGATGGCTGTTCACGGCCGGAATGCTGCTTGCATATATAGGAAATAAATGCCATCAAGCAATTTAGTACCGAGTGGAAACGGAATTGAGAAGCTATGCTACATAGATACGGATATATCAAAAGGCATATCACGTACTCCAAGCCATTTGTGTTGGAGTCTTGCTAAACTCGTCGGTGCAGAGGGACCCCTCTGTGTGGCAACTCAGAAAGGGCCCAGGGTTAAGGTTGGCTTTTTCGCTGCCCCGCTAAACGTCATGCCGCCCGGCGTGACACAGAACCCAAAGCGAAGTCAGCCAACACAAGGCCGCTTTCGAACCACGACCTTCATCCGCACTACGCTGTCCTTGCTCAACTTCGTGCAGGATTGCTGCAGGGACGAACCGGGTCGTGAGCACGGGCTGTTGATGGGCCCTCGCTCTCTTGAACTCAGACTTTTGCACACTCCCCCGCCAACATATTCAAACAACTGGACAGAGCGGCACCATGTCGAGTAGACAGCTGCGGAAGCTCCAGCAACAGCGAGACCTGGAAAAGTCCAAGGATGTTACCACGCAAGAATCAGACGGCAGCGAAGAGGTCGAGGAGCCGGCCCCGGCCTCAAAACCGCGCCCAAACTTGTTTGCAGCCTTGGGTGGCGAAGACGAGGATGGAGGCCAGGGCGACGACGAGGAAGACGACGACGCCCAGCACAAAGTGGAACAAGACGTGAGCGAGGCACCACCCGCTGCAAGCACCAAGAAGAGCAGGAAGAAAAAGAAGAAGAAGAGGGCCAAAGCCTCGGCAGAGACCCCTGAGACTGCTGCTGACGGCCAACAACCCGGCGTCGACGAGGATGAGATTGACAGGGCCATCAAGGAACTGAAAATTAACCCGCAGAATCGCAAGGAGCCGTCGACGGAGGGCGCAGGCGACGGCTCTGGGGTGCGGATGAGCCAACTGCTGGGCATCAACACATATCACCTCAAGGCCGCCAATGAGATGAGGAACCTCTTCGGCCGGGAGGTGATTGAGTCAGCCAACGTCGAGGAACAACAAGAGAACAACCGCCGGAGGCGAGGGCCTGTACAGCAACAGATGGACCTGGAGACGTTTTTGCGAGAGCCGCCCGGGTCAGCGAAATTACCTGAGGTGTCGCTGCGGCGTAACATCTTCGTGCAGGGCCGGGACCATTGGCCACGGCAGTCGGCTGGTGGCCTGACGATGACGGAAGTTCAAAGGGCCTCGGATGGATCCTGGACGGAGTACGCATACGTGCACGACAAGGACTACGACAGCATGCAGGCGCTCTTCTTCGCTTGCGTGCAGATTGGAGACCCCATGAGAATGGTGCATTTGCTCAAGCGAGTCCGTGAGTGCAGCCCAAGGTCCAAGGAGCTCGACTCGTCCATGCGACAGCATGCATGCTAACGAGGTGCAACAGCATATCACGTATCAACCCTGCTCCAGGTCAGCAGCGTGGCGAAACAGGACCAGAACATGGCATTGGCTGCGGAGCTGTGTGAACGGGCTCTGTTTACCTTCGGAAGGGTGACGACTTCGTCATTTAGGCAAAACATTGAGCACGGCCGAGCCCGCCTGGACTTCTGCAGGCCGGAGAACCGCCAGTTCTGGCTGGCAGGGTATCACTACCTCAAGAGCTTGATCCGAAAGGGAACGTACCGAACAGCCCTGGAATGGGCCAAGCTTCTCTACGCGCTGGAGCCAAAGGACCCTTATGCAATGAGGCACTTCATCCACTTCCTGGCCATCAGGGCGCACGAGTCGCGCTGGCTGATCGATTTCCTGGATGAGCTCGATAAAACCGGCGAGGACAGAGAGTTTACATATCTCCGACAGAGTCTGGTGCTGGCAAAGTTGCAGATTGGCGATCTCGACGGGGCCCGTCGAGATCTCGTGCACGGGGCTCAACAGGTGCCGTGGCTCTACTGCGCTTTGCTACGGGAACTGAATCTCGATGCGCCCCCGTCTATTTGGGGCATCGGGGCGGACTCGAACGCGAGATCGTTTTGGGTCAAGCTGTACATATACCAGACCAAGGACTTGTGGAACAATGCCCAAGCGACGGGACTGCTCCAGGACGTGGCCAGGGGCCTCAGCCGAGTCGACACGGCAACGCTCCCAAGCGACGACCATGCTGCTGACCTCGGAGCAACCAGGCTAGCCTACCTCGAAGGCCAGACATCCCTGCTATCAGTGGCGCCCAGGGGCCTTTTGGACAGCCAGCCCAATTACGAGTTCGATCCTCTGCCGCCGCCAGAGGACGAGAACATCTTTACTGCAGAGGGCACGCAGCTGCCGTGGCGCGATGCACGGCAGCAGGGCCAAAGTCAGGCCACAGCACTAATAGCGCGCATGCAAGACCTGCTCGCGCAGCAGCAAGGGGGGCCTGCGCCTCTGGGAGCAGCCGCAGGCGACGCCGATGAAGGCGACGACGAAGACGACGATGAAATAAGGGCGCTCCGGGAGACAGACGAGGAAGAGCTAAGGCGGGACCTGGAGGCACACATGGACATGGGCCGGGGTGACGAGCGCGGGCTGCTGGCGACCGTGATGCAAATGCTTGGTGTCGGCCGGGGCGGAGGGACGGGGACCACTGGCGACAGGGGCGGCGACGACGAATCCGTCCAAGCGGGAGAGGACGACGCGGGAGGGCTCCCAGGAGCCTGGCCTGCAGGGGAGGGCGGCGACGATGGTGAGGCGGATGCGACGGATGAGGCTCATCGTCGGTGACGAGATGCACGAAGCTCACGAAAGAGGGCTGGAAGGGGGGTGGCAGAGCCGCCAGACATGGGGGGCATGGGGCATGGGGCACGAGTTTGGCAGGTCTCCAACCCTGCGGAACCGAGGCCCCCCTTACTCGTACGGCTAGGAGGAGGTGACCGTTGGAGGGCTATGGGGCCGAGGGAGAGCAGATTTCGAGGAGAGATGCACGAGTATGGACTAGTCCGTACGACGTGTTGGAACGCGGGAGTTTGTTGGAGATGGTGAAATGTGATGGCATCGAGGGCTGCATGGACCGACTGCATGGACCGACTGCATGGACCGACTGCATGGACCGACTGCATGGAGCTGCCTGTGTGTACATAAGAGTACGCGGTGACGTGACTCGTGCTACATAGGGTGTACGAATGGGAGCAGCCAGGGGGCCGGCTGTTGAAGTTGTGAATTGCTCCATGTTGGAGGAATTGCTGTTGTTGCTGAGTGGTATAACTGCGCATTACGAAGCCACGTACGAAGTACGAGTACGAGTAGGTACTGAATATGAAGCCCCGTCGCAGCTGTCCAGCGGTGTGGTTATTAGACTTCCCCATCCGGATGGCATAATTAGGGTGTGATGGAGTGGATGGAGTCGTAGGCGAGATCGCCGGCTAGTGAGTCTTGGCTTTGTGGCCCTTCCCTCGTGAAACGGTTCATCGCTGGCAACGGCCGGGACCTCGCGGCAGGGATGCCTGGTGAAACACGGCACTGCGAATAATACGTACCGCGGGTCCGGCAGACGGCGCCTAGGTACCTTAGGTATAGGTACTCCAAGGACGGCAGATGGAGGTGAGGGCCTAGGTAGGGCAGGCAGACGGGCAGACGGGCAGGCAGGCAGGCAGACGGGCAGGCAGGCAGACGGGCAGGCAGGCGGGCAGGCAGGCAGGAAGGCAGACCAGACCGTTGAGGCTTTGACGAAACACGACGCCTACGACGACGACATCGGCTCGGCCCAATGGGGCATGTCGCACAGACTGCTGGGCTACCCAACCTCGTGAGGTGACTGTGGCTGGGCCGGCGACTTGGGGCTCTGGTTGGCCGTGCCATGACATGCCGTGCGCATATGCATATGGGATGGCAAGGATGGGTAGGGTATGGTTTGCGCTTCCAAGCAGGCGTACGAGTATGTACTGTACGAAGTACGGATGCAGAATGCGGGGAGGCTGCAACGTTGGTGGGAAGCTCGAGCCTCGAGGGATCCACGGATGCCGCACGACGTTGGACAAGGCAGTTGACTGCAACTGGACAGGGCAGTTGACAACCGGCTGCAAGGCTGCGCCAGAGACGTCCCTAGTCGGTACATACAGGATGGGCTTGCATGGCCCAGCCCGGAGCGGAAATCAGAATGCAAGGCGTGCTCGCGGCGGGCCCTGGGCTCGTCTCCTGCGTCGGATCCGGGCAGGTCGCTCGCATCTAGTCTTCATGGCCGAGCGAGCCCCCGGTCTAGCTGGACGTGGACGTGGACGTGGACCTGGACGCAGATATTACGGACCACCCTGCGCAGCGCGGCGCATTGCCACACATCACTTTCACAGACGGGTAATGCGTGTCAAGTCTCAAGGGCCATGGCGTGGATCCCTGCGTGGATCCCTCAGGCGGCCGAGGAATGGGACTACGTACGAGCACCGAGTACAGTACAGTATGTACGGACTATGTTGGGGAGGATGACATCCGGCCGGGCCCATTGGCAGCTCGCAGGCGCGTACGAGTAATGCTACCTACGATGCGAGAGAGGCATGCCGCTGCCGTTGATACGGGGCAGAGGCATGTCTGCGCGGTCCAATGGCGTCGGATGTGTATGATTGTGTGATACACGCTTTTTTCGATAGTCGTTCCAGATCAGGGGCAGGCATGCTGGTTGCGCGTCGTGAGCATCGCCGCAGCCGCCACTCGGTGAGAATGTCATGATCCGCGATACGAGTAGTCCGTACGTAGCCTGTGCGTCTCGGGAGTGTGCCGAGGGCGTGGTGCAACGGCCTGCGACTTTGAGGAAGTTGCTCGGCGAGGCCGTCGCGCAGTCCTTGCGAGTTGGCAGCCGACCGACCTCAGGATGAGGTATTACTTTTTCCCTCATCCCGTGGTGGAAACGCCTGGCCAGGAGCCCCGTACTCGTACAGTAGGCTTGGACTCGCCCCGACCATCCCCCGACCATCCCCCGACCATCTCGTCCTGCGCCGGGACCGGACCCAGCAAACAAACGGAGTGCGACGCTGACTCGTGGAGAATCTACATACTCGTAGGTCCTAGGGGCCCAGGGCAGGCTTGGTTGCTGAGGTCCCCGGGCTGTGGGCTAGCATTCGGGTGAGGCCGTACGGATTAGAAGCGTGTCCAATGGAGCGGGTGCAACGCAAGCCAGCTAGCCCACGGACACGGCAATGACATCCTTTGGTTCGGTCGGGTCGAGGTGAGTGGCCCTGAGGGGGCTTGCTTTTGCAGGGCCCGCCGCCTCATTCCATCCGTCGGGCAACTCGTACTCGTAGGTAATACTGCTCGTATGTAATCCGTATGTACTCGTAGTCGGTAGAGTTGGAGTACCCGTAGTCTCATACTGTACGAAGTATGTACCGGCTGGTGCAGTACCTGGCGCGCAGGGAAGCGTGCCGACTGGGACTCGCGGTGGGCCATCGCCATTGCGTGCGAAGGCCCCCAGGCCCACCGGGCGGGCTTCCGTTGCTAAGCCCAGGATCGCAGGTCGCAAAGGCACGACGTCGTTGGAGGCGCAGGTGCCTCGTCACGTGCATGGCTGGGGGCCTGGCAACCTGGGCTGCTTGGTGGGGCATGGCAGTGGGCACTCGTGGCAGTGGCATGGCAGTGGCCTGGGGGCTTGATGATGGATGGGCCCGTTGAGCTCGGCTCTTGTCCACTCTCGACCAAATCCGCTCCCCCACCGCGTGCGCCATTGCCAATTAGACCGAGACGGACGAGACGAGCCCGGACCGTGGGGGCAGCAGGACGGAGACGAGACGAGACGAGACAAGGAGAGCGAGTCGAAGCTTCGGTCGAGACAGACGACGTTGAGCTGCGACGACATGTCGAAAATGGGCCACCTCCACTGCCGCCGCCGCCGCCGCCTCCAATCCCACTCCTCCGATCGACCCTCCTCCGCTCCGGTCCTTTCCCCGTGGCCAGCCTGAGAGCTCCACGCCTGTGAGGGCTCGTCGTCGTCGTCGTCGTCGTTGTCGTCGTCGTCGTCGTCGTCTCGACATCTTATACATCACTCGCAGCTGCTCCGGGCCCTGTCGTACACCTCCACCTGCGTCTGCACCTACACCTACTCGTACACCTACATCTTCGCCTCACCTCAAAAAACCTCTGCTCCTCACTCTCCCGTCGCCCCACTGGTTCGTCCTCGCCTGCGACGAACAAGAGCCGGATCCTACGTCCCTCCAACCATCCAACCATCCACCCGTCCACCCGTCCATCCACCCGTGAGCCGGCGCATCCAACCCCGGCGGGCGTGGCTGTGGCCCTTAACCTCCCCCCCGGGCAGAACTCCGTACTGCCTCCGCCGCTGCCTTTGCCTCTGAACATGGTCGACTGCGCCGCCAAGGCAAGGCTCCAGACATAATCTTGCCCTTTCACCCACCCACCTCACACGCGCTTGCTCGCGCACGGCTGGCCGCGGCGACGAATCCCCTGATTCGACTCGACTCCGACAAACACCCAAACACCTCCATCGCCCGTCGCCGTCCGTCTCCTCTGTCTCCTCCGCCTGGGTCGTCTGTGTGACAATGACCTGCGAACTACCTGCGCGCCTGCGACTCCCAACTCCCCCCCACCGTCTCGGCTGCCTGGCCATCCGGCCGCCTCGACGTCGCGTGAGAAGCATCGACTGAATCCCGGCAAGACATCCTGCCATGCATGCCTTTCCACCCTCGACGGAGGCGGAAGCTGCCCCAGTCTCGTCCATGGGCACCACCCGCGGCGGCTCCTTTGACAACTCGCCGCATTCTCAGCACTCCCCACCGTCGCCGATGCAGCATCAGCACCACCAGCACCAGCATAACCAGCACCAGGCGTCCTCGTCTCATGGACAGGTGCCACAGCTGCAACACCAGCAGCAGCTGCAGCAGCACTACCAATCCCGCAGCGTCAAACGCCCCAGGCCCGTCAAGTCGTGCACCGAGTGCCGCAAGCGCAAGCTACGATGCGACCGCCTGTTGCCCTGTTCACAATGCCAAAAGTCGAGTCGCATGTGCAAATACTCCGCCGAGCACGACTCGACGAACCTCTCCGACACGTCCGACGTGGATCCCACCGAAGCGAATCGTCCGCCCAAGCGCAGCTGTCCGCCAGGCTCCTCCGCCGGCGCGGGCATGATGAACAGTGACACCGCGCAGACGCCGGCCAAGAGTGGAGAGTCTCCGAGCATGCCTCTGCTCGAGGAGCTGTCGCTGCGGATGGAGCGTTTGGAGAAGCAGGTTCGCGTACGCAGCCCCGGGACGGACTTTAGCAGCGGTGGGAGGATCATTGCTGCGTCTTCGGACACCATCAGGGGCTTGACGGTGAAGCGCGGGGCTCAGGGAACCAGATACTTTGGGCAGAATAGCCCCCGTGTCCTGATGAATTTGGTGAGGGTTCCTCGTATCTCTCACATCACTAGCTGCCCAAATGCTAACATCTTCTCCAGTTCGACGAAGCAAAAGACTTCATGACTCAGCAGCGCAACATATACAGCAATCCGGAGTTGTTCTCCAGCTTCAGGGCCCTGCATAGGAGCTTGCAGGACAAATTCCACAAGGCCATGACACCCATCACCGTCTTTGTGGAATCCATGATGCCCATCCAGAAGCGAATGACGGACATCTTGCCCAAGAAGCCAGTGTGCGACCGCCTCGTTGCGTCTTACTTTGACACGTCCGAAACCATCTACAGGGTCATCCACGTGCCGACATTCTCCGAGCAATACGACCTCTACTGGGAGGGCAAGCTGCAGTCAGAGTCATTCCTCGCACAGCTGCTGTCGGTTCTCTCCGTGGCGTCTCGGTTTGAGACAAAATCCAAAGGCCTGGGACACGAACACGTGGAAGGTGTGCATATTCCGACGGCCTGTGCCCTCGTTCGGATTTGGCTAGACGGTTTGAAGGGGAAGCAGCTTGTCGAGATAACGACCCTCCAGGTGGAGATCTTACTGCTTCACGCACAGAGGATGATTACGCCACGGGCCCAGGACTCGTGGACCCAGCTCGGTTTCGTCGTTCGCCTGGCCATGACCATGGGACTACACCGGGACCCTTCCGAGTTCGAGCCTCGCATGCCCGTGTTCCTGGGAGAGCTCAGGCGGAGGCTGTGGTTCACCCTTGTTGACATGGATCTCCACATGTCGCTGGCCTGCAACTTGCCCTGCCTGGTTCGGGACGGCGATTTCTCTTGTCGGTCCCCTCGGAACCTCAACGACGCCGAGCTATATCCGGACATGCAGGAGCTGCCTCCGACGAAGCCGATCGATCAGATGACCGACAACCAGATGCAGGTGTATGCTGCCATGACTCTGGGGGCGCGAATGCGGGTGGCGCCTCTGATCAACCGCATCGACAACATGCGCGACTACCAAGAGGTCTTGGAGGTTGGCGCGAAACTGGAGCGGTTCTTGGACGACATCAACTACATTTTCCCCCGCCACGGTATCCTGAACGACGCTCAGAAGAGCAAGCAGTGGAGATCTCGCGTTATCCTCGACATGAATGTCCGGCGGCCGCTGCTGGCCCTGTACCGCCCCCTGGCCATGGGGGTGCCGGATGTCCCGCCACAGATCTCCCGAGCATATCTGAGATCATCTATGGTAATAATGAAATATCTCGACGAACTCGACCCCCTGCTGGCGCACTTCCAGGACGTTGCCGAAATGTACCATCAGATTCTGAAGCGGGACATCATCCAGGCGGCCTTGAGCATGTGCTTCTACATCCAATCCGTCGTTCGTCCAAACTCCGAGGGCTTGGTCCTGGGTCAGCAGGCACTGCGCATGTCACCAGACTCTTCGGACGACAACCCGTCGTACACGGCTGAGAACCTGGTGCTCTGGTCGCCGGCACGACTCATCACCACGGTGCAGAAGACGCTTGACCTGCTCATCACCAACATCACCGGAAGCGACACCAAGGACATTATTTGCGTGGCCATTGTTCTGGAGACGGTCAAGACCCCGGAGCCGAAGGCGCAGGAGATTGCTCGGAAACTCTCCGGGGTCCTGGATGCCTGTCTGAGGGCATCCGACATGACACGGGAGCAGCTCCACATGCGTATGGACCAGTTTCAGTCCGATAATTACATGCACGGCCGGGCGTCGTATGGCTACCCGGGGAACGGTGGCAAGGGAGTACCGGGCGGCTCCATGAGCGACCTTGGTGGGTGGATCATGTGGGAAGGGTGGGACTGACAGCCTCGCTTAGAAGTTTGAGGCTTTTGGCATGTCACTATACGACGAAGTGCATGGAGGCCCCCCTCCCTCCTCTTTGGTTGGTACTTTTTTTTTTTTTTTGCAGTTTCTTTCTCAATATGTTTTTACTTGTCTGCCTTTTGAGATGGATATATCCCGGCGGTATGCGCCATGACATGCGCGGTACTCGACGTTCCACTTTTGGCTATACGGAAAGAGATGGTGTATTGCACCCGGGTCCAGACCGGTGGCCTGACGGGCATGAGCGGGGCTTCTCGGATGACTGGGGTAGCATCGGATGGGGAGCACGTTTGTTGCCGAGTTTAATGATTGTTTGAAAAATTTGGATAGGTACACGGCGCACGGCAGACTCGGGGAATGAGTCTTGGAATCAAAAGGGGGCCCTGTTATCGCCATGAGCGTGGCCCGAATCCCGTTAAATGCGTGATTAATTGATATATCTCTTATCAGTCTGCCAGCTGCCAAAAGGGCCTGGAAAAGGGATTCCTTTTATCCTTGCAGCTGTAGCCTGTGACCCCTATCCAGCAGTTGCCCCTATCCATGTGTGTGTGTTAGGGGCGTTGGACTTCAATTGTAGCCCCCAACAGCTCCTATTGAACCTCGAGTCGTCAATCCAACGAGGCTTCATTCTTCTAAGGAAGAATGCATCTAGCCATCGTCTTCGAATACAGACATACGAGTCATCAATGTAATGTGGCTGCCCAAGAAGGCTGCCTCGTCAACCGGTCTATCCGACACCTGTGTGGCTTCGGCTGCAAGCTGGTTGGATGCTCGATAATTGATAACGACTGATGCCAAGTCAACTGTCTATGATTCCGTTTCCATGCCAATAACAGTGTTCGAAGAATACAGGAGATGATGATGTTATGGCAAGCGTCTCAGGCACAGCCCTACCGGGGCAACCTAATTTGTGATGACGGGCGACATACCATCCCACTGGGTCGACTCGGCCGCGCCAACCAGCCACCTCGCTACACTGCCCCGTGTGACGGTAGGATTCCAGCCAGCGCCAGATCCGTCATCCGGCAAGGCGCGGACATCGCTCGCCTCGCCGTCGAGCAGCCTCGCTGGCCGAGCCAGGACGAACGGGAGCCCGCTGTTTCGGACGAGGGCGTCCATGCTGTCGTGGTCCTGCAGGGTGACGCGCATGGTGCTGTGGCGAAAGACGAGGCGCATGGGCCAGGACATGGCCCGCCAGGAGTCGCCGACGCCCATGCTCGAGTTGACGACGATCTTGGGCGGCTTCACCGCCGGGGAGGAGGCTACGGGGCGTGCCTGCGGCAGGGCATGCGAGACGGCAGCGAGCAGGGTGCGGGCGGTAGAGGCGAGGAGGTCCGGCGGCGAGTCCGAGCTGAGCGGGGAGAAGGGGTTCTCGGACGTGCGCCGCGGGTTGAGGGCGGTGATGATGGCGGCAGGGGGTTCGGGGGTGGTGAGGGCGGCCTCGACGTCGGGCTGGGATGTGGGCGATCCTAAAGGCGACGAACACGTCAGCTGGTTTTTCCTAGCCGGGCAGGGTGATATTAAGCATGAAAGACAGAGGGAGGGATACCGAGACTAACCTTTCAGGATGGTGAGGCGCGGGTGGGGGGTGAGCGAGGACGGGTCGCGGACGAGGGCGGTGACGGAGTGGCCCCTTTCGAGGGCGGCTTGGATGATGAGACGCCCGTTTCGGCCGCTGCCCCCGGAGATGAAGATGTGCATTTTCGGGTAAGTCCCGTTCTGCGTGCTGGGAAAAGGGGGTCGATGGCGTCGGGGTGTTGGCGGGACGAGGTGCTTCGGTATTAGCTGGACGGCAACGCAAGCACGGAAGAGGACTCTTTGAAAATGACTCGACTGTGAGATGTCTATTGAGGAATTGGAAAGCGCCTCCAGACTCGTGAGCCCGCCCCCCTTTTATATACCAACTCGGCCAGGGCGGCGAAGCGCGAGAGTTTCGGAGCTGGAGCTGTCAGTTGCTCCACTCGGCCGATACACGTTCGCGTCCGGAGCCGGGACTCGGCCGGGTCGGGGCTGGGGAGGGGCCACGCCACGGGCTGTGGGGCTTACAGGTCCGAAGCCCTGGACAGCATGATCCCTGCGCCTGTTGGGCCTCGACCTTCGGGGGGGGCTGCTGACGAAGCGGCGGGCACGGCAAATGAATTGTGCGCTCCGGCATTGCATGTGCTACCTACGAAGGGCGGAGTACGGAGTGCCCACATGATGGACATGAATTCGCCCGTGGCGGTGGCGGACACTTGACAGCCGTCGACAGGGCGGACCGGACGAAAAGACTCGGGGCAGTTGCACCGACTCTCCGGGGTCCGCGTCGCCGGGGTTGTGACTTTGGCAGCGGCTGTTGCAGCACCAAGGGCTGCTGAAACCAACCCCGGAGCCCGGCTGCACGATTCGCCGTTCCAGAAGGGTCGGTGCCTCGGCACGTTGCACCACTGACGCCGCGACGTGAGCCCCCGCAAATGGCCCTGTCGGTTCAAGTTGGGGGGGCTTCCCTCCCCAGCGCCTGTGACGACGTCCACTGAAAGACCTCGGTATTTCCAGGGCTGGTCCCCCGCATCCCCCGGATAGCCGCCGCGGGAGGAATAAATAATCGATCTGGGGTTTGGTTCCAGCAGGGAAAGGGCTTTCTTGTCTCGGCTTTTGTTGCTGTTCCTGGAAAGCGTTCTTTGGGCGATACTCGGATTGTGGACTGACCGCCTTCACTGTTCAACGCCACCAACGCCAACAACCAACGCCTGAGATATTTGCTCGACGACAACTCGCCAAAGACACGCAGACCAGGCCGCAGACTCACACCGCACCGCCATCATGTCGGCCAGAAAGCAAAAGTCGCCCGTCTACGTCCTCGGCGTGGGCATGACCAAGTTCATCAAGCCCCGCGGCAAGGTCGACTACACCGAGCTCGGCTTCGAGGCGGGCGTCAAGGCGATGCTCGACGCGCAGATCAACTACGACGACGTCGACCAGGGCGTGGCCTGCTACTGCTACGGCGACAGCACCTGCGGCCAGCGCGTCTTCTACCAGTTCGGCATGACCAAGATCCCCATCTACAACGTCAACAACAACTGCTCCACGGGCAGCACGGGGCTGGCCATGGCGCGCACCTTCATCGCCAGCGGCGCCGCCGACTGCGTCATGGTCGTCGGCTTCGAGAAGATGATGCCCGGCAGCCTGCAGAGCTTCTTCAACGACCGCGAGAGCCCGACGGGCACCACCGTGGCCATGATGATCGACACGCGCGGCATCGAGGCCGCCCCCGGCGCCGCCCAGATGTTCGGCAACGCCGGCCGCGAGTACATGGAGAAGTACGGCGCCACGCCCGAGGACTTTGCCGAGATTGCGCGCGTCAACCACGCCCACTCGCCCAAGAACCCCTACTCGCAGTTCCAGGAGGTGTACACGCGCGACGAGATCCTCGCCTCCAAGCAGATCTTCGACCCGCTGACCAAGCTGCAGTGCTGCCCGACGTCCGACGGCGGCGCGGCGGCCATCCTCGTGTCGCAGGCCTTCCTCGACGCGCGGCCGCACCTCAAGGAGCAGGCCGTGCTGGTCGCGGGCCAGTGCCTCGCGACGGACGCGCCGAGCCTCTTCTCGCGCAGCTCCATCGACCTCATGGGCTACGAGATGACGCAGCACGCCGTCAAGACGGCCATGGGCGAGGCGGGCATCACGCCGCGCGACGTGCAGGTCGTGGAGCTGCACGACTGCTTCAGCGCCAACGAGATGGTGGCCATTGACGCGCTGGGCCTCAGCGACAAGGGCAAGGCGCACGAGCTGGTGCGCGCCGGCGACATCACCTACGGCGGGCGCTACGTCATCAACCCGTCGGGCGGGCTCATCTCCAAGGGCCACCCGCTGGGCGCGACGGGCATCGCGCAGTGCGCGGAGCTGGTGTGGCACCTGCGCGGCTGGGCCAACAACCGCGCGGTGCCCGGCACGAAGCACTGCCTGCAGCACAACCTGGGCTTGGGCGGCGCGGTGGTGGTGACGGTGTACCGGCGCGCCGACGGCCGGCCGGCGCCGGAGGTGGACTCGGCCGAGGTGGGGCGGCGCAACGGGCTGGGGTACAACCCGGCCGTCGAGGCCAAGGGCTTCACGGCGAAGCAGGCGGCGGCGGTGCGCAGCCGGGGCGCGACGAGCGACTGGGCGCTGCAGGACACGCTGGAGAAGGTCGAGGCGAGATTTTAACCCCGGAGAGAAAGGGGGGGGGGGGGGGGGGGATGTATCCGTAGTCGGGCTGTATCACCATTGATGACGAGATTGCATGTGCCGGCTCGATGGGCCATGGCGGTTCTTACTGTTCGTATGTATGCTTATTTACTTTTGTAGCGTGAACAATGACGAGAGTTGCTGTTCGTTGGCAAACGACGTGGGCGTGTCAATGTTCGGTGCTTGGTGTAACTCGAAAGGGGCCCCAATGATGTTAACCAGGTACGTAGGCAGGCTGCTGCGCGCAACTCCCACCAACCAGGAACCGCGAGCATCACCACAACTCACCAGTCACCACCACCACAACACAGCTCATTCCAGAGGCCTGTATTTTCTTGGAAGAGGCTCCTCGGAGAGACCGGGCCCTCTCTGTTCATTCGTTGCCAATTAAACGCGTCGAGCCATTGGGCGCGTCCGCAGGCTACGCACCACACCATGAGCGCGTGCACCGTGTTTACCTGCTTCCCCCAGCTGCCCGCCGAGCTGCGCCGCCAGATATGGATCGAAGCCCTGCCGGAAGACGGGCCCGCGGTGTATCTCTACAGCTGGCGGTGGGCTCTCAAGCACGAGGACCCCGACGGTGAGCAGGCGCTGTACGACGGCATCGACCGCGAGCGCCATGTCCAGGTGTGCAGCGTGCCCGAGGTCGTCTTCGTGAACCGCGAGGCACGCGCCGCCGTCACCGAGTGGGCTCACGCACGCGGCTACACGATGCGCTTCCGCGAGGAGACGCAGGGCCACTGCATCATCCGGCCGTGGGACCCGGAGCGCGACATCCTGTACGTCGGGCGCGACCAGTGGGACGAGTTCTGCGACCAGCCGTACGACTGGGCGCCCTACGCAATGGACATGGCCGCGTCGATCCGGCACCTCGCCGTGCCGGCGTTCACGGCCTACTACAGCAACGAGGAGCTGGGGGCGCACCTGTTCCACCACATGCCCAACCTCGCGTCGCTGTCGGCCGTCTGGGGCAGGGTGCCGGAGCTGCGGCTCTCGCGGGACCGGCAGCGACCGGCGCAGCGCTTCGAGCTGCTGACGCACGAGCGCGAGTACTACGCGGAGGTGCAGCCGCGGTGGGAGCTGGAGGAGATCACGGACCGGGACGAGCCGGTGACGCTGGCGGCGCTGGACCACACGGACGGGTCCATGATCTACGAGGAGGGCGACCTGGACGAGTGGATGGAGGAGATTGAGACGGAGATGGCGCTGCTGGACCTGCCGGAGCACCTGGTGAGCCGGGAGCTGGGGGAGATGACGCTGACGCTGCGGGCGGCGACGGCCGTGCGGAAGTGATGCGAGCAGATATGAGCAGTATTGTAGAACAGAGGATGGGCGACCTGAGACAGGGCAGGGCACGGTTGCGAGACGGATCCGGGCGACGGGGTTTGACGCGGAGGTGGGTGTCCAGACTCGGGCCGTGCCGGACGGAAGGGACGGAGCTGTACCTAGGGTAGGGGATCACCATGGGTGGACCTCGTTGCGAAGCAAGTTGGCATGTAACTCCATCATGGAGATGTCATGGATGCCAACTGTACACGAAATGGACTCGTGCTGGCCCCCTGGATGAGTTGCCGTTGCTTCATGACAAAACCACTCCCGCAAGCACACCAGACGGCCATGACGCCATCAGGGACCTGCCACGCCTCACCACAGCGCCCAAATTACCCAGAAACAGCAATCTGGAGCGCTGCACCAGGCCCAGATGACAAAACAGGGGGAGGGGGGGGGGATAAGTTGTGGTGCAGTGTACGAGTACGGACGCAACGTGTTTTCAAAGCCAGCCTTGCCCGTTTCACAATGGCGGGTGAGCAGGTTTCAAAAAGGTCATGTTGGGGTGAGGTTGCGTGCGCGCGCGCGACTTGTGCGGTGGGTGCGTCTTTTGGCGGGGTGCTCGGCCTTGATGGCCGCTTCTCCCGCATTATTAATACCTGCCTTCCTTGCCTCGTCGTCAACATCTCGACTTTGGCATCTATCCTGCTTTACCATCTCCCTCTTCCACTACCGCATTTGCGACTCCCCATCCACGCACTCTGCTTGCACACGACAGCGTCGACAACGAGCCCCTCATCTTCAACGGCCCCGCCATCGCTCCACCACGACGACCACAATGGCCGACGTCCACACCTACGAGTTCAACGTCAGCATGAGCTGCGGCGGCTGCTCCGGCGCCATCGACCGCGTCCTCAAGAAGCTCGACGGTCCGTCCCTCCTCGTTTCCCGCTCCCAGGGAAAGAGCACAAGCGCAGCGCTGACACTGCGACAGGCGTCGAGAGCTACGAGGTCTCCCTCGAGAACCAAAAGGCCAAGGTCGTCACCGGCCTGCCCTACGAGACGGTCCTCGAGAAGATTGCCAAGACGGGCAAGACCATCAACTCGGCCACGGCCGACGGCGTCGAGAAGTCGGTCGTGGTGCCCGCCGCGGCGTGATGCACGGCAACAAGCAAGCCGTCTTGCGAAGGAATGGGCTCCTGGCTACACGGGGGCGTACACCGGGGGGAACGCATTGTGGATTTTTGAGCGTACAAGCCATGGAATACTACTATATTTGACGTCTGGAGCCCATGTGCCGCTACGCCCGTGCTGTCGCCGTGCGAGGTGTCCAAGGTCTTGCAGGACGGGTGACCTGGCCTCGGGGATGGAGCTTGGCCAAGCTGAAGCATTCATGACAATTTGGGAGTGCTGCTGAGCCGGCCGCATGGCGACGAGATGCTGGCAGCGAAAGTAGACACCGACATGGCTGTCCCGCCACCCGTTTGGCAAGCAATCGTAGTGGGGGCGTGCCTCAGACCTCGCAATGTTTTGCTCGACAGTTGCCGCCCTGCTTGACCATGAAGTGCCACGGCTCTGAGCCTCTGGCTCTCCGAGGTTCCCTGAGCTCGTCAATCTTTCTTGTATAGCCACCTACAAGACACGGCGCACGACAGACCCCAACACAGAGCAGATGTAGGTGGAGCCTCCCGACAGAGGGGTTCGGAACACATCTGCTCGATAAATGGTGGAACTTGGTCGATGGACTGCTCGAAGCAGGAAGAATGCATCTTGGTGTTGTAACAGAATGGAGATGGGGGCGATGCGAAGGGGAGGCCAGGGACCTCGGGGTATATATGTCATGCCAGCCGAGTTATCAAGGTTCTCAGCTCATCGATCGATTTGCCAGGACTCACTCACGCCAGGCAATTGGCTAGTCGCGACTTGGCGATGCCATCCATCTCGTACTTCGTAAGTTACTCCCGTGGCGAAAGTGTCAAGGTCGGCCCGTGAATCATCCGTCTAGAGTCTGGTTGAAGAAGAAGGAGCAACCCTCGTTGCACAAAGGGAACCTGGCTTGCAAGCGTCTGCCTTATCGCAGGCCTCGCAGCCCAACTTCTCCCCGCATCCCCACATCCTCACACCGTCCCTCCGTCCAGCCGGCCGCGATGGATCATGGACCAGGCACGGACGGGAACAGGGCTCGTCGAGAACCGTCCATTCACGCGACTGGCTGTCATGCCATGCACGGCGAAACTCTGACCCCGTTGCTGCATGGCGCCGCAACGGGGGAATAAGCAATGATGCCGCAGCAAGATGCGGGGAGTCGAGTCGAGTCCTGGGTTGGTAGCCAGAGAGGGAGAGTGAGTGATTGAGTGATACCTAGGGGTCAATGTCAGCTAACAAAGGCCCAGATGCACCCCAGAATACGCTAGCAGCCGCGAGCTCAAGCAGCAGCTCCCTTCGAGCGAGGTGGTGTCATGACCGGTGAAAGGGGACGGATGGGTTTGGCGCATATCAAACGATGCGTGGCTCGACGCCGTGACGCACTGGCGCATCTGCGGCGGAAGAAGGGAAGCAAGGCCCTTTCCGGGATCTAGGAACTGCTACCATGTGCGCCACGGCGACCATTCAGATCCAACGACGACGGAGGAGAGCATCCGCGGGAGCGGCAACGACTCAGCGGCCTTTGGGCGACGATGGAAGCGGAAACGGCTGCAAGTCACACGAGGCCGACGACAGCAAGGACAGGCAGGTAGCACAACGGCCGGCGGCAACGGCTTGGCGATGGAGACGGAGACGCGGGTTGGGTGAGTTGGATCCGTCGACTCTCGATTCGGTTCGATAGCTTCGCCCCGCGGGCCCGCACTATATTCGTGGGCAAGTTGCCCAGCTCCATCATCAGTCATGACGTATCCAATATCTTAGCTCGTCTGCTCACCAGCTAAGCCGGCTTGGCCGGTAGCTTATTGACGACCAGCCTGGAGGCCGTGCACGACTTGGTCTCGGGCACCGAGGAGGATGCGCCTACGAATACTCGTGTCTTCTATCAGTGGGGACGAGCTTACCGCCTGCGGACCTCTGGCAGCTCCCCACGGCGCTAATGCCACGGGATCTTCCCTTTCACCTAGCGTCACCACCTCCATGCTGCACGCACGTCGCTCCAGTTACTTTTTACGGCTACGGAGAGAGTCTTGACTGGCCTGGACTGACGGAGGAACGCTGCAGACGAGGGGCCCGAGGGTGGGGGAGGGGAACGGACGGGCATGGGGAATACGCCAGGAGGCGCATGGCAAAGTTGCCGCCACGCTGACGAGTCGATGGCGTCGAGTGGCTCCATAGTCTGCATCGAGTGGTGTGATAACGCCGGCAGCTCCAGATCTCCTCTCCTCGGCCGGTTGGAAGCTTCGCCCGACGTATGGAATGGCCCGGATCGCTGTCTTCCCCTCCCCTCCGTCGGGCCTCCGTCGGGCGGGCACCACCATTGGCATCTGTCGGTTGACATTGAGTTTGCCTCCGCAACGGCTTAAAACTTTCTGTATAAATCCGGTGGCTCCTCTCTATCGCTGGACATGGACAATCTGTTCAGACTCTCATCTTTCACTTATCCCGAGCATCCGCTGCCTCCTCGTTGACCGGCCTACATATACTCATAGACAAAAGCGATACCAAGCTCAAGCACCAATTGCTTCCAGAAACCAACAATGGCGTCTCCCCAGATCCCCACGGAGCAATGGGCGCAGGTGGTGGAGAAGACTGGAGGCCGTAAGTTGCTCGTCTCTCGTTTCCGTCATATACAAATGGCGACTCTTCATCTGCTACAAACAAGCTAACACCCTGGGTTTGCAGCCGTCGTCTACAAGAAGATCCCCGTTCCCAAGCCAGGCCCCGATGAGGTCCTCATCAACGTCAAGTACTCGGGCGTCTGCCACACCGATCTCCACGCCATGCTGGGCGACTGGCCCATCCCCACGAAGCTGCCCCTGGTAGGCGGTCACGAAGGCGCTGGCATCGTTGTGGCTCGCGGTGAGCTCGTCAAGGACGTCGAGATCGGTGAGCACGCTGGCATCAAGTGGCTCAACGGCTCGTGCCTCAACTGTACCTTCTGCATCCAAGCAGATGAGCCTCTCTGCGGCAAGCCCCTGCTGTCCGGCTACACCGTCGACGGATCCTTCCAACAGTACGCCGTCGCCAAGGCAGCCCATGTCGCCCATATCCCCAAGGAGTGCGACCTCGAGGCCGTCTCGCCCATCCTGTGCGCCGGCATCACCGTCTACAAGGGCCTCAAGGAGTCTGGCGCCAAGCCCGGCCAGGTCGTTGCCATTGTCGGAGCCGGCGGTGGCCTCGGCAGCGTGGCCATCCAGTACGCCAAGGCCATGGGCCTGCACGTCATTGCTATCGATGGCGGCAACGAGAAGAACGAAATGTGCAAGAAGCTCGGCGCCACCACCTTTGTCGACTTCCAGACCTCCAAGGACGTCGTCGCCGATGTCAAGGCCGCCACCCCCGAGGGCCTAGGCCCGCACGCCGTCCTTCTCGTCGCCGTTACGGAGAAGCCCTTCCAGCAGGCGACGCAGTACGTCCGCGCCCGCGGCACGGTCGTCTGCATCGGCCTGCCGGCCAACGCCATGCTCAGCGCGCCCGTCTTCGACACCGTCATCCGCATGATCACCATCAAGGGCAGCTACGTCGGCAACCGCGCCGACACGGCCGAGGCGCTTGAGTTCTACCGCAGGGGCCTCATCAATGCGCCCTACAAGACGATCGGCCTGAGCAAGCTCCAGGACGTGTACAAGCTGATGAAAGACGGCAATATCGCTGGACGATATGTCGTCGACACCAGCAAATAAGCAGAAGAAACAAGCCTTGATGTAATGTTCGCTCTCGTATTGGATATCTGGGATGACAGTTTGTCTGGGGGGAAAAGGTAGCGGGCGGCGTGTGGTGTTGAGGGAGAGAGGCGAAAGTGATGTTGGGCGGCATAGATGATTGAGCCGAAATAAACGTCTTCATACTGTAGTAAATTAGTGTCAATGAAAAGAATAGCCGAACCGAGACCGCTACATCGTGAGTGCTATCGTGAGTGCCAACTCTTCTCGACGTGATGAACATGGCGATTTGGCAAGAGTCGCGACTCCGTCCAGCCTGTCTTGTAAAGTTCTTTATTGCATGGCTATTCATCATCTCTAGCTTCTCTCAAGCCACTACCTACACGTATAATCTCAATGATTCACGAGAGCGCCCGCTCCGTCCACCCGCCTGGTACTTTTTCCGCCCAAGGAAGCGCTAAAAGTGTCGAGTCAACTTGTTCAGCATCGTTCTGCAGACAGGGAAATCGCCCTTACGAGCCGCCAGGTCCACCCAGCAGAGCAAATCTCCGAACGATGCTCGGGCCGTATTCTTGATACTGTGATGAAGTTAGCCGTCACAGTCCCACGAAAAATGCATAGGAGATACTGGATTCTTACCTCTGCCTTGGTGTGGCAGTACGAGCGAAACTCGGGAGTTTGGCCGAGAAGACTGCCGCCGAACCAGGGGCCGTGTCGTTGCCTCTTGTGTGTAATGACCTGCACGTCGAGACCGCCGCTACGAGCACCGCCACTGCGGACCTCGCTTGCCCTGATCCTGGCATCCACCAGCTGCTTGATGTCTCGTTGTAACCGTCTTCCAAAGTCCTTGTACAGCGTGCTGCCGCCAGAGAGCACAATGTTCTTGTACAGACCGCGACGGACATCGATCGGAGACTGCTGGATGACGCCATCGACGACGGTGGGCAGGGGCGTCAGGAAGTCGGAGCTGTAGATCTCGGGGTTGAAAAAGATCTCAGGGGCGAGGAATCGTTCGTAGCCAACGTCCACCGAAACTTGGCGGCCACCGGGGTGGCTGACCACGTGCTTGGCGAAGCGTTCGCGATCGCGATCGTACTTGCTAAACTCTTTGACAATGTCAGGGCAGACATAGCAGTACTCCTCCTTGATCTCCTGCGCCGTCTTTAGGGAGGAGTCGGGCTCGCCGCGGTCTCGCAAGAGGGACTGGACAAAGTAGGTGATGTCTCGGCCCGCGATAGGGATCGACTTGATCGAGGATCCGATGACGTATCCCTCGGCGACGGGGATGACGTGGGTGACACCGTCACCCGAGTCGATGACAGTTCCCGTCAAGGACCGGTCCGTAACCTTGGACGACGTCCACGAGGCAGCCAGAGCCAGGACGGCCTGGACGGCGATGTACATGCCGGCGCAGTTGAAGGACTCGAAGAAGATCTCGGCGGTATTTTCTCGGTTCTCGGGAGGGTTCAGAGGCTAGTCATGTAAGCATGCGCTTTGTGCGTGGTCGAGGCTCGGGGGCGCTCACAGGTTCGGTCAGGAGGAAGTAGTGGTCTTCGGGCTCGACTCTGAGGTATTTGAAGATGGAGTTTGACCAGAATCGCTCCATGTGGTCCTGGACGGTGTTAGTCGAATAAGTGTAAGCAGAGACTTGGGAACCGTACCCAGTTCTCTATTTGCCCGTGGCGGATGGGGTAGTGAAGGCCGTATCCTAGGGTCCATTAGCTTGGAGGCTCAGGGGGTTGCCGAGGATGTCCACGAACCAGGTCCCGAAGCCACGCTCAAGGCAGCATCGCCAATGTAGAAGTCCAGGTCCTCGGTGCCTCTCTTAGAGCTCAGATGGCTGCTGCTTGGTCCAGCGCCCCCGGTGAGGAAGGACGGCTTGTTCGCGACGGACGGCCGACCCGACCCGGATCCGCCGCCGCCGCCTTGGGCGGCCTTGGTCGCGATGGCCGTCGGGAAGACAAAGGACGGCGAATCATTTCCGGCGAAACCTGCGATTATCGAGTCAATTGATGCTGCGGAGAGGCAAGCCGAGCCGTGTTCAGCGTACCCAGCTTGGAGAAGCCCGTGCCGCTGGTTGCCTCAGGTCAGCTTCCGCCGTGCGTGTGCGTGTGCGTGTGCGGGGCGGGGGAGAGTGAGCTTGCTTACTTGTCCATGACAACGGCAGGAGTTTGGTTCGCCATGATGGAGGAGTTGCGGCTGACGGCGCGCGCGAGCAAGCTGAGAGGACGAGCAGTCGGGGAGGAGCGGCGAGGCGAAGGGCCGATGTCGAGGTCGCGGTCGAGGTAGAGGAGCAAGCAATGGATGCGCTGTGGTGATGCCTCGCCTCGTCACCTCCAGGTGGGGTGGATACATGCGATACAACGATACGAATGCCTGGTGACAGCGGTGGGAATGTGGAAGCTCCTTGGCTCTCCACAGGCGCTGACAGTGGCTGGGGTTCTGGTGGTGGGGCTTCGTCAGCGCTGGCGCACAGCTCTTACTGTAGGTGTGCATTTATCGGGGCCTTGATGCTCCTGCCGACGTCATCTCCCAACTGAAGTCTGCAGAAGCTCCATCATCTTCCGTATAGCTTTTGCTTTGCCTGATACAATGCGTAGGGGAAGGCGTCATGGCATATCCCTTGGACCGTTACCAAATTCCAGATTCGACATGAACAACATTCGAGTTCGCGTGCGCATTGCTATATGCCTTGTTTAAGGTGCTCTGCGGGTGGAGGCTGGTCCACGTGGGAAAGGGTCGGGACTCGGGACTCGGAGACAATCGAGCTCGCAGGCCTACAATAGCCCTCGCGCAAGGCATTGTTCATTGACGGGTTGTTGATGCGAATCCGAACCGCACAAAACTCCGCTCAACTCCCTCACCTCGGCAGACTGTCCCTTGCAGCACACAACCTCTCAAACTCTGTGACAACACCTGCCACGGCGACTTTCGTTGGCTCTATTCGTCCAGCTCGTGCCTCGCAACCTGCTGATAATCTAGGCACCTGCCCCTTAAAACTGCAAAGGCGTGGCTGGACCGCACCTGCTCTCCGATCTTCGGCATTCCTGATTAGGCGGTGACATCAACGCTCGTGCTCGAACAAAGTGGTGCGTGGAGGTCACAGTACGAGATTCCTCTTCTGCGAATCCGGGTGCTTTGGACACCTCACACATCCCTATACCGCCCCGTCGCTTCGCCGACATCACTCCAGCATCTTTCTGGTCAGCATCTTTATCGACAATCGACCGCCCCGGCTCATGACTCCCGGCCAACTATGAGCGATTGCGATTGCCGCCACCATGACACGGCCGCCTCCATGATGGCTCAGAACAAGTACGGCACTGATGGTGCTCTCGACCGCGTGCTTCGGCTCGGGCAGAAGCAAAAGGCGGTTCCTGCAATCTTCATTCACGCTGGCGCTGGCTTCCACAGCCACCAGAACGAGCATGTGCATCTCGAGGCCTGCGTTTCGTACGTCAACCTCTCCTACGACGAGTTGAACAGGCATTAGCTAACTCGAGGACTCGATAGGGCCGCCGAAATGGGCATGAGATTCTTGAAAGCCGGTGCTACCGCCACCGAGGCCGTGGAAGCTGCCCTCCGAATTCTCGAAGACAAGGAAATCACTAATGCCGGCTACGGCTCCAACCTGTCTATTGACGGCACAGTCGAGTGCGACGCGACCATCGTCGACCATCTCGGCCGCAGTGGTGCTTGCGGAGCAGTTCCCAGTATGCCCCCCTCCCCCCGTCTCTGGTCAATCAGGTGCCGGTGCTGATTGTGGCGTACAATAGACATACGAAATCCCATTTCTCTCGCCAAGCTCATTCTCGACACCAGCAACATGCCTCTAAGCCTTCGTCGAGTGCCACCAAATGCCCTCGTCGGAGGCGGTGCCCGGGCCTTCGCGGAAGAACATGGCATGGTGACCTTTGCAAACGAGTACCTCGTCTCGAAAAACTCTCGCGATCGCTTCTTCCGCTGGCAAGAGGATCTGATGCGTGCAGAGGGGAGGACCAAGGAGATAAAACTCAGCCCGCCCACCATTTCTACACCGCTGGGATATGTTCCCTGCCAATACGATACTGCATCACCCCCGGAGCCTCAGAAGGTTTTCCACAGGGAGCATACGGCTGCCATCATGGCCGGCACGTGGAACGAGGGACAGATCGACTCGCCCTACGCCGGCACACCACTCCCAGAGTCCTCGACCATGCCGGAAGCGGCCATGTTTCCAACCCCTACCCGCGCCCCCGGTGGTCCTTCGTTTGCGGCTGTGGCCCGTTCCTCGCTGCGAACACCTGCGACTCGTTTGCCACTGACTCCTACCGCATTGCCCGACTGCAAGAACAACGGTCTTTCGTCCGCGAGGCCCAAGAACAACGAACAGCATGCAGATGCGGCCTCGACTCGGAAGGACGGCATGGATGAAGAGGGGCCCCTGGCCAGCACACGGCCTGTGGAAGAAGCATGCGAGGCGTATCGCGATGGGTCTGCTTCGCCACAGCAGAACTCGGAGACAGACGGCCCTATTTTGCGTGGCACTGGTGGCGATAGCAACGGTCCTCGTGGTCTTAAGCGACCGCTCAACGCAACGAGTGCAGGCGGCGGCCTCAATGGTCGAACCGCTAAACGCGCCCACCACTCGGGCGTTGACAAGGAGGACCGCGTTACGGACACTATTGGTGCTATTGCAATTGACGAAAGGGGTCAGATTGCTGCAGGATCCTCGTCTGGAGGCATCGGGATGAAGCATCGAGGACGACTGGGGCCCGCCGCGCTGGTTGGGATTGGAACTGCCGTTGTGCCATGCGCCGAGGAGGACGTTGAGGGACGGACTGTCGCCGCCGTCACGAGCGGGACTGGGGAGCACATGGCGACAACGATGGCTTCCCAGAGGTGCGCCGAGAGGATCTACCAGGGCACTCGCCGAGGCTCGTGTGGCTACGACGTGGACGATGATGATGAGGATGCCATCATGGAGTCGTTCATTGCTGACGACTTTATGAACCACCCTGGTGTCAAGAGTTGCCATTCCGCGGGGGCCATTGGAGTCATGGTAGTCAAGAAGTGCCGCACCGGATACTACCTCTACTTTGCGCACAACACCGACTCGTTTGCGCTCGCGTCGATGGGAGGCCTGGAGAAGGAGCCCTGCTGCACCATGTCTCGGCTCTCCGAGGGTGCTAAGATTGCCAAAGGCGGACGCAAGATTCGACTCAGCTGAGCGCATTGACGTTCTTCTGTCGCCGCCGCCACTTTCGCACCTAGATACTTTGCAGCTGGGAGTTGGGACAGGGGAACGGTCGTTTTGCGTTGTATTTTACAAGTAGTGATACCCCTTATTCGCGAATCATACCAACCGTGGTCTCCAAGAGTCATTCGCTGGAGGACGTTCAGTTTGCAGCGTGACGGTTAGAGACGAGGAATGAAGGAACCTGTTTAGAACATGAATTCTTGCTTTGTATTCTGCCGAATTGGTATCATTATAATGTACATGATCAAACACCGACTGTACCCGACTTTTTGTTGCAACCGCACGCCATCCACGCCCATCTGCATATACATACACGTTGCTCCGGTGTGTGGCATAATATGCTCTACACACTTTGCAACAAAGGGCCACCCTCCAGTGTATCATGCTGCGATCCTGAACTCCATTTCCTCGCAAGGACACATGCTGCTGGCTGACCATCAAACCTCATACGAGACGTTGGTAAAACGCCGCCAAAGACAAGCACTGAAGATCTTGCCGTCTTTTAGTGTCAAGGGCGTGGGGTCCCCGTAGCGCTCCCCGTCTCTTCTCGCCCGCTGCCGTTGACGATCCGCTTCTTCTTTTTCTTCTTCCGGGGTACAACGGCGGGCTTCGAGCCGTAATTCCCCAGAGCTAGCTTGGTCCCACACGTCAAGCACTCGGCATTCTCTGGAAGCTCGCAGAAGATGCTCAGGCATATCGAGCAGACGAACCCGGTATCTACAACCTTGCCGTGGCAAAAGCAGGCGGCGCGAAAGTCCACCTTGTCATGGGTGGGCGTGATGAGCGACTTGCGGGCTTCGGTGTCGGCGACGAGGCCAAACATCAGGTAGGTCAGGAGGCCCTGCGGGTTCGAGGCCGCAATAAAGGTGCCGTCTGTGTTGAAGCACGCTTGTTGGAGGAATGTCGGTTCGCCGGCGAGGGCGAGGGTATCGATGGCGACTTGGGCGTGGGCAGCGGCGAAGACGGCGTTCATGGTGGGAATGTATTGGGAGGGCTCGGAGTCGGATACTGAAACGACGAGTATCCGTCCCTTCAGGGGCGGGGGCGCAGTTGGATTTTGCTGGGCGCTGTCAGCCAGACTAGCGGTTGTCGAGCTTAGAGCCTGGGAGGCTTTGTTGATGTGGCATAGTGCGAGTGTGAGGGCGCCCGATAGTTGCGTTGTCGTCTCGGCCAGGTCGTCTTCGGTCGTCTCGCTCATGAGTCTCTGCACCGAGGACATGACTGTAGACTCGATCTGCGCGAACTGGGGGTACTTGTTGGCCGAGGTCGGCGGGGGCCCGGCTGGCGGCGCATCGCGCATGTCAATATCGCCAGAGGCATCCTTGGACACGGTGCGCTGCGGCGGCGCAGGGTAGAGCCAGACGGCGCGGTTGACGTGGGCGGCAATGATGGCGACCTGGTTGACGTTGCTAAAGGCGAGGTGGGCGTTGACGAAGACGAGGATGTTGGCGATGGCCTTGGACAAGGGGAGCCTGTCGTCGAGGGCGGCCCATGCTCGCGGGTTGGTGTCGAGGACGATGGAGAGCAGGGACGGCGTCTCCTCGGCGGTGGTGACCTCGTAGTGCTCGGAGACGTCGACGGCGTCCATGGTGGACGGAAGGGGGGCGATGCCGACGGGGAGGCAGCTACGAGGTCGAGGCGAAGTAGGCGCTCGCGCTGTGGCGGGTGAGGTTGTCGTGAGTTGGGGTCGAAGACGTGCACGGAGCGGCAAAAAGTAAGGTGAGCTGAGACCTCGTCATGGGCAGTGGAGTGGTGGTTCGCGCTTCAGCACGTTCCGGCAGACGCCAACACACGTGACTCCACAGCGACCATTACAGTGCACTACATAGGCCTACAGGCTTACAGCAGCAGCCCGCCCGCCGATACGGAGTGGAGGGGCAGCTGGAGGAAGCTTCAGTGGGGGCCGATTGTGACGCAGCGCGAGATGAGGGGCAACCTGAACCTCCAAGCAGTTGGAGAAGCTACCGCGCTGATTCGGTACCCAAGGGAAATACCTAAACCACCAACTTGCACCTTGCGTCATCTCTGTACTACATAACACGCAGCCTCTCGAGTCTCATCCATCGTCATTCGTCACCATGGCGGCTGTCGAGGAGACGCTGCAGAGCGCTGGCCCAGCGGCATCGCTCCAGGACCAGACGCTGCTCGTCTTTGCGCGCCTGATGGAGGGCGGCCAGGAGGACGAGGAGACGTGCAGGGAGCTCGACGAGCTGACCAAGCTGCTCAACGATGACGCCGGGGCCCAGCACAAGGACGCGCAGCACCAGACCATCTGCAAGGTCATTGACGGAGACTGCGTCGATACCGTCCTGTGCTATCTCGACATGAGGCAGCCCGACATTGTCCGCGGCCACGCCACCCTCACCACATCGGCCTATCTCAAGGCCGCCGGCGACGACGGCTCCAAGATGCTCTCTGCCTTTTTTTATGACCGCGTCAGGAGAGGGACGTATGACGACTACATCGTCGCCTTTTGCGTCGCGTCCGCCACCTTTCCCATCGTGCCGGATCTTACGGCCGAGCTGTTCCTGAGCGAAGGCTTCCTCGGCTCTCTGGGACCCCTTATGAGGCGGGAGTGGAAGAGCCGCAAGGTCGAAACCGCATGCTTGGAGATGCTGAGCGCCGCCTGCATGAACTCGCTCTGCCGAGAGGCGGTGCAAAAGTACTGCGTCGAGTGGTTGGAGGAGGTGGTGGACCAGGATCCGACTGGAAGCAACGGCAGCCCCAGCGGCGACCCCAAGGTCCAAGGCGAGGGCGGCTCCATCTCCATGCGGCGCCACTCGGAGCAGGTCCAGCACCTGGCTGCCGTCATCCTGGCCAAGCTGAGGGTATGTCGTCTCGTGCGCGCAGTCCCGGATCCTTGCTTGCGGGACGCGTTGTTAACAGCTGACTGACTTAGACTAAAGGCAGTTCCGTCCAAGGCGTCCGTAAATGACCCCAACAGGTCCAGGATTGAGCCCGCAGTCACTAGCATCGAGGACCTGTCCAGCCTGTTCACTAAGATGATACTGCGGGACGAGGACCACGGCAGACAGCATTCCATCGAGGGGCTCGCCTACGCATCTCTTCAGTCCAAGGTCAAGGAGACCATAATCGGCAACCAGCCACTTCTCAAGAAGCTGGTCAAGACTCTTACCGACGCCCAGCCCAGGTCACCGACAACGTATGGAGCCCTCAGCATATTTGTCAACTTGACGAGGTACCGGCCCGCCCTGTCGGAGGAGGAGAAGAAGATGAGCCAGTTGAAGGCATACGCCGATGCCGCGGGCAAGTTGGCCGGGCCAGACCCGTTGGACGACGACGAGCACGTCGCCAAGCGATGCCAGGCCGTCTTCGACGTTGGCCTCACCCCTGTTTTGGTTACCCACAGCAAGAATGGCTCCCCCGCGTCAATGAGTCTCATTATTTCCATCATTCACTCCATAGCCATGACGAAAAGCCTCCGAGGTCAGCTGGCTCAGCAGGGAGCTGTCAAGTTGCTGCTCGTTGCCTGGGCTCTTATTCCAGACACTGACGAGGCCCCTCGTCGCATGGCTGCACAAGCACTGGCACGGATACTAATCAGCACGAATCCGGCTCTGGTGTTTGGCGGCAACCGCTCTACTCCGGTAATCGCTGCGATACGGCCACTCGTCTCGATTGTCCCCCCCGACCCGGCTGCCGAGACACGAGACTTGCTGCCGACATTCGAGGCCCTCATGGCACTGACCAACTTGGCATCGCTCGAGGACGACGACACGCGCCCCACGATTATACGAACCGCCTGGTCGCACATTGAGGAGCAGCTCCTGTCCTCGAACCATCTCGTCTCCAAGGCCGCCGTCGAGCTGGTGTGCAACCTCATGCAGGCCCCCGAGGGCGTGGCGCTATACGCCGACGGAAGTCTGCAGGCTAGAAACCGGCTCCATATCCTACTCGCACTCGCCGACGCCGAAGACGAAGGGACTCGGAGCGCAGCCGGAGGCGCCCTGGCGTCGCTGACGGGATACGAGTCCGTGGTCCTTGCCGTCGTCCACCGAGAGCGCGGTGTCAAGGTGGTGCTGGGGATGTGCAACGACCCGGACGAGGGGCTGCGGCATCGCGGCGTGGTCACGGTGTACAACATGGTGGTGGCTGACGGGGAGACGGGGGAGCTGGCGCGGAACAAGGTCAAGGAGGAGGGCGGCGTGGAGGCGTTGAAGGAGTGTCTCAAGCAGAGCCGGCGGCCGGAGGTGCTGCAGGTTACGGTGGAGGCCTTGAAGGCCCTGTTGGAAGAAAAGTCGTAGCGGCGGGATATGTTGCGAGACTTGACGAGGCACCAGGCTGAGACACGCGAAACACGGCACACGACTTGCACGGGACGGATGGCTGGGTATGTTGTGGCGTTTGATGTCCTGATGTGTATTAATGGTATCATGAATCCTTTTGCTCCACGGCCCCGCCCTCGGCCTTGCTGTCGGCCTCGCCGTCGGCCTCGCTGTCGTGCCTGTTGAGGATCGCCACGCCCTCCACGTGCCCCGTCTGGGGAAAGAAGTCGAAGCCAACCAAGCTCTCGAGGTCGTACCTCGCGCCCTCGCCCTCGCCGCGCACCAGGACGCCCACGTCCCTGGCCTGGGTGTGGACGTTGCAGCTGACGTAGAGCACGCGCCGGGGCCCGAAGCGGCGCAGCTGGGCGAGGAAGTCGGCGTCGCAGCCCTTGCGGGGCGGGTCGAGGACGACAACGGTCTCGTCGGGGGCGTAGGCGACGTTGCGGAAGAGCTGGCCGGCGTCGGCGGCGATGAACTTGCAGCGGTCCTCGCCGAGGCCGTTGAGGGCGGCGTTGCGGCGGGCCGAGGCGATGGAGTCGGCGGCGATGTCGATGCCCGTCGAGTGCTGGAAGACGGAGGCGAGGGTGATGGTGAAGAGGCCGGAGCCTGAGTAGGCGTCGATGAGGTACTTGATGGCGCTGGGGGACGAGGATGAGGGCGGGGATGAGGGCGGCAGGATGTGGTCCTTGATGTAGGCGGTAAAGGTCGGGAGGATGGAGTTGTTGTTCTGGAAAAAGGAGCCGGCCGGGTTGGTGAAGGTGTGCTCGCCGATGTACTCGGTCGTCGTGGCCTTGGAGTCGGTCTCGCAGGACTTGATGTCGACGAAGCCGTCGCCCTCGGAGCGGGTCGTGTAGGGCGGGAGGCCCTCGCCGTCTTCGGGGGGCGCCTCTCCCTGGTCGTCGTCGTTGAGGTAGCGGCGGGTGTTTTCGCGGAGCAGGATGGTGGCGCCGCGCTCGTACTTTTTATACTCGTGCTGCATGCGCTCCCGCTCGCGCGTCATGCCCAGGCGCACGGCCGAGGTGCCAATGGGGCAGTCCTCGATGTCGAGCACCTTTCGCTTGCCCTTTTGCATGAAGCCAATGTCCGGGCAGCTCGGAAACGGCACCTTGGGGTTCTTGCCCCTCTTGCTGGGGCGGAAGCCGGGGGGCCCGTCAAAGTGCGGCGTCAGCTTGGTGCGGTAGCCGTACTGCAGCGGGCTGCCGATGGTGTCGGCGACGGCGGGCACGAGCTCGGCGGGCAGGTTGGCGAAGTTGCGGTAGGCCTTGTCGAGGACGCGGCGCTTGAGGCGGAGCTGCTCCGGGTACTCGAGCATCTGGAACTGGCAGCCGCCGCACGAGGCGAAGTAGCGGCACTGGACGCGGGCGTCGTCGCGCAGCGGGGAGGGCTTCGTGATGGAGACGAAGTCGGCGACCGAGTGCTGCTCGTGGCGCAGATGGCGGAAGACCTTGACGCGGGCCGTGTCGCCGGGGATGGTGAAGGGCACGACGTAGACCTGGTGGGAGCCGGGGCGCATGGCGAGGCCGTCGCCGGTGGAGGAGAGCTCGAGGACCTCGACCTCTGTTTCCGTGCCCTCCTCAGGCAGGGGCTCATCATTCCTTACTCCCTCCTCGGCTGCATCCGTCTCGGGCTCCGACTTGCGCGACTCCAGCAGGGCGAGGATGTCGTATCGCAGGACCTCCTCGGACGAGCCCTCGGTGATGTTCTTTTCCCGCTTCGACTTCTTCTGCTTCCAGGGGCGGCTGTTTCCGGGATTGGGCCGCTTGGAGGCTCCGTTTCTGTGAGCGGGCGCCTGCTGGCCGTCGACGACCGCCGTCGCTGCGGCGGGTGCTGCCTGTGTTGAAGCCATCGTTGCGAGTGGACGACGGAGGACGGCAGAGGGAGCGAGCTTCAGTAGTGGGCGAGCACAGAGAATTCTCCAGGGCCGCATCTGCCAGCGGTAGCGGCGCCTCTACACAAGCCACAGAAGCCGTTACAGAAGTAAAAACGGATAGGCTCTAAGTGAACGTTTTCATGTCGTCGCGTGCATGCGAGTGAGGATGGCGAATCTCTTTTTTTGCAGGGTTGAAGAAAAATGGCCAGCCAATGACGCTGCTTACCAGGGGTCCGAAACGCCTGCGCTGTGATTGGCCGGATAGGGATGGGTGTGTCTTGGGGCAGGTGATGGGTGTCACGAGCGCCGCCCGCTGCTCACCGGGGCGCCCTGGTGCTACCGTAGTACACTAGGTAAATCCAGTCATGCAGTCTAGAGTCAGTCGCTGACCTTGCCCGTCTCCGGGAGATTGGGCGTGTGGAGGGCCGCCGATTCCGCAGGTCCCACTGCGGACTGGGAGATGCGTTATGTAAACGGCAAACATCCATCCATCGCTGGCCGGCCTGGCCGTGCTGCTCGCACTTGGACCTGGAATGTTCTCGTGTCCCAGGGCGTGCTGTATTACTTGATGGACGAGTTTGACAGCCGGCTTGCCCTCTTTGTGTTTGCTTGATGCTATTTCACTGAGTATCTGCCTTCTTTTGTCTCGTTCTGCCAGCTGTGATACCCCCGTCTAAGTGGCTGCCGGAACACCGGGCACACCGACGAGCCGATAAGGACCCCCGTTGATGACAAACACGGCAAGATGAGTGAGTTGAGGGCGCTGGTGAGAACTGCATATATGGTTTCCTGATTCTATTTTCACAGAGTCGGAGCACTTGGCTCCTCACCTGCTGAGGTTGCTCCTCGCAACATCCCTTCACCATGTGGCAACGACGGCCAGCGCCATCCCCGAGGTCGTCTTCCAGCCCGACACTCACGGCTCCCACGGCGCCGTCGCCAGCGAGGCCATCGAGTGCAGCGCGATAGGCCGGGACCTGCTCGCCCGAGGCGTACGCCCCCCCCCCCGTTCTTTCACCTGTCGTACTAAATCTCACCGCACCTCTTCTCCCAGGGCAACGCGGTGGACGCGCTGGTGGGCACGACCTTTTGCGTCGGCGTCGTCGGCATGTACCACTCGGGCAGCGGCGGCGGCGGCTTCGCCATGATCCGCGACGCCGAGGGCGGCTACGAGGCCGTCGACTTCCGGGAAACGGCCCCGGCGGCGGCGCACGAGGACATGTACCGCGGCAACGTGAACGGCAGCATGTTCGGTGGGCTGGCCGTGGCCGTGCCGAGCGAGGTCCGGGGGCTGGAGTATATCCACAAGAAATACGGTGTATGCGCTGCTGTTGAGTCTGGATGTCGTGTCGTCGGGAGCTGACGTGCTCTACAGGTACTGCCGTGGGAAAAGGTCATGCGAGGCGCCATCCACGTCGCGCGGGACGGCTTCCGAGGTTCGTGTAGGGGAGGGGAGTTTCTCTGCATTGGTTCGTGCCTAAGCTGACACGGTCCCAAGTCTCGAGCGACATGGTGCGATACATGGACCGGGCTGGGGGGCAGAAGGAGCACAACTTTCTCGTCGACGACCCGAGCTTTGCCGAGGACTTTGCGCCGAACGGTGGGTTTTCATGATGCTCTGATGCCGGCTTGGGCCAGGGGCAGGGCTGACGTGGCTCCAGGCACGCTTCTAGGCCTCGGGGATATAATGACGCGGAAGCGATATGCAACGTGAGCGATACGTGGCCCGTCAGATGGATTGGATCTAGGCTGACGGTTGTTAGCACCCTGCAGAAGATTGCAGACGAGGGCGCAGACGCCTTTTACACCGGCGAGCTCGGTGAGTGCCGCGCACACCTCGGAGTCTCGGACACGGCAACACGGAGAGCACCTAGTAACTGACGCGCCGCAGCCGAGGCCATGGTCAAGACCATCCAGCAAGCCAACGGCACCATGACCCTCGCCGACCTCGCCAACTACACCGTCGCCTCGCGCCCCGTCAAGGCCGTCACCTGCCGCGGCCTGGAGCTGCACACCGTCGGCGCGCCCGCCAGCGGCGCCGTGACGCTCAGCATCCTCAAGACCATGGAGCAGTTCGACCTCGCCGAGGGGGGCGCCGACGACGCGGGCCTCGCGGCGCACCGCTTCACCGAGGCCATGCGCTTCGGCTACGGCGCGCGCGTCGAGCTCGGCGACCCGGGCTACGTCGCCGGCGTGCGCGCCTTCGAGGACCGCATGCTCAGCGACGCCGCCGCGCGGCGCACCCGCAGCAGCATCTCCGACGACCGCACGCAGCCGGTGCGCGCCTACGACCCGGGCGCCATGTACGCGCCCGACGGCCACGGCACCTCCCACGTCGTCACCGCCGACGCCGCCGGCATGGCCACGTCGCTCACCACGACGGTCAACCTGCTCTTCGGCGCGCAGCTCATGGACCGGGCCTCGGGCGTCATCCTCAACAACGAGATGAACGACTTCTCCATCCCGGGCGTCCCCAACGAGTTCGGCTTCCAGCCCGCCGTCGCCAACTACATCCGCCCGGGCAAGCGTCCGTTGTCCTCGGTCACGCCCGTCATCGCCGCCCACCCGCCCACCCGCGACGGCCCGGGCGGCCTCTACGCAACCGTCGGCGCCGCGGGCGGCTCGCGCATCATCTCCGCCACCACCGTCGCCCTGTGGCACCTCCTCGAGCACGGCATGGGCATGCGCGACGCCCTGCGCGAGCCGCGCCTGCACGACCAGCTCATGCCCAACACCGTCCTGCTCGAGTACAAGTTTGACAACGACACGGCCGCGGCGCTGACGCAGAGGGGGCACAACGTGACGTGGGTGGCCGAGGGGCTCAGTGCCGTGCAAGGGATCCGGATGCTGGGCGATGGGACGTTTGAGGCGGCGGGCGAGCCTCGCCAGAAGAACAGCGCAGGACTGACCCTATAGATAGATTGATACCTTGATAGACTCTGACAGCGTTGATGGTGTAGTTTGTGGCATCTATTTGTTGACGCTCCTCGTGACGTGCGCCCTGTCCACGGTACTCTATATGTACAAGGCCGTCTTATATCTCCAGGCATTCCTCTATCAGCAAACACAAAGGCCAAAGCAAAAAACGGGGTATCTCCAGGTCTATACCGTAGCACACATGCCTCATCCACTACTTTGCAAGAGCCACGAGTCGATCCATCTCAGCCAGCCATTTCTTAGCAAACTCCTCCTCGGTGAATCTCTTGGCAGATGTGCGGGCCCGTCTCCGGACCTCCAGCGGGCTGGCGAGGGACAGCGCCTTTTCGTAGCCCGCTGCAAACTCTTCAGAGCTCGTCGCATGGTAGCCTTGGGGCAGATAAATGTTAGCTCGCTGGTCTTACGAGTGCGGGGGGGACTTCTCAACGAACCTGTCGGCTCCCCGTCGACTTCGGTGACAATGTCTAGCTTGGGGCCTCCGCTGTTGTGCACAACGGAAATAAGCCCCGCTGCTTGGTACTCGACGACCCCTATTCCGAAATGCTCGTTCCACATGCCGTTGACGCCGACCGACGCCTTCCGGAGCCACTCGAGAATCTCCGGCCACGACGCATCCAGGTGGAACTCAACGCGGTTCTTGATGCCCAACTCGTTGACCTGTAGCCGCAGCTGGTACACCTTCTTCGAGTCTTGGTCGTCGCGGACGCTTCCGATGAGCACCAGCCGAGCACTCTCCGCCGCCTTGGTCTTGGTTTTCAGAAACTCCGAAAAGGACTGCAGGATGAGCTGGTGGTTCTTCTCCGGTCGGAACTGCGCAATGTACACGAGGACTGGCTCTCGCTTCGCCTCGCTCGCTTCCGACACTTCCACCTCCTGTTCAAGTTCTCGCACCGCCACAGGAGGGTAGACGACCGCGATGGGGTTCGTCCTGTCCCTTTCCACTCGGTATGGGCCCCACAGGCTCTTGATGTGTGCTTGCGTCCAGGTAGAGTTGGTCATGACCACGTCAATGGACGACCCGACCCATGAATAGAGCCGCGCAAACAGCTGCCAGTATGCCCTCTTAGCGATTCCTCGGGTTCCCGTGCCCTGGCCCGCGTTGACGCCTTGAGAGCCCACGGCCGACGAAGGGTCGAGGGAGTCGAGCATATCTGTCGAGATGGTCGGGTAGTGCACGTAGGCGCCGGTCGGTACGTTGCGGAACAGGAACTTGCAAAGGCCGAGGGCAAATGCATAGCCCATAGTTTCGATGAAGATGTCGGGAACCAGCAACGTAAAGGCGTCCCACGCGAGAACCATGGAGCCAAGCGACTGGCCCAGGAGGGTGAAGTGCGGCCATGTCGAGGCAAGGACCCAGTGTCTTTTCTCTAGATATAGAAACGTGATGGTGGGCGGATGGAGGTGAATGTTGAACCGGCTCTGCACGGGTGTGAGTTAATCGGAAAGGACAAGGGTAGGCCCGGCAGGACTCACTTTGACTCGGTTCAGGATAAGTTCCTTGTTCGCGTCGTGGTCTCCGGTGTAGACGACGCACCTGGCCTTGGGCCACCGGTTCTGCGTCGCACGAATAGCAGCCCAGAGAACCCGCTCTCCGCCGCCGCCAGCGTTACTATCTGGCGTCAATGAAAGCCCCTTGGCATACGAGGCGCAGCAGGAACGTACCAGAATGGGTGAAAGAATCCGACGATGCCGTCCCATTCCCTTTGCGCCTTCTGGGCGTCGTTCAGAGCTACAACGTCGGCGCCTTGAACATTGTGTCCTGTGTCGCTGGAGCTGGCCTTGAGCTCCTCGTTCGGCTCCCAAAACTTCTTGTCGTCCTCGGCCGTGAGCGCCAGGAGATGGGAGCGTCGGCCCTCGGTCTTCTTGCGCAGCGCCCAGCCCAGGGCGAGGCCGATCTCGCGGATAATCCTGGGCACGACGAAGAGGAGGAGGAAGGGAGTCGAGGCGAGGAGCGTCACAGCGATGGTGAGCGTCCGTGGCTCGAGGCCAAAGGAGAACGGTTTGTCGCCGGACGGCGCGGTGCAGATGTCGGCCATGGCGAGCGATGGGTTGGTCAGTGCCTCACATCTGGCGCCGTAGACAGCTGGAGGGTGAACATTGCGGCCGGGAAAGGGGGAGGTGAGAAGGAAGCCCGTAGATAAATAGGGTGGGGGAGACGAGGTGGAAGCTGGAGGAGCTGCTGAGCTGAGGTGCACGCAGCTGCACTAGGGGGGACCTCGTGTTCCAGCCTCAGGCCTGCAACCACCGTGTTCAAATCAATTCCAGCTCCTCTTTTGTCTGGGTCCATGATCCATCACGTGTGACCAACATCACGCCAAACACCTAGACTCTCCAGACCACATGAGGAGCTGCATGTGCCCGCCGAGCCTGGCACTGATTTCCAATATTTCCAATATTTCCAACCCTCTGTCCTCGCGAAACAGCAGCGCCGACTACGCCAAGGTTGGCTGCTCTTAAAGGTACAGGGTAGCTTCATGCTCCATGACACAACAGCAACCTTGGCAAAACAACAAGACCAGGTATGGGAAGTGAACAGCAAGAGTTGACCGTCCGACTCTACATGGACGCGTGCCTGAGGCGTTTCCCGCCAACATAACCCTCCGCCGTATCCACAAACAGCTTCCGCCCCTTTACATACGACACCATGAATCGCCACAGCCTCCAGCCTCCAATCTGGCCCGTGGCAAACTTCTTCCCCAGGGCCATGAAAATCATCGTCTTCTTCTCCGGCCGGTACGGTGCCACGGACGCAGAGCCCGTCAGGGTTGCGTCGAGGGCCGCGGCCATGTGGATGATTTGGGCGTCCGTCAACGTGAGCTGCTTGGCCTCGGTGTTGCCCACGTCGCCGATGGCCCAGATGTTTTCCGTGCCCACGACGCGCAGGCTCTGGTCTTGCTGGACGTTTCCCTTTGCGTCGAGCAGCTCCTTTGGAACAAAGGAAGTGTTGACCTGGATGCCGAACAAAGGGAGGTAGCATTCTGCCTCGAGGGTTGACCCGTTGGACAAGGTCACGGAATGATTCTTGCCGTCATCCCTCTCTTCGTGGTGTGTCACTCGAGTGTTGCGGACGAGCTTGACGCCCAGACTCTGCAAGTCGCCGTCGACCGTTGCGACGAGGGACGGGCTGATGCCTTCCTGGCCTTCGAGTGGCCGGCTCCCGCTGTCGATGAGAGTGATTTGTTTCGCCGAACCGTACTTGGCAGCTAGTTCCCCCGCGACCTCGACACCTGTCGCTCCGGCTCCGGCGACAACGATAGTCTTGGCATCCCCGATTCGCGTCTGCAGCACGTGCCAGGACTCAAGATTGACCTTGTGGTTTCCGAGGGGCTTCAACGGCAGGCCGCTGGAGATCTTGGAACCAGTGGCGATGACGAGCTGATCGTACACAAGGCTACGCCGTTGTCCGTCGTTGGCACCAATGTCAACAGTGTTGGCAGCCTGGTCGATGCCCTCGGCAGCGCCAAGCACCATTTCAAACGCATCTGCTGGGTATTGGCTGAATCCTGGAGCAATCGGGAGAAAGAGCGCGTTGTCGGGGATCTCGCCGGGGATGATGCCGCGTGTAGCTGCGACGTTCCAGAAGAAGTGGCTGTTGGGCGTAACGAGGACGACTTTGAGACTCGTCTTGGGAGCTGTATACTTGAGCAGTTTGTGGGCCAGGGGCAGTCCAGCCCATCCGGCCCCGAGAATCACGACCGTCTTGGCCATATTGAGTGTTCCTTGAGGCGTTTGTTCAAGGGAAAACTTGTGCTGGGAAAGTCATTCTTATAGATCAAGAGGGCCGAACAGCGGCTTGCAAACACCTTTGCTACTGGCCGCGCTGATTAATCATGGCGCGTCCTGCCACAGTCCTGCAATGCCAGTTCCAAGTCACGACAAGGTCCAAGGTCGGTGCGGATGCCGTGCCGTCCGTCCTTCGGGCTGCAGGGATCAGGGCCGAGCTCCGTGTCCGAGACGCCATCCCCACATCGGGCCAAGCCACCCGTAAGCTCTACTTCATCCTCCCGCGGCTCCTCTTTGCTGCCTCACAAGTCACTTCCTTTCTTGCAAGCTAGAAACAAGAACACATAAAGTTGCACGGTGTCTCGGTCGGCCATTACACGACCGAAACCCCCTTCTCGGCCCTGTCCGAGATGGATAGCATGTCGCTGCCTTTCTCTGAGAGCCAGACTGAGGCTATGCTCCCCGTGTCGGACCAGGACCTCAAGATCTGGAGCTGTGTTACCTGCCGACGGCGCAAGGTCAAATGCGATCGCCGAGACCCGTGTGCGAACTGCGTCAAGAACAACATCGAATGCCACTTTCCCGTCACTGGCCGCCTGCCGCGCCGAAGTCGAGAACCTGCCTCGTTGAAGTCGCCTTCTCAGAGGCAGTCTGAGCTCCTGGGGCGTCTCAGGCGCCTCGAGGATCTGGTAACGGAGCTGACTGGTCAGGTCGAAGAGGGAGCCCAGGCCCAGAGCCAACCATCGCAACTTACCAGCGCCCACGGCCCCGGATTAGCAACGGAAATGTTGCAGCCGTCAAACACATGGAATCCAGCAGCTCCAGCATCCACTGGCTCCTCTGACGGTGGTGTTTCGGCCATGGCTACGCATAGTACTAGTGAAGTATACGAGGACTTTGGAAGGCTTGTCATCGGCCAGGGCTGGGGCATGCGTGTCGACAAGGGTTTCTGGTCTATCTTCTGCGATGAGGTATGGAGCGCTGGAGACCACTAGACGACGACGACGAAGCTAAACGTTGGTCAGGTTGAACACATATTCCAAGCCATCGAGGACGTGTCGGATGGTCCAGAGGGGCATGAAGAAAGCCCGAACACGGGCGAGAGCTCTGCCAATGGCCGTTGTCAAGGATATGTTTTTGGCACTCCGTGTGCGTTCGACGCTGATTCTGCAGGCGACTTGTATCCGCTGCCATCCCAGATGCCTTTCATCTGGAAGACATACGTGGAAATCGTCGACCCGTTCGTCAAAATCCTCCACACTCCAAGTGTTGACGACATCATCAACCAGATCAGGGGCAAATTTGATACTCTGGGGCCTGGTATCGAGGCATTGCTGTTCGCAATCTGCCTTGCGGCAATTGCTTCACTGGGCGAAGAAGAGGCCTCTGAGAGCTTCAGGGTATCCAAATCAGAGCTGGTTTCCCGTTTCCGGCTTGGAACCGAACGAGCACTCGGCCACTCCCAGTTCCTCACAACCAAAGACACCACCGTGGTCCAAGCACTGGCCATTTACGTGTCCATTCTTCCTCACGTGGGGGCTCAACAAGAAGCATCTGCCTTGGCTGGCGTTCTGTTGCGAATCGCAACCAGGCTTGGACTTCACAGAGACCTTTCTACTTCCACATCTACGACTCTCGAAGTGGAAACCCGTCGGCGCCTTTGGTGGCAAATATGTTTCATCGAGTCGCGCAGTCGAGACTCTAATCTTCCGGGCTTGTCTTTATCAGAGGACAGCTTCGACACGAAACCCCCCACCAATGTCAACGATGAGGATATCAGAGCGGGTTCTATTATCCTGGAATCCCAAGAATCGCGGCACACACAAATGACGCTGACCCTCATCCGATGCGAGATTTGGCGCCTGCACCGAACCCTCCGTCGCAGCCCAGACAAGACTCTACACGCCAATATGAAGGTCTTCCATGACATCAGCTCTAGAGTTGAGGGCAACTATCTTCAGCACCTTGACGTGGAAGACGCCTTTCAGTCGTTTACCAAAACCATCACATCACTCTTCTTCGCCAAGATCGAACAGGCCATCTACCGGCAGCACCTCCGCAGGTCACAAGCACAATGTCCTCATGTGCGTGGCCTGTTCTTCGCATCCTCCATCGCCGTGATAGAAGCCATGCGCGACCTCAAAACCAATTCCGCTTGGCACAAGTGGCGATGGCAGTTGCAGGGACACTTCCCATGGCATGCCGTCGGCACCGTGTTCATCCAGCTCTGTCAGCTACCATGGACGCCTGTCTCTGAGCGAGCCTGGAACATGGCCAGAGGGTTGTTCGATGAGCTGCCCCGTGATTCAAGGAAAGACGAACTGTGGCAGCGACTGAGTGAGCTGGCGACAAGGGCAAGCACATATCGAGATGGGCACATGGCGCGAGCGACAGGGCAAGCGACCAACGTTGCAGGGCAGTGGAACCATCCAGGCGACACCACAAGTCGGGGGCTTCATGGCAGATATTCCGCTAGCGGCATTTATGAAGCGCCATTGCAACCGTCACCTCTGCCATTTCAAGGCCTGCCCGTTTCTGGCGATTCGCCTGTCACAGGAGCCAGAGTGACTACATCAGACGGGGGCAACTTTGGAAGCACTCTAGGCGGTTCATGGGAGAAACTGAGTATGCATATGGTGTCAGACTTGGGAGATGGGGTTACGTTGTCCTCGATTATCAAAGAGGTGCTGGAGGAGAACGGAGGGACGGCTGAGCACGAGCTTTATGCCATGGGCGAAGCTCCTGGAGAGTGGCAGGACTGGGACGACATGGCCGACATCGACATGTATTGAAGAAAGCATTATATGAATGAAAGTTGACAAAAGTAAGGAAACTAATCGCCTATTTCATGGTAGAATTCCTGCTGTTGCCAGCCAGCAGTCAGAGCCAGGGGCTCAAGCAAGGCATGAAAGCCATTGGTTGAGATTCGAGGGAAACCTTTGTCTCCGTGGGTGAGACAGGGCATTTTTTGAAACTAGAAGAAGGAATTGAGAGAAAGCCCCCATTTGAATACATTCAAGATATGCTTATATAGAGTTGTAAAATTAGACAACAGTGGAAGAACTTCCTGTAAGTGAGCCGCCGGTTGGTGTCGCCGGACCCACTTTGAAGAACAACCGTCAAGTCACTGGACCTTGAACTTAACCTCGTCCCTGAATCTCAACCATTAACCGCGGCTCCCTCACCCAGTTCACCCTCGCCATTCTGGCATGGGTCGCCATGCAGTCTCTTACAAGGACGGCCAAGGGCCTCACGCCCCTCGCTAGAGTCACGCCAACGCGGGCGTCCGCTACGAACCAGCGTCAAGGACGCCGGCAGTTCCATCTCAGCACCCTGGGCGACGCCGTCATATGGACCGCCGACGGCATCAGCTCCATCCACGCCGCCGGCCTGCCGTGGTATCTCTCGATCCCGCTGGTGGCCGTGGGCGTCAACTTCTCCTTCAGGCTGCCCATCCAGTACTACACGCGTCGCCTGGTCGTCCGGAGGAACGAGCTGAGCCCGCTCGTCACGGCCTGGGGCTCGCGACACGCCGCGACCGTGCCCCGGGGCCGCGACGAGGCGGCGGAGCGCGTCTGGAGGCTGCGCGTTGCCGGCCTCACCGAGAAGTCGCGGCGGAGGATCTACAAGACCTGGGGCGTCCAGCGGTGGAAGACGCTGGCGCCGTTCCTCAGCATGGTTCCCTTCGTCGTCGTCTCCGAGGCGCTGAGGCGGCTGTGCGGCGCGCCGATGGGCTGGATCAGCCACCAGCTGGGGTTGGCAAACGTTGAGCGAATCTCTTCGGCGCTGGCCAACTCGAGCGGCCTCGTCGATCAGTCTCTTGCTCAGGGCGGCTGTCTCTGGTTTGCCGACCTGACAGCCATGGACCCTTACTACGCCCTCCCGCTGCTCTGCTCGGCGCTGCTAGCACGCACCTCATGGGGGAGGCTATCCAAGGACCAGCTCCGGGCGCTGCTCACGATTGATGCATCGAAGGCGCCCAGGACGCCAATGTCCAGAGTGCAAACCGCGATTGGCAGGACGCTGCTGCTGGTTCCTCTGTTCCCCTTGGTCTTCGCCGACCTGCCCAGCGCAATCTTCCTGTACTGGGCCACGACGTTTGGTCTCAACGACGTCAACGAATCTATTCTTGAAAGGCTCGTCCCTAAGCGGACCCCAAAGCTCAAAGTCGTGCAAAAGGCACCGACTGCCATGCCATATCTGCGAGGAACAGACTCCAATGTATCAACAAAATGAATAGACTGGATTGGAATGAATCGTCAGGCTTGCGCAACTCCGACCCCCATGTACATAATTACTTCGTCAGGTTGTATACACATAAAACTCCTGTTAACGCCATACAATATAGCCACGCGCTGCGCGGCATTAATCAACCCAGCACAATGGCCAGGATCACGATGGTGAGAATAACGGCCAGGATGAGCAGCAGGCAGCAGCTCTTGTTACGAGCCGCCTTCTGATACCGCGCCGCCTGCCGGGTCTCGATGTCGGCCTGCCGCGTGTTGTCCTGGACGTTCTCCACGTTGTCCGCAATCGTCCTGATGCCGACCTCTTGCTCGTCGACGATCTGCGCCACCTGCCGGAACAAGACGTTGAGGTCTCCGACGCCCTGCTCGATGTTGCGGATTTCCTCCTCGCGCTCGATGATGAGGGCCTCCTGGAAGTCGACCTCGTCCTGCGGGGCCAGCTGCGATAGTTCCTGCAGCTGCTCTAGGCCCGCGCCGGCTTGGCCAGGGGCGTGGCCGGCTTCGGAGTCCTGGGCAGCGCGCGCTGCGGAAATGGATGCCTTTTCCTTCTCGAGGGCCTTTCGCTGCAGGTCTTGGAACTCCTGGAGTGCTGCTTGGAAGTCGCTCGACACCTTGGTCTGCTCGTACTTTTGCTGCTTCTGTGCGACCGATGTATTAGCATGCGTAGCTGCGCGCGTGTCCTGTCGGGACAACGAACCGAGAGATCCTCCCAGGTCTGCAGCCGCTTGACGCCGTCGCCAATCTCCCGGCACAGCTCGCGCGCCTTCTCCATGCTGTTGTGCACGCGCTCGCGCAGGCGCGGCGTGTCCTTCTTGGTGCCCAGGACGTTGACATCGTTGGCGAGCTTGCGGTTGCTGCTCAACAACGACTGCAGCTTGGTCTTGAGCTCGTACTGCAGGTCCTGGAAGCCGGGGGTGTCGGTGTAGCCGCCGCGACGGCCCGACTCAAGGCTCGAGAGCTGATCGTACGACATGGCGGCTCGGAGGGAGCGAATTCTAGTCGGCTGCGCTATGCAAAGGAATGAGCAAACGCTTCTCTGGGCGGCTGATGAGGTGAAGCAGTTAGTGGTGGATGCCGATGGATGTTTGGCCTTGGCCTGCTGCCTTTGAGGCCCCAAGGGCCCCTACGTAACCTCTGCAGCAGCCGCCAATCAGCAGTGGGGCCACTAGTTCGGCCCTGCGCAATCACCACGTGACTGATACGGGTGACCCTTGCACCTCCACTTGTTTCTTGGTCGCGTCAACGCCTGGCCGTTGCTGGCTGGTGATTTTTATTTACCAATCGGCTTCCAAGTTCCATCTGCACTCCAAGCTTCCCCCAGACGATGCGCCGTGGCGATGGCGGGCACTCCAGCGCGAAGGGCTCCTTACAAGGACACTTTGCAACCAGCCTTGCATAGGCGCTTCTCCTCGACGGCGATCCTCCTGCTGGCCGTGTCGTACCTGGAAGCCTTGCTTCTTGCAAGCTGGAGCTCCTGTGAGCAGCCCGATCCAACCCAGGCTATGTCAGCCCCGAGACCGACACGCGCTGACCCTAATGCCTCTAGACTTTTGGTCTTGGTTCCCCATTGGCCCTGCAGGAATCCGAACGGCGGTCATCTTCACGTGCGGGCTTTCGATCCTCATTCTTCGGATAGCCCACTACCATGTCGGGCTGAAAACGACCCAGTCTGGGCTGCAGACCCTCAGCTCATCCCTGTTCAACCTTCAGACGTACGAGACAGGCTTCTGGTACGGCGTTTCGAGCCTGCTGTTCTGCCCCATATTCCTCTTCTCGATGTCGGACACGTCGAACCTTCGATGGATCACATACTTTAGCGGCGACCGCGCAAGACTCAACGAACGACCGCTGTTTCTGGCGTGCTACCTGGGAACCTGTGCGCTGCTGCAGACGATGGCGCACTACAGGCTTGACATTGACCGTCTCGACCTCAGCTTGCCGAAGCCGAAAGCGGGAGAACAAAACAAGAAGTTGGCCGTCTTGCCGAGATCGTTTCAGAACGTCCTGGTGCAGCTCCCAGCAGTCCTTGCGGGATGCATCAAGCAGGCGGTATCAGCCCTGTTCCTGGCCCTGGTGCTATACTATGTCTTCCTGAGATCGTTTGCATGGGGTTGGGCCTTGGCTTTTCTGCGCCCATTTTACAACCTGCCCAGGACGAGCATTCTCCCGCCGTCATGGCCGTCCGATGTGTACCTCCTCGCACGCTGCATATACGCAGGCACACTGGTCAACTTTGTGTGGTCCGCTGGAAACACGGCCTTTTCCATCTTCATGGTCAAGGAACCGCTGAAGAACGGAAAGCCTCTGACGTCGGAATCGAAAGACCCCAATGGGAGCCTGCTGAACGGATTGAAGAGCAAGAAGCTGCCCATCAAGGCAAGTAGTCCGACGCTGATGAAATCATAAGCTCCTAGCACTAACACGGACGCAGTCGTTTGCCATGTGGGAGTTGACGCTGATTGCACAAGACTTTGAAGCCCGCAGACAAACTATATACTGTGACATTGACCGAAAGGACGGTCCAATGTGGGCGCAGGTTTACGCCATTTGCATGGAAGTCTTGAAGAGCATCGAGTCTCGGGTCGACGAGTATGGGAAGCCTGCTGTCACAGCTGCTCCTGAGCCTGCAGCTACGGCGCCAAAACAACGAGTATCCGCACCACTACGGCAAGACTCAATATTCTACCACGAGGGCCACACCACTGGGCTCAAAGGAGGCGTCGAGAAGGCCTGGGACCAGCTTGCTCGAGCTCCCGGTGCCACTCCCGTATCGGAACTCAGCCCACTGGCGAAGAAGACGTGGAAGAGCGCAAAGGACCACATGCTGAGCAAGCAACAGCAGGAGGCGCTATCACCTGACCACCTCAGGGGTGAGTTTGAGCAGTGGACTGCCAGTGTGATGAAGATTGGGCTGGTTGGAGCCTTATTCCGCCACGACTTCCGCACACGCTTTGCGGCGGCAGTGCTGGGCACGCCATACGCCGAGCCAGCTCTCTACGTAAACGCCGCCCAAGCACTCTGCCAGTTGTCAGTCCACAGTTTGGCTGAAGACCAGTTCGGCAACGTCCATCGGGACGTCGCGAGCATCGTTCGGACGTTGACGGCGGTGATACGTAAGGTGGAGGCCCTCAAGGTGCGGTTTCCAAGTCATTGGACGGACCCCACGGGTGTCAGGGAGTCTCCAGAAGTCGATCAGATACTGGATGCGTTGCGGACGGGGCTGGAGCAGGTCGTTGCCAAGTTTGAGCCATACAGCAGCGATCTGAGACTGTCGCTGGGCGAGCTCAGAATGGCGAAGGAGGCTGCGGTAAAGCCCGAGGAGCCGGCGCCAATGGCCAAGTATGCGACGAGGAAACCAGAAAGCGTCGAGGAGAAGAAGCCAGAGTCGAGGACTCGAGCTCAGAGAAGAGAGCAGCAGAGGGTCGAGATGGAGCAGGTGCCGTAACTTGGCCGCTGGCGGGATGCAGCATTAAACGGGGCCAGGGATGGACGCGATGTATCACGATACCAATACGGCGAAGGACTAGAATAAAGTCCACAGAGAATGAGGCGACGCAAATGATGTCGCTACTGTATCGATACGGAGGTTTGCTGGTAGCTTCTTTGTGCTTGTTCCATGTGCTGGTCGTGTAGCTGGTGACGTCGCTTATTATTAGTTATATTCGTGCTTCATACGGAGGAGTGACAGCCGAGGTCCCACCCAATACATTTGCGCCTCCCTGAGCTCACCCCAGCCTTCAACCCCAACCTCGCCAGTCCATCACCCGCACGCTTCCAGCGCTGCAAACAGCTTCAACTCCAGCATCGGCACGGGCGCCCTCCATGCATCGTCAGCCAATCCAGCCATGCGACCCCGATTATTCTTCGTAGCCGAGTTATCCAGGGGTCGAGCGCCGAGCTGATCCCCAGCGCGCCGACAATGCAGCACCGACGCATCTTCTTCCGCATCGTCTATGGATCCATCTACTTCCTCTTCTATCTCATCCTCGTCGGCCTGCTCCTGATTACCCCCGGCGACGCCATCGAACGGTCCCTGCAGAATGGGCAGAACTACAACGTCCTGATCGTCACCATCTCGTACGTGGTCACGGTCGTGATTGTCTGCTTCGTCTACGCCCTGCGCCTGTACATCAACAAGACGGCGCTGGCGGCGATCCCTAAGGCCTGGGTGCCCATAGAGAAGGGAGACGTCAAGGATGCGGTCTACAAGATGATTGGGGCCGGGCTGGGTCGCAGCGCGGTCATTGCCTACGAGGCGCGGCCGAGGGTCGACGCGGGCGGCCGCGAGCAGGACCCAGGGTGCATCGAGCCGCGCGCGCGGGTGGCTTTGAAGAAGACAAATACGGCGGCCGAAGAGCTTGGGATCACGCTGCCGCCCCATCGCGCAGTCTGGGGCGAGATTGAGCACTACGGGTGGGCGTCGCCCAACTCGCCCGACCTGCCCAACCTGCAATACAGCGCCGTTCTCTCTGAGCTGCCCAACCTCATCGAGGCAAAGGCCCTGACCATGGCACCGAGCGACCAGACCTCGCCGTCGGATCCGCCAATGCTCGACCCGGAGGCCACGGCGCTGCTCCAGCGAATGCCCAACATGGGCCTGCGGGAGTACGTCGACCATCTGGCAGACGTGGGCGTCATCAACATGGACAAGACGACAGCCGACTTCCTCGCCCAGTATGAGCACGCTCGGTTTTCGAATCGACCCATCTCCAACGCCCGGTTCCGGGAGCTCATGCACCTCTTTGCCGAGATGCTGCGCGCCATGCAGCCGCTCGACCTCGGAGCGCTGGGCGGGAAAGACGATGACCGGGCGCCGTCGGAGAGCGACATCGACAACGATGCACCGAGAGACACAGACCCGCCGTCCCCGCGCAGCAGCATCTCTCGCGCCGAAACCACGAGCACGCACGGGTCGGTTCGGCGGCCGGTGATGCGCAACTCGTCGGCTCACGCGTGGAGCTTCCGGACGGCGCCCAACACGCCGGTCAGCAGACGGACGGGCATGCTCTCGCGCAAGTCCAGCAACAACAGCTTCGCGCAGAGTAGGCGGCCGTATCCCGTCAGCCAGCCGTCCAGCTCCAGCCTGCGGTCAAAGGTATCCAGCAGCGACTCGGGCTCCGTCATCCGGCTGGCGACACGGGAGGATCCAGACGCACTCCCTTATGTTCTCAACCTGCAGGCCACGACGGGCAGTTGAGAAAAGTACATTGGCCTCTGGCTGTGTGTGTATATTTGGAACAAAAGGAACGAGTTACTTATGGGCAGGAGATGGTTTCACATATGACTTCATGACGGATAGAACAGGAGACTAGGCATCAGGACTAGCCGAAGGGCGTAGCTGCGAATTCGTACATGCATGCACAGTACTAGGATTACGTCTAGTGTCTGCTTGGTAATTACAATGATAATATTCAGAGGCGGATACGGTAAATGGCCTGCTTTTCAAATGTGAGGGTGGCAGGATAGCAAAGAAACTAACTACCTCATGCGCCGCATCCAAATGCGTGGTATATTAACCCATCCACGCATACCGGTATCATCATCAACAACCCAACACTCCCTAACTGCATCGTTTTCCTTCTCCCAAGTCCATTGTCTGCACTCAATTCGGAGTCCAAATGACGGCACTCAAGGAGAGTCAAGAGCTCCTGCCGCCCTGCGGGAGGGATCCACCCCCACGTTTTCGCTGGCATGCAGGGCCCCGTTGGTTTTCACCTGCCGCCCAAAAAGTTGAGCCTCAGCATCCTCATCATCGACGGCATCTCAGCTTTGTGGCCCAGCCAGCACCGGATACGCCGAGTCGCATGCAAGAACCGAACATGCAGGCTTGGAATCACCACGCTGCCGAGCTCAGGAATACGCGCCGCGGCTAAAGCTACCTGGTCCATCAGTCAAGTTCATCCAGCCATGCCGGCCCCAGCACCACCCGCACCCCCCCAGCTCCCCGTCGCCCCCGAGCGCGCCGTCCTCTCGAACCGCATATCCCTGCTCTTCGCGAAGCAGTCCTCGCTGCGCGCGAGCCTCAACCGCGCCTCTAGCGCCCGGCCGCCGCCCACCGCTCCACGCCAACGCGCCGTCGCCGAGGATGAGGACGACACCGCAACGGCCGGCGGCGCGAACCCCAGCGCCGGGCCGGGGTACGTAGCCACCAAGAAGGAGATGGCGGAGGGCGCCACGGACCGCATGCTTCGGGGACGGCTGCTGGGGAAGCGCAAGGCGGACGGCGCTGCGAGGGCTAAGCCAGGCGCGGAGAGCGAGAGTGAGGAGGATGAGGGACGGAGCGGGCTGGGGAAGAGGAAGCGGCCACGGAGGGAGAGGCGTTTTGATGATGACGCTGATGTCAAGGAGGCGACGGCGCCGGAGGGGGAGGCAGAGTCTGGTGGCCGCGAGGACGAGGCACGGGAAGGGGGTGACGCCGAGGACGATACTGTCAAGGACGCCGAAGCCGCGAGGATAACGACGGAGGAGGCCCAGAGCCAGGTGAATGGACCGCAAGAAGGCGCGGCGAAGAAGCGGAAGAACAGGAAGAAGAAGAAGAAGAGCAAAGGGAGCGCTACAACAGAACAACAGGAGGAGTAGGGGGCTTCACATCACTTCACCACATCATCTACCGGGCACACACCGCTACAATTTCAAGCATACGACAAGATAAGATCTTGCTACGCCCAACACGATGTGGAATTTTGCGTTCGCATCTGAATCGTGCTGCTTCACACGCCCACGTCTTCAACAGGATATACCGCCCCCCAGATGCTCCGTGCCCCAAGTCAAAGCCAGCCGCCTCCTGCCCTGCCGAGCTGTCCCTCCTCTTTTTGGTTTCCAAAAGCCCGAGTCCGTGATGACGTAAATGTACAGCCGTCGTCCCCCGCGGAGCGTGTTTTGAGCGAGAGACGGGTGAGAACAGAGTCCGCGGGCAGAGTATCCGAAATCAGTGCAGGTGCACAGCAGCTAGAGCAATAATGCCACCCATCCTGACACCTATACATAGGCGAAGCGTACATTGTAATATATCCACGCAAACGGGTTGTCGAGGGGTCGCGGCCGCCATAACCCCCAGGGAACCCCCCGGTAGCCTCCTCCTGAAATGGCCCCGAGCTTGGATGGTATGTCCGTATCGAGGACGCCGATGGTCGACTGGGCAATTCGTTGAGGACTGTCCCTTGGAATGTTCGTTTAATATTAGAAGCGATGGCCCCCCGCCGATTGGGAAGCAGAGGTCAACCCAACAATCCGCAAGGTCTAACGGGCCATGATGGTTTCGTGGGTAAACGCGCACAATTTCAAATGGTAATCGTCGAGCACGGCTACTGCATTCGTTTCCGTTTCCTGTCATCGTCGCCTCGGAGGTCTTCGTCCTCGTCTGACCGCTCGGCAGTGTCGCTTGGGTTCAGGATGTGAGCCATGCTGCCTCGCCGGGTTGGCGGCGCCGACGAGTCCTTGAGCCCGAGGCTCTTGCCGTCGCGGTTCGCAGCCGAATTCCACGACCAGCTTCCAAACGCATCGGCTCCGTTGTTCCCGCCATTCGCGGCGTGTGGGGGCGGCGGTGGCGTGGTTGGCCGGGACTGAGAATGGGTATGTGAAGCCGCCTGCAGTGAGTATGTCGACAAGGACTCCCGAATTCGCTGCTCCTCCGGCGCAACACGGCTAGGGGAAGAGGGCCAGGGGCCAGACGGCGGGTTCGACGGCGCGAAAGGCGAAGGCCCAGGCTGCCAGCCGTGCGCGCGGATATCGGCTGCCGTGTGTCGTCGACCCAGGCTGCCGGGATGCGGCTCGACAACGTTGGAGAGAGGATGAGGCCCGGGAGGCGGCGGAGGAGCGGCGTTTCGCAAGGGCGACGACTGCGTGGTGCTACCGCCCCCGATGGATCCGTACGGCCGCCGCGCGCCAATCGACAAGTTGGAGGGCACCGTCGGGCGGTAGAGTGGCTGGCCTCGGGCCTGCGGAACGGTGAGACCGCCTTGTCGCCTGGAATCGTCCTGTGGCATCATTCTCGGTGACACGGGGGCGTTGTCAACAGTCCCAAAGTACTGTTGCCTGCCTCCAAACGGCGCCTCGTGGGACTCGTCAAAGGTCCGTATCACGTCGGCTTGTCTTTGCATTTCTCCTTGTAACGCAACCACTGGATCCTGTGTCAGTCTTGTGCGCGTTTCAACCAAGAACAAAAGTGGACGCAACGAACCATCGCGATGTATGGAGCTGTCGGTTGGGACAAGCGAGAGCATCGCCCTAGATAGCTCTTGGTTGAAATGGAGCAGCCGGTTCATGGTGTCCATGGCTGCTTGGTTCTTAACATGCATGTAGTGAGCGCTCTCCTCGCTGCGCTGCAGGCGGGCACCCATGTCGTAGAAAGAGTGCTCCAGGTTGACCAGCCTCGCCTCGGTGGTCTCCGCGGGCAGTTGCGCCGGCTCGGCTGGCGTCCCCGGTTGTGAGGAGGCTGGTTTGCTGTAGTTGCTTTCCCGGTGTACCAGAGCATGCCGGCTCGCACGACGCTTAATCTCGCGGAGGCCCATGAGATCGCCGCGCTTAAAGTTGCCGTTGCCGTGCTTGAACTCCCACAGCGTCGTGTCTGGGTTGCCGGTGTGGAAAACATCGCGCTCTGGAATTGGGGCGTGAGATGGTGCCTGTTGTCATGCGGGCGCTCGCGACAACTTACCTTTGTGGAAGCCGTACATATTCAGCTGACGCACAAATGAGGAGATGTTTGTGTGCTTGAAGTATTGCCTGCGGAGGTGTGTTAGGGAGGTGTGCCGAGGCAACAAATCTCAGACGGTGACGTACGAAAGGACTTTGGAAAAGTCGGCCGAGGGCGACATGACGAAGCTCTCGGCATTGGACGACCATGATATCAGGTGCTGGATGCTAGAATCCTCGAGCATGCTATTCAAGACGGGTCAGTCAATGGACTCCAGCAGCCCGTGTCCATAGGGGCCTTCTCACTTGTAGAGCTTGTGGATAAAGGCCGTCTGCACAATCTTGGGCTGGTGCACGGCGGCTGCCGCGGCGGGCGGAGGGGCAGGCATGCTGGAGGAGCTGGATGAGTTGTGTTCGGGGGGCGACGAGTTGTTGGACCGCGCAGGCGGCTTGCCATTCGTTTCATGTTCTTGGATCGTGGCGGATGTGTTGACGGTAGAGGAAATGTCCATGGCATCACCGCCGGGACCAGTGGCAGACATGTTGGCGGCGGGCGCGGAGACGGGGACGACGCGAGCACCCATTGGCTCTGCTCGCGTAGGTACGTGGTAGGCGGTTTGGCAGCTTTGGGTTCTGAGAGGGCTCAGTTCTGGAGGCCAGTTGCGCTGTCACGATTGATGCCGGTCAGCGAGCCGAAGCGGCGACGGCGCAGGGGCGAGGCTTGGGAGTGCGGTGCGTGTGCGCGCGCGCGCTCGGGTTCAGAGCCCAGCAGAGCGGAGTGGAGCGGCACAGCTTGACGACCCTGGCGGTGCGACTCACCTCATGTCCACCGAGCAAGAGGCAGTCCTGGCCGAGCGAGGCGGCAATAAAGATGCGGGAAGATGCGGCAGACACGGCTGGCGATACAGTCGGGCGTGGGGGAGAGGCAGTATGTCCAGCACACCCTCACACGAGATCAAGATCAGCCTCGCATATGGTTCGCCAGCGGCTTCTAGAACGGCAGCGGCAGCGGCAGCGGCAGCCCCAGCAGGTCGCAGAGGGCCGGCCGTGTTGGGGGAGCAGCGCGGCGGGCGGCGGGCGGTGTTGGTGGCTGACGGGCTCGATGCGCCGACGTCCTGGCAGCGTCGGTCGCGGTCGCCGCGGTGCCTCAATGCGTGCGCCGGGTGGGAGATGCGATGCGCAGGGCGACAGGCACGGGCACCCGTAGGCTTCGGCTTCGATGGGAGCGGCTAGATGGGATGGGATGGGGGAGGGGAGTGGAGGGTTGCGATTGTGGAGGGAGAGGATGAACGAATCGAGGTCGGATAAGGCGAGGTGCTCGGGAGCAGCAGCTTTAGCGGGGAGTTTTTAGACGCAGCTTTTAGGTAAGGTAAGGCGCAGGCAGGGCCTAGCCGCCTAGGTATGGAGTTCCGAGAGCCCAGGAGCTGGGAGCTGGGAGCTCATCACTGCGCCGGACCGCTGGCTGGCCCCCACTGTATTCGAGCTTCTGGATGGAGGATGCCGGGGAGGGGTTGCATGGACTGGATCCGTCATCCAATTCCATTCGCAGCTCCAGGGCAGCTCCAGCGGGACGCCTTTCGCCCGTTTTTGCTTTTGCGATGCTTTGCGGTGGAGCGGTGCAGCCTGTGGTGGCCACCGACCTCATCGCTACGTACCTACCTACTCGTACCCGTAGTCCGTACCCCGACGGCTCTGAGGGGGACCGAACAAGCATCCCGCGCGCGCACTGACGACGATCCGAGTTTGGCAGCCAGGGAACAGCTCGAACCCCAGGGGACCGTGGCGGTGGATCCCCCAGGTAGCTTGTGCGGGACCACCTGGGAGCTGGCCGAGGAGGAGGAGGCGGAGGATCATCCATGAGCTCCCTGGGCGCTGCGTGGCGCCCGCGAGGAGGAGGCTGGGAGCATCGACGAGCAGTCAGTCCGAATCTCGACATCTGCATTGCACTCCGCTGAGATGCAGTACCACCTGGCTTCTACGGGGCATGGAAGCCCAGAGTAGGTATCCGTAGGTTACCGGGCAGGAAGGGGGAGCAAATGGCAAATCTCGAAGTGGAGGCTCCCACCTGCGAATTAGACATCGTCATGTCACCAGAGTCCAGAACCACGGGCGGGCGAGCCGGGGGCCTCCGTCCACTTTGCGACACGCAGACCTTGCCTATAATGCCATCCAACAGGCACAATGCGACAATACCTCGCTCGCTCGGGCTTCCGCGAGCACGGCCCTCGCGCCCTCGCACACCTGCCCCCTTTGCAGGTGCCAGCCAGACGCACAACATTGGGCCATCCATGGAATGTCTCAAGTGCCTTTCCGGAAGTCTGAAAGAGCACGCACGACCTCGACGACGTAGGTGGATGGATGGATGATGGGCCATTGGTGACCCGTGGCCATGGGGGTTTCCCTGGTCGGGTTGGCTCTTCAGCTCGTGGATGCACGCACGCACGCACGCACACAACACACAACACACAACACACAACACACAACACACAACACACAACACACAACACAACGACCGCCCCGACCGACCAACCACCCCGGCTCGGATACAGCACCTCCGTCCCAAGCCTTGAGCGCTGGGCATTGGGCCTCACGTTTGGGGGTGTCGCATTGCATGCGTGCGAATACATGGTACTGGAAATCTCCCCCAAGCGCCCCCCGACCTGCACGACGGGCCGTCGACAGCAGCCCTTGGAGTCTGGACGACGGGCGATTTGTCGCTTATGCAGTCGTGCCCGCGATCGCATCTGACGAAGCGCGCTTCCCGCCTTTAATGATCGCGTCAGTTGTCATACTTGCTCGCCTGCCTTGGCGGCTCAAACGCCATGATATATCCCAGGCAGTTCTCAACCGCTTCCATCCATAGTCACAGGGCTGGCGCACGTGCACGGGCAACGCTCGACAGGCCTCCCCCGACTCGCATCGCGTCAAGCCACCACCAAGCTTCCCTCCCCTGGCGCACCCGAGCCCGGTTGCGGGAGCCGGGATAAGATCCCAACGGCCGCCGGCTTAACAATTCCCTCTCCGGGCTTAACCAGCTTGATGGGATCGATGGGCAAATGCCAGCGGACGATGCCGTATCATGTAGATATGCCTCCCCGACGACCCACGGCATTACTCCGAGCAGCGACAACTCCCAACGTTTCTAGACTCTCCTCTCCCTCCAGTTCGCGATCCAACCGTCCGCGTATGTACTCGTACATACCAGCTCCCGGAACGACGACCATCCGCCCCGGCGCCGATCGCCCAGGCCGATGCACTCAACCCTGTTTCACATGTGCTAAGGAAACTGTATTTCTCCCCTTGTCGGAAACGCCAGGCCATCGGCGCTGCAGTGGGCGGCTTCTTCACGTTTATGCCTCGGACAATGACGCCGTCATCGATGCTCCATATGTGCTTACTTGTTCTCGTCCCGACAGGATCCAAGTAAAAGTTAGCTGTGCTGGGCTTGTGTCTACTCCGTAGATCACCGATAGATCGCTGATGGGCTTTCTGGGGCTTGGAGATTGGCATACTAGCGCTGCTCCAGTTCGGGATACTAACGTATTGTTAGATGGGGCGCCGAGAGAGCGGCATAATGATCGCCGCCGCACCAAGAGCTCTACCATCGGTTGCTGCAGGAAGCACGTACATAGTAATAGTAATATAACGACCATCGACATGGATGCGATGTGGCAGGAAGCCGAGAGCTCAGCCGGACTGCATCATTGGCGTCGACGCCCTCCATGATGCAACACCACTAACAGCCACACCGAGACGGAGGCAAGACGCTGTGCTGTGCCATCGTCGTTTGCCATCTCGAGGTATCAAGGCATATATATGGTGAAGCCTCTATATGATTGATGGAAAGCCAAGTCTCCCCCCTTCTTTCCGAGCCTTTGTGATATGTGGTCTGCCAGTCCCTTTCGTTGCTTCACCACGAGCAGAATCGACACTGCGGATACGGAGCATATCTTTTTAGACACAGCCAAGTACGCAACCAAGCTTTGGATTCATACTCATATCGGATCCCATTCCCGACATCGCGCCTGTATACAAGCAAACTAAACACGCAACAGTACCAGACACCATCCAAACGCGCCATCATACCCAAGCCTCCCGACACGAGCAAATGCACACCAACTCCTCAGAAGTCGTCGTCGTCGTCCATCCCGCCGACCCTCCTCTCGCCAACCTCGCGAATCTTCTCCCCCAGCACCGTCCGCCCGTACCGCTCCGCCACCTTGCCCGCCGCCTCCATCATACGGCCCGTCCGGTCGCGCATCAGCTCCACCATCTCCAGCGCGCGCATGCCACGGTCCTCGCCCTCGCGGCACTCCACCGCCAGCAGCTGCAGCAGCGTCTTGTCGATCTCGAGCTCGACCCGCGAGAGCAGCGAGCGCTGCGCGTGGCTGCCCGACGTTGCGTCCACAAGGTCCCGCAGCTGCGCGGCCTGCACGCCCTTGAGCATGAACTGCTGCTCGAGCTTCCTCGTCTCGGCGTCGTCGTCGTCGTCTTCCTCGTTGTCGTCCTCGGACATGCGGTCGTCCTCTCCGTCGGACGACTTGCCATCATCCTTGTCTTTGCTCGCCTTGTCCCCCTTGGGGGCCTTTTCCTTGGGAGGAGACGCCAGCGGGACGGAAAAGTCAAACTCGGAGAGCAGGGGCCGAGGGAAGTACGGGTACTGGTCGCCGCCCTTGAGGATGATGCAGTGGAACTTGTTGTCTGCTACCGCAATGGGGAAGTACGTCTCGTGCTTCCGCCCAGAAGCGAGGCGAGGGAGGAGCTTGGTGTCCAGGAGAGGCACCCAGGAGGCACGAGATGGCTGGCGCCAATGCAGCAGGGTAAGCAGCGTGCCCGTTGAGTCATAGATGCATGGATCCTGTCCACAACAGTAAGCGGATGTTTTGAGGTTTCGAGATGAAATGTACTTACCCCGTGATCTGAGAAGAAGACGCTTTTGAGAGTTGCCCCCTCAGGCAGAGCGACCGTGTCTTCGTTCTGGCAGATTTCGTCGCGCTTGATGTTCTCAATGGTGTACTGAAGGCGCGTGTTGCCATCTGAACCGACCGCGCCGTTGCCAATCGTCAGGACATAGTCCCTCCAGCTGGCACAAGTCACCATGGGCGAGCTCTTCGGACGATACACGCGGTACGGCATGCCAAACAGCGTAAACACCCGCACGTAGCCGACACTCGTGGTAACTGTGACAAAGGACTCGCTCAGAGACATGGCCGTCACGGCCTCGCCCTTGGGCAGTTTCGTTCGCCAGTCAGAGCGCTGGGTCCAGCTCTCGTGAGGGCGGTAGAATATGGTTGCCGGGGCATCGTCTTTTGGAGGACAGGAGAAGAGGGTGCCGTGTTCATTGAGGCACGCCTTGTCGTAGAGGAAGGTGTCTGTGAAGTGAAAGTCCCTCTGGAATTCGTGGTCGTAGAACTCGACGGTGACGGTGTGGTGGGAGTCCTGGTCAACGGTCCAGACGAAACCGACGAGATTCAGACAAAGGTACTTTCTGTTTCCCCGCCAAGGCGTAGAGCCGGGCTGGAAGGCCTCATGGTGCTGCGGTTTCATGAGATTCCGTCGTTTGTTTGCATGCTCTCCAGAGTCGTCTTCGCCTTCACGGCCCCTCTTGTTCGCTCCGCTAGTATAGCCAGCGCCGTCATCATCGACAACAAAATCATCCTCGTCATCGCCGAAAACTCCGCCGCCGCCAAGGAACGAGTCCAAGCTCCCCAATGATTCTCGCCGGGGGCGCGTGGGAATATCCTGTGCCTTGTGGCCATGGATCGCGAGAGGCCTGCGATTCCCCGAGATCTCGGACAACGGGTCGTGGATGAACGGCGCAGGTTGTTTAGCCAACTTGAGCATCGGCGAGAACTGTTCGGATAAGAAGTCTGGGTATATGTAGACCTCTCCGTCTGTCGTTGTAAAGGAGAGGGTGTTGTTGGACGGATGCCACGCCAGGTCGATGACGTTGAAATAGTCGTACCGCTGGATGACGCTTTGGGTCTTGGTCTCCCAGACCAGGACCTTGCCGTCCTTGCTCGCCGAGGCCAGCATGGCGCCATTGGGCGACCAGGCAATGGAGGTGATTTCGGCCAAGTGCCCATTGGCAAAGCATCGCTGCTTCTCCCAGTCATTCTTGGAAACTACCTGGATGTCCTTGGTCGGCGTCGGCACAGCGAACGCCCTGCCGTCCGGATGCCAAACCGCCTTCGTGGACACCTCGGGCTCGCCATCGACGGCACCGATTATCCCATCCACCTTGCGTATCAGCTCGGGCTCCCCGGCGGTCAGCGAGTAGACGTAGACGATGCCATCCGTGCACGAAACCGCCGCAAGCATGGCGTTGGGATCGAAGCTGACGTGCCTCGCGGGCTTGTTGTGCTCGCGCAGGTGCTTGACCTGGGTGATGTCCTGGGTGTTGACAATCTTGACGCCGAGCTCGTCGCTGGCCACCGCGCACCACGCGCTGTCGGAAGACAGGGCGACATCGCGGATCGGAAGCGAGGTGCGCAGCAGGAAGCGCTCAAAGTTGACCGTGTCGAGCGAGTAGAGGCTGACGGTGCCGTCCTCGGAGCCGACGACGAAGAAGCCGAGGCCCGCGGCAATGGCCACGTTCTGCTCCTGGCAGTCGTCGATGTTGGTCGGCTCGCCGTCGGAGCCCGTCTTGTAGAGACGGATGGTGTTGTTGGAGCCGACGGTGACGAGTCGCGAGCCGTCGGTCGTGTAAGCGCAGCGCGTGGTTCCCTGGGTGTGCGCTGGGCGTGGCCGCGGCCGAGGCGCGTTTGTCGAGTCCATCGTTACGCCGGCGACGAGCTCCCGCACAGCACGACGTCGTCTGAAGCTTTCGTGGTGGTTGAAGATGCGCAGACTCAACGGGCTGACGTGCATGGATGGATGGGGACTGGCGCTGGGAGACGCGTCGCAGCGCGTCGCCAATTAAACCAGGGGCAGCTGGCGCGAGGAACGATGGAGGACCCCGCCATCAAAAATCCAACACGGACCGACAGCTGCCAACGGCTGCCCCGCTGCGCCCCCCCCCCCCCCCGCCATCATCGAAGCTCCTTTCTGAAGCTGCCTGCCTGCTTACGCTTACGACCTCACACCAAGAGACTCACACTCGACGAGCAGACGGCAGTAGAAAACGCAAAAGGGACCATAGGCCTGAGCCTGTTACTCCAGAAAACCCCGGGCACCCGAGACCAGCCGCCGCCATGCAGTCCTCCGACAGAGACCACTTCTTTCAGACCGAGTGAGTGCAGTACGCTCACGGCCGACCACAGCCACCTCACCTGCTACAAAGACATGCTCCCTCCCTAACGGCAGCTCAGTGCGTCACAGGCCCAGAGTGAGAGAAAGGCGGCCAAGGCGAGCAACAAGAATGGCGACCCGCTGGAGATGAAGTCCAAGATCCTGGCCGCCATCCCTGACCCGGCATCTCCTCTCTCGTCCATATTCATCGCGGAATCTGCCGGCTACGCTCGACGCGTGAACCTTGATGTACGTGGGCGGCACGCAAGGAATACCACACGAGAAGACCCTCCTAACGGCAAAGCAGTCGTCCGAAGCCAAGGCCACATACCGCGGTCCCAAAGCACCAGTAACATGTCTCGCCCTTGGGGGCAGCGGACGCAAGACCATCTTCGCCGGCTGTTGGGACAAGGACATCTGGTCGTGGGACATCGAATCAGCCAAGCCTGGGCGCAGATACAGCGGGCACTCCGACTTCGTCAAGGCAGTTGTCTGCGCGCGCATCTCCGACAAGCCGGTCCTCGTAAGCGGCGGCGCGGACAAGAAGATTCTCGTGTGGGACATCGAGACTGGGCGTCGGATACACACTCTCCAAGACCCCACGACAACCATGATGGCCGTACAATATCTCGCCATCGACCCCGTTCTGAGCACGCCGGATGCCCTTGTCCTCGCCAGCGCGAGCAGCGACCCCCACATTCGGCGGTGGAAGATTACCCTCGACAGCTACGAGCAGCTACCCGACTCGTTTCACGATCGCCCTGACGCAGAACGACTCACCATCGAGGAGCACGATACGAGCGTCTACAAGCTCGTATTCGACGTGGACGGCGACGAGGCCGACCTGTGGACGGCCAGCGCCGACGGCACGGTCAAGTGTCTCGCGCGGTCGCGTAACTTCGTGGCCGATGATGTCTTCACGCATGGCGACTACGTTCGCGCCGTCCTCGTAACAGAGCAGTGGGTCGTGACGGCAGGGCGGGACGAGAACGTCAAGGTATGGGATAGAGCGACGGGCAAGCTGTACTGCACCCTCGAGGGGCATTTCGAAGAGGTCACAGACCTGGTCATGCTGCGCAATGCTCAGGGCTCACCGCAGAAGGTTTGCAGCGTCAGCATTGATCGCACCATTCGTACGTGGCCCCTTGCAAGATCTGAGTTGGACGACGTGGTCAAGAAGATTCAGGAGTCGCAGAAGTCGGGCCCTGTTGAGACGGACAAGGCCGGTGGCGACGTGTTGACGGCAGAAGAGGAGGCCGAACTCGCAGAGCTCATGGATGATTAGACTCGATGAGGGAGAGGAGCCCAGAACCAAAACTTGAACTGGGGACAACCTATCGGGCCGCTGGGAGCGCTCGTGTCTGGAAAAGTCTCGGCCCCGGGCGAGCACGACCGCGACGAGAGCCGCCGCATGACAGCCAAGGAACACGGGCAGAACTCAAAAGAAACCCGGGGGTTTCACAGGCTCGGATTGGGGCGTCCAATAGCACGAGCGCGTCTCGTTTCGGTCCCAGCGCAGACGTGAGCCGCAAAGAAGCTCGGGCTGGGCCGCCTCAGTTCGAAACATGTCTCGGGTGCCTACATGGTCCAGCCGTCTGTCGAATCCCGGAACACCGTAAAAAGCAAACGCCCTGTTTGTAACCAGTGTGCTCCGTGTCACGTCCGTGAACACTGACGTCCCCAATCGAATCCACAGATACTTCGTACGGGCGAGCCAACCAAGTCTGCATGCATAATGCCTCGTTGCGGCCACGCGAGCCGAAACCTAGAGTCGAGCAGATGATCGGATGATTGGTTCGCAGGGCGAGGTTCGACAGCACTTTGCAACGTGACTCTGCCATGTCTGTACATGCGACGATGCGATCCTTACAATTTTCTAGCTGTCGTGTGAGCCGAGAGCTGTGGTCACAGACACTCGTGCCACCACACGATGCGCCGTCGGATAGCAGCATGCAGCACATGCCCAAGGAACGGCACCGCCATGGCTGGTGGAGAGGACGCAGTTCACAGGACTCAGCCATTATTGAAACAAACAGCTCAGCGACCTGTGAGCCGTAAGAGAGGCTTGTCCATGTCATTTGGAGGCTGAGAGTTGAGCGATGCTACATCGGGTCCGTGTACAGAACGGAGCTACTGCTGCGTCCTTTTGTCGTTGGCCCTCGACGAGGATGTTGCCTCTTGTTCCTCGAGGCCGGCTAGGATTCCCCGGGGCCAACGACTACTAGGTCCGGGCATTGGTGGATCAGCTGCCAAGCGGCAGAGGATATACGAGGCTTGTAGGAACCGATCCCCGGAGCGATTCCGTCCACGGACATCCCCGATCTCCGGCCGAGTGCCTCCCGACGTGCCGGATTGATGACGATACTACGACGGCGGACTCCGTTCGTGCCGCTTGGACCTGGCAGATGCACGGCATGCATGCCTACCGACCTTACTCGGCCGTCGCACACGCAAGAACACGGGCTCTCTTCACCACAAGCAGGCGCCCGGGCGTGTGGACTCATGCGGCCCGTACGCGTATGTACGAAGCATTCGACCCACGCACGCAACCCCAGCGCCGGGATCAGGTCGACGGCTATCCCACGCCCGGAGACGGAGCTGCTGTGGCTAACAGTGCTAGCCTCGAGTCCGGTGCTCCAGATAGTGCCTCGTTGACGGACCCCGGCCGTCCTCGTCACTTGGGACTTGCTTATTGCTCCCGCGAGCAGGTTCGGAGCAATGGCATGGCAGCAATACCGATCGCTTCCAGTGAATATGAGATCTCTCTCCTCCGAGCCAGGTCGCCGGGGGCGGGATCGCCATACCCGGCATTAGGCTGTCTGGGCTCTCCGGGGTCTTGCAGCAGGGCTCCACAGCCAATGTCCCGAACAATGTGTTCAACAAACAGTTGCTTGGCCTCTCCGCCAAGGACCTGGCAATCTGGTTTGTCCGCGGTTCACTTGGGAGTTTCGTGTTGAATGCTGGCAGAGTGTGTCGTGCAAGCCTGCATCCGAGCCGCCGGACCATGCCGAAGCTGAACGGGTTCATCGTCTCATGGAACAGGCCAAACTACTTCGTCGCGTGTGGCCATCACGGGCGATGCTCTGTGGGGCGGAATGTCGTGCAGGCAGAACCTGCAGGTCAACAGCCACTCGACAAGGTAGCGAGCAATTTCTGCGCGGCTGAGTGGGCAATGCGGACGGACAGTAATAAATACATCACATTTTCTACTTCGCAGCCGGCAAGCCGTTGACATTTTGGCCTGGGTAATGAATGTGCAGGCCTCGTTTGGGTCAATTCGACTGCCGGCCGGTACATGGCGTGATGCTGAAGACAGCAAGGTTGAACGTCAAATTCGTCAAATTCGTCAAATTCGTCAATGGCTCGCCACTCGACAACTGCCGCCCGAGAGGCCATGTATCAGGAGACGGCCTTTCTCGTTTTCTTCTTTGTCATGCTTCGACAGGATGGATGAAGGGGCTTCTGCTCCGTCTAGGCGCATAGTCAATGTCTGAGATCTGGGGCACGTCGTGATTGGCGTTGTATGCACTCCGTAGTGTATAGTCGAGCATACGGGTTCGAAGTAGCTGTGGTTCCCTGATGAAGCAGATGCAGCACGGTGGGGATACAGTGCAACCTACTCGTACACTACTACACACTCGTAGGGTCGCGGTTGTTTCAGTACCAGTCCAATCATTGAACAAAGGAATAGGTAGCGGGGCCAACAGCCACGTTCTCCACGAGCTGAGGCATATTGCAACATCGAGACGAGGAACATGCGAGTCTTGCAAGACAGGACTTGGTGAACGGTCATGCGGCCGTGGGCGACGGGTCAACATCCAGAGCGAGGCATTTGTGCAAGCAGATCAAAATGTGGTCCTCGATATGCACAGGCGCTAGGACGACGGTCTGCCAGGCCACGCCTCGTTCCAGAACCGCCGCTTCGTTTGACGCTATCACAGGCTCGGAGCCGGGAACAAAGTTCACCACCACCAGCGGCTTGTCGGTGTCGGGGGGCGAGGAATTGAACCGTGTGCAGCTGAGTACGTCCATGTCTCGGGAGAGTACGACAAATGTTGACACAAGCCGTTACACAGACATGGGATCGGTTCCTCGGGACAGACACGACGTTTGATAAGCTGCATAGCCGCTCACCAAGCATCCCCGTAACGCCTCGGTATCCAGTCCGTGGGCTGCGTGCAGTCGTCCCCTTTTGGCCGACATGAATTGCAGCCGGAAAGCCGTCTGACGATGGTAATTATTGTAATTATTGTATCCAGCGGGCCATACCATGAATGGGAAGTGATCGTCGGCTGGTAAACGCGGCGGGGTCCAAAGTTGGCAGCTTCTCTTGCGCCTCCGTCAGGATGAAGGTCCGGCCCAGGGACTGTCTCCTACGAGTACGCGTGCAAGGTCGTCACAAAGGTGTGGAGTAGTACATCGATGATGAGTATTGTACTTTATACAATCTTCCAAAGCACTTCCTGGAGGCGCTCTCCCCCGATGGTCGTGATTGGCGGTAAGAGGCGGCGCGACTTGTGGTAGCCGCCTGCGCGCTGACAGTGGCTTTCCAACGCGATATCAGGCTCGCATTGGGCTTTCGATTTGGTGTTGCTGTACTCCGTAGTCCGTACGGATAGTCCGTGAGACAAATGTACATGTAGGCGGTGATGGGCGTGATTGGTTTTCAAGAAGCGACAAGGTTCCATGTTGAAAACTCGTCCAAAGGGGGTCAAGGCCAAAGAGGGCGAGGTTGTTGGGCCAATCAGGGGGCCGAGAAACTTCCCCTTGCGCCGGGTTGGGTGAGCGACGAGGAATCCGTCCGTGTACGCTGAGCTGGCAGGGGATGCGGAGCCCTCCATCTGTCCCCAGAACTCGATCCGAGCCCAAATGAGGTTTGGCAGATTCGTTCATCGGCAGAGCCGAGTATGCACAGACGACCAGGGCGGCAACTGTAGCCATCATGCCGAAGCGCCAGTATGGTACACTTGCCTCCTGTCCTCTGGCACAGCACAACAACCAGTTCGGGCTGGGCAGAGGCCGTGGACCAGCACAGTCCCGAGTATGGAGTGTACGAGTAGGGTTCAGCATCGCCCGTGGCGGCCGGGAGATGAAGCTGGCGTCGGGAATGGCGAGACAAGGACCAGGCTCCTTCACTGGAAGAGGAGGCGGTCGCCAGCTAACTGGCCAACGCGGACGGCGCCATCGTTGGTTGGCGATGGCACTGGCCCGAGAGAATGCAGCTGGCGATCGCCTTCATCGTCACCGCCGCCGCGATGTGCCTCGTGCGTGCGAACTCCAAACACGCTATTACCGTCCAACGGCAATCTGTCTATTCGTGCGTGCGGCTGACCTCCGCTGGCCGGTTGAAGTCTGTTGGATCCTCCACAGGCTGCATACCCCTGGCCGGCCCCCTGGTCGGCTCTCATGAGCCCCTGTCCTTGCCCCGATGAAGCTTCTGGTAGGCTACAGACCGGCAGAGGGCAGAGGCTGGGCTCCACGACATCACCGCATCGGAAACATGTTGTTCTGCCATCTGCTTGCCACGTCGAATTCGGGAATGCAGGCTGTCATATCTTCAAGGGCTCTCTGACTGGCTCGCTTGCTAAGGCCCGACGCTGTGCCGCTGGTCTTGGGTGCCTGTCGATCCCGTCAGCGCCGTGGCGTTTCAAGCGTCCTCGCGATTTGAGGCTTCGTCGGACGGCGCGGGACGGCACAGTACGAAATACTTCGTGATTGCAGCCCAATCTGCCATGGAAGGCCGTACTTGTAGATGCCGCAAAAGAAACGTCGACGGCCTTGGCTCGGGCTTCTGCTGGTCCCTAACAGCAGCCGTGCACCGCATCGTCGACTTGGGTGACACCTGCTAGTACTCCGGACATACTCGTACTCAACAGACCCCGTACAGTACAACAGTAGCAACCCCAGCAAGTGGCTACCCGTCTTTTCGCAGGCCTGTCCTGTCCGTTCGTGGGGAGGTCATTTCCAGTCGGTAATGATGGTGTCCGTAGTCCGTATGGGGGGGCATTTGGTTCCTGGGGAGGGCGAAATAAGGCTGCTTAACCACAGCCGATGGCTGCAGCAGGCTCGTCTGCATCCCTGGCCGCCACTCGAGGCCCTTGTCGTCGGCTGCGGATCTTGACTGCAGTTGTCATTGAAGCCGGTCGACCTTGTTTGCACACTGTCGTACTCCGTACGTACCTTATTTATGTAGCCCAGGTTGGGCCGTTGGAGCGAGTCTTGTCCAGGGCATTGCATCTTTTATTTTTATGTGTGCAGGGACTACGGACTACGTACCTCCCTCTTGTATACAGTTGTCATCACAACCCTTCACGAAATATTCCGTACCTGCCTAAACTCCTCTCCGCCTCGACTGACCATCGCACCTGTCTTCTCACTTCACCTCTTTTTCACCACCACCACCTTCCCTTCGCCCCTCCCCCTCTTTTGATATCTTTACTCTCCATACCTTACGCTACGTTGCCTCTGCCCAAGGCACGCATCCCTTGTCTTCGTATTGTGAATGCCTACTGTTCTTGCTACGGCATCCCACCCGGACAGCGGTTTAACTTCGACTAGCACCCCCTGGTTCTGACGCTCTTACACCGGCACATGAGCATCGATCGCGTCGCAGTGAATCACCTACAAGTGCATGGCTCGGTCATGATATAGTCCGACGCCACGCAGCGGCAACTCGCCCATCACGTTCATTAACTCCAATTCGCCGTCTTTCCGTCACACCGCTCGTTCGTTCGTTGGCGGATACGCACGCAGTACGTGCGTCGACGGACAAGCTCCTCTGCACCAACTCTTCGCCCGTAGCAGAGACTCCGTACGAGCTTCAGACTCGGCAAACGCACCATGGCTCACAAGGCCACAGAGCTGCTCGGCAGTATCGTTGCTTTTGAGGGCCGCCCGGACACCATCTCTACGCAACTGCGGCTTCTCCCCACTTCTGCGCAAGTCCTCATTCTCCCCAGCGTTCGGTGCTACATCTCTGCCGACGACTTGGAGCAAGACTTCGACGCACGACTCTACGTTCGGCAGGTTCACGATGCTCTCGTGGCCCGCAGTGACGCTGCGCGGGCCTTCTTACAGGGCTCGACACCCACCAACAAGCGCTTGGTCTTCATGAACGGTGGCACTCCAAGCGCACAGGCTCTCTGCATCAAGGCCATCATGAAGCACGAAACTCGTGGAAGCAAGGCCGAAGCCGGGGCAATATTCGACGACCTGACCAAAGACGGATTAGCAGGACTGGAGAGCCCTGTGAATATGCATCGGAACAGAAATACCTTTGGATACACAGCAATCGAGGAAGGCCGTTTCGAGGATCCCATAACAAGGGCTATGCGAGCCGCCGATGCTCTAGACCGCCAGACAGCCAACCTGCAGCCCTCCAGCGACCTCGACCTGACCACCACGCGCCAGCGCAGCTCCTCCCTACCGCTGTACGGGTACTCTGACGAGTTCGGCGATGCGGCACCTTTCTTTGTGTTCGGCGCCGCATGTGCCGAAGACGGGGATATTCAAGTCGAAGAGACGGCGAATAGTCTCGTGGCTCCCATGACCCCCATGACGCCAAGCCTTGCCATCATGCAGTTCCACGAGAAGCTACGGAAGCCAACACACTTTTCTCCCGTGAATTCGGTGCTAGCCCCTTATTCACCGAGTTGCATTGGCGAGACGTACGGGCCGACCTCGACCGAATATCGTGCCGAGGCAGAGGCTGCGTCTCCCATATCTGATGTTGTCAGCATCCGCACGCTCGATAATGTCGTGTACGGAGAAGCGTCGCTCCTGGACATGAAATGTTCGGCTAGTAAGGGTTCTTTGGCGAGGGTCAAGTCCCTGGATCGGATCTACCCTGCGAGTCCCAAGTTCCGGGACCTCTGCATTCCATCAAGCTCGTGGCTTGCAGAGCCAGAGACTCCAAGAGTGCACCGTCCGCGTTCCCTGATGGTTATCACGGGTGAAAAAGACGCATCTTTCACTCGCTTGAGTAGCGTCGAGCGACCCCGAACGGTAGTTGTGAGATCGAGGCTCCCGAACGTCAAGGTTGCGCCCGTACCGCAAGGGAAGAAGAAGAAGAACAAGCCTGCCCAGGCCAAAACTACTTATGTAGACCGCGGAACAGATGCCGGCGCAGAGTCCTACAAGAAGACTCCGTTTCAGCCCGTTTTCTCTTGCACCGAGGACCTGCTGGTTTACTTGAAAGAGGGAACCCCGGATGGAGTACTCGAATCGGCAGTCAATGCTTTCAAAGATGGTCGCTATCCACTTCTTTCGCATTCCCCAACAGCTTCTGAGCCCGACAATGCCGGACCATCGCTTCCTGGAACCCCAAAGTCGAGGGCGTCAGAGTCTAAAGAAAACCCTGCAGCCGCATCCGAAGATGAACTCAGTGTTATTCCTATGTCGGTAAACGTGGACGATTATGATCCTTTTGCCTACATGCAACCGACTTGGCAACCTCCCAAGTCATTACAGGTGGCCGTAAAGGTGACCATTGTGCGACCACCAACACCCGCCCGGACGCCGCCGCCCTCGGTCAGCATGGTAGAGCACGAGCACAAGTTTCATGAGTTCGCCATCGTGCCAAATCAAACGGCAGTGGCTGTTCAGAACTCGCTTCGATCCATTCTTGGAGAGTACTTTCCGCCGGACACTCAGGGCTACCACCAGTTTCAGTTCTCTCTGCTCCCCGAACTCGACGGCTTATGGAAACCGATATTCCGTGCGACGGGGCCCGGTGGCCCGCAGAGCTGCGATGGCAAGGTGAATCAAATTCTGGCCATCGGATCCCAGAAGGGTGTCAAGAAGGAGTATTCGTTGGCCATCACGGGACATCTTGAGAAGCTTGGAAGTAAATCCAGTGGCCTCGGACGCGCAGACAGACTTGACTTCCGGTGAGTGCTTTGGAGAAGCGGAAGAGACCCTAGCCCCCTTCTCAGCGGGTCTTGCTAACTGTAAGTCTAGCTATCTTCTCGCCAACGCAATGCAAGCGTTTACGGCCCAGCCTCTTGCCAACCAGACGTCCGACAACCCGTTCACCAACTCTTACCTGCTTGCAACTCTCATCGTTCCTCACTTGGAGACATACCTGGCTCTCCACTCAGAGGTCCGGTACCTGTTGCTGCAGTATCCGCCGGAGCACCTCCGAACGGTGTTGGCCTTGCAGAAGCTGCTTGGCGTTGGTCTGATGAAGGTTGCGCAAATTGTTGATTCAAACAGCAAGGAGCATCTGCCTTTCACACACCTTCGAGGAGTCTCAATCGGCAGCAAATCGGAGGAAAGCCCAACCAAACGGTCGTCCCCCTCTCCAAGATCATCCTCCGACGTCCCGGTCTCTAAAGCAAATTATCTCCTAACCTCGACGGCATCGGACAAGGACATTGCGAAATTTGTGTCCACGGTGTGGAATATTCCAGCCGAAGTCTCAGATTCTGAGTCCCCTGAGCCGCCAACTCCACAGGGGTCGAAGAGAAAGGCAAAGCCGTCGCCGCTTCGTCTGAGGGGGGACAGTCTTTCCCCTTTCCCCAAAGTTGGTCCACCCAGCCCACTCTCCCCGAAGACAAAAGCCCCGCTGCCTCCTGCCCCTAACTCCCCCGCGTCGACGGTGCGGCCAACTTCCAAGGCCGAGACACTTACGACGTTGAAATCGGCCAAGAGCAGGCGGAGCCGTAGCAAGTCCCGGGGCAATGCTCAGACGCCCTCTGACGCAGTATCCATCATGACTTTCGACCCCAACGATGACAGCGATTATGATATGGAGGAGCGCAGATTAATGCCTTTGTTCATGAAGAAGGTTGGCACGCGCAAGCCCAATAGCCGCAAGGCTCTCAAGTTCCTCGGCTTGGCTTAACCCTGCCGGATGTTTACAGCTCGGGCATTGTCGATGTTGAGGATTTACTTGCTCTTTCTTGCGTTGTGCATCAAAGAGAGACCAATATGGGTCAAATGATTTACGACAGAGCCATACTCGGCTTCTCACTCATTTTCATTTCCTTCTAGTTTTTCTCTCTTCCACATGTTGATCTGGAATAATGTGTGTGGGTGTACATTAGACGGCCTTGTTGAAGAAACGGGACCACGGGGCACGGAGCTGGGTCAAATACCCACGGGAAAGAGGACATACGCTGGGTGTTTTGCGGATCTGGGAGCGCATATTGGCACGGGCGTTTCGTTAGTTACCTTGGTCAAGACAACGTGACTTATTTGTAGCCATACGTGCCACTGGTGTCATGGTGATGATGGCATTCGCAGCGTACGTGTGTGCTGTGGCATACATATCCGACTGCAATGACTATGCAAAAGCGTTCCCTGGCAAGAGGATCGCCTTCGTAGAGTACTCCTGGAGCCCTGCTGAAACAGAGGTAACAAACACCTCACGAAGAAGCGGGCAATCGGCATGTTCACATATTCACGCCGCGGCATGACATGCACGTCCCGCGGAAAATGAGCAACCTGCAAAACACACAACAAGGTCGACAAGGTCCCCTGTATTAATACCCATTCTCGCACAAACAGCAAACAACGCGGCCCTCCTGAACTCAAGTCACCGCAAAGCCCAGACGCAACAGAAAATAGCGAAGAAATATAAGAAGAAGACACATTGCTGCGACGTCCACGTTTCTGGCCATTCCCCTCGTGCCCAATGCCCGGCTGCAGGGGAAATACGCGTGCGCGTGCACGCCCTTCGGAGAGCTAGCTCTCATAACTCCGCGCGTGCCCTCTTCCCAGTGTATCGTGTCCTTCCCGCATCCCTCTCCCCTCCCCCGGTCGGCATTGTCCTGCCTCATCCGAACCAGATCGTTTCAATGCATAGCGTGGTTGTCATAGCCTGCGGCGGGGGAGCAAAATCCAAATGTAACATGATTCAGTCTATGCGCAGAAAGGGAGAGAGCTGAAAAGTGGGAATGGAAAAAGTCATGATGTGCCTGCCCAGTCATTTCCGCGGCGCTTATCCTCCGCCCATACTCCGTCACCCCGTCATTCGGCTCGATCAAAGACACCAGCAGTTTAGCAGCAGCTGTTGTTGGACGAGGAGCCGACGCCCTGGCCCTGGCCGACTTGCACGCTGGGCTTGGTATTGTTGGCTGTCGTGGTGCCCATGCGCTCCTTGATCTGGCGAGCCATGGTCAAGAAAGCTTGCTCGACGTTGCTGGCGTTCTTGGCCGAAGTCTCGAGGAAGGGAATACCCAGGCTGTCGGCAAATTCCTAGACTCGCGGTTAGCCTCTGGCAACAGTCGCTCCGAGACGTGGCAGCCTAGTGGTACACAACCGCCTCGTGCACAGACGGGTTGCAACCTCAGGCTGCCGAGGCAGGGCAGGGCGGCTCACCTTGGCGACTGTGTACTCAACAACCTTCTTGTCCGACATATCGCTCTTGTTGCCGACGAGCAGCTTGTTGACGCCCTCGGTGGCATATCGGTCGATCTCCTGAAGCCATTGCTTCACGTTGTTGAAGGAGTCCATGTCGGTGACATCGTAAACGACGCAGATGCCGTGAGCACCGCGGTAGTAGGACGAAGTGATGGTTCGGAATCGCTCCTGGCCGGCAGTGTCCCACTATTGTCAAGCCAGCGTTAGCGCCCGACCGCGTAGAGGGATGGAGTGTCGAGAATGCGACTTACGATCTGCAACTTGACCGTCTTGCCATCGAGTTCTATCGTTCGGATTTTCTGCGAACCGCTTAGCAGCCGGCCCCAACGTCACAGGCCGGTTATGGGTTTGACATACGAAGTCGACGCCGATCGTGGAGATGTAGGATTCAGTGTAGGTGTCGTCGGCGAATCGAAGCAGCAAGCAAGACTTGCCCACACCGGAATCACCGATGAGGAGCAGCTTGAAGAGGTAGTCGTATCTGATTTCGGCCCGTCAGCAACTATCCGGCGATTCCTCTGCGTCCGAGCGAGCGCAGCAGAGTTTCTCGCTGGCGTGGCGGCACGAAGGTGGACAGTGGGTTAGACTCTGTCGGAACATTGTCAGCATCAGGCCGTTCAGGAGACCATCGCAAAGGGATCAGGAGGCCGCGTACCACTCAGGGTTCATGTTGGCGACGGCACGGTGCGATGGCAGAAATGCGTTGGGTTCTGTGCAGAGGATCGGCCGGCGATGGGTGCTGGAGCGACGATGAGGCGAGGTGTCGTGATGATGGTGGGAGAGTCAAAGGAACGTAGGCAGGCTGCGAGGTGTGAGGTCCCGAGTACGTCAGGGAACCGGAGGCAGGCCAGTTGGAGGCGGCGGTGGGAGCGAGGAGCGACAGCTGATCGGTCACGTGCAAGCACCGCCCAAGCTGAGGCACGGCGCGGCTCTGCTAGGAACGGGTACGAGGATACATGCGCCTCACCAAATCCGCTCCAACAGCGACATGGTCACGCAACGGGTCATCGGATTGCCTTCGCGGCCGTCGGCGGCCATTTTTATGTTGCTGACTTGGCGCAGGGTGCGTGATGCGTTGGTTCGCTCATCACTGGCGACGGCTTAACAAGTCCACCGTCCGCGGCATGTGACAACACCGAGATATCCAGCCTCGTGATGTCCAACCCCTCTGGGCTTGTCTGATATCCCGTCACGTCATTCCAGGCGATGCGCAATAGTAACTTTCCGACCATGGTCAGGAACAGTGTCTTATCAGCCATCGATGAAAATCACAAATGCGGCTGCAGCCACGGCTCGGCGCTGTGCAACTGCAGGTGACAACCCGGAACTCGAGTTCCTACTCCCGCTCCTACGGCGGTTGGGCGGCTACTGGAGCCGCTACAGTGGTTCGGCCCCGCTGTGGCAGCATTATTGTTAGCGGCCTGACCCGCCCCGGAAAAAGGACATGGCCGCCCGGCCATTGGCGTTACTTCGATGCCGCAGCCTACCTTACCCAATGCAACTCCAAGCTCATCCGCATACCCGTCGTCGTCCAGCATCAACTCTTCGCCCTTCTCAGCCGCCGGCGCATCTCGGCCCATGCGGCTCCATCGTCTGCCGGGCTGACCACCAATGGCTGCGCCGCTGCGCCATGCTTTAAAGAGCCCTGGCAGCTCTTGCGCTTTCCCCAAGACTCAACGACTGCTGGTGACCTGCTCCTCCGCCAAAGCCAAGGTCAAGGCTATAACACAACCGGCAACGGAGCACATACCGTCAGCTGTCCCAGAAGTGGTGCTTCATCCGCCGCGGTTGATGCAGAACGATCTCGCGAGGCCATGTTTCGATACAACCGGAGTTCGTTTGGTGGGAGCCGAGGGGGAACAGAACCCAGATCCTAACAAGGCCAAGCTCGGCAAGAGTGAGTAGTCCCCAACATACCTTGGGGTTTGCTCCAAAGTCAATGCTCCAAATGCTAACATGAGAACTAGCTCTTAGAGTCCTTCAAGAGCGGCTGCCGACGCTACTACAGTCTCCGCTACCCCAGGAGATTCTTGCGCCAAACATCTCTCTCCAGCTATTCCCCACGACCCATCCTCACCTCCCAGCCGTCTCCGGCCGGGTTGCGTATAATGCGGCGCTCTGGACCTCACCGATTGCGTGGAACCGGGTTCCCATCATAGGCAACGTCAAGCTGGAGATTCTCGCCGAGCGCATGACCTCTGAGCCCCTGACGTTCCTACCTCGGCGGGCCGGCGCGATACCAGAACAGCTGGTCGTCCGATGGTGCGAGAAGCGCAAATCGACAAACGACCAGCCCGAGCCGGGAGGCATCGCAAGAGCACTATGGCGCGGGAGAGGCGCCGACCCCAACAAGGCCTTCACGGGGCTCTTCATATTCGACTTTGACGGGGACGGGAGGATCCTGACGCACACCATCGAGCAGGCGCAGGAGGGCGGCAACTCGGAAAGAGGCGTGGGCGCCAAGTTCGTCGGCTTGACGGACTGGCTCCTCGGAGGCATGAGAAACCCTGATGATACCCCGCTTCCGATGTTTGAGAATCTAAAAAGACGACGTTACGAATGAGGGAGAGGGAGACGTGGCCATCATCACGGATGGGCCAGATCATGTTTTGACGCGGCGGCGAGCGCAAGTTGCGAGGCGTTATGGCAACTTTGCACTTATCACATCTGGTTGCTAAGGGGTCGTTGTACAACAGTGAGCCACGGAGACTCCCCACCAAATGTTTTTATGCCTGTACATCTCTACCCTTGATAGAACGAATACCAGAGCGATAGTTTGCGATACGCAACCGTACAGACCCAGTGCGTGAGTTGATCAGCCTTGTCTGTCCAGAACCACAACGGCACACCATTCGAATCAGCTTGTTCCCGTAGATCTATTTTACCAGCTTTCCAATAACATCAGAACGGTTGAACACCACTGCGCACTTTATGCGGCGACTTGGGTCATCGATCTTTCGTGTTATGTTTAGCACAGAGACATATATAGACGCAGAGAAATGTCATAGCTCGATGATGAATCCACCAACTCTCCGCCTGCTGCTGATTTGCGAGCGTCACGATAGACACCCACATCAAACCTCTCAGGGTTCCGGCCGGGGGGCATTTCACAATATTCTGCCCCCCAGGCCGTCTCAGCATCTTCAGTTGCAACAACCAGTCACCGCGGCTTTTCGACAGCCACATAATCCCCGTCAATCGCATTCCCCATTCCCGCCCTCAGAAGCCAATGTCCCCGAGATTCTCCCCCTCGAAGCCGATCTTGGCGAGCTTCTTCAAGCGCGACTTCTCCTTGGCCTTCTCGGCGGCCTTTTTCTCCTCGGCGAGCTTCTTCACGACGTCGAGCTCGGCGGGTTCGTAGCCCGGGGGCGGGTCGTCGTCCTTGTCGAGGTCAATCTCGCCTAGCAGCAGCACGTTTTCTCCCCGCACGAGGAAGATGCCGTGCACAATGTCCGCATAGAGCCCCTGCGGGATGTCAGAGCCGGCGCTGTCCGGCTTGGGGGCGAATATCCGTTCCGTCGTCGATTGGAGGACCAGGTTCGCTGTCAAGAGCGGTTAGACAGCCGTTCACCGAATCCCGAATGACACTCCGCCTCTTCCACGTCGACGTACCGAATTGGTCCCAGCTCCGTAGAACACCAATCAGTTTCCTCCCGTCTCGCAGCACAACCATGAGCTTCTCTAATGCGAACCGTCAGCGTCAGAGGTCCCTCATGCTCGCCAACCCCCAGGTGCAGGTGCCATACTATCGGTGAGGTCCAGGAGTTGCGCTGCCGTCGTAAACATCTGCGGCGGCAGCTGGGTAGGCTGCTGCGGAGGGCCCCGGGCCTGAGAAGCAGGGGCCGCCGCTCCGCCCTGCGGAGGGGTATCGGAGATGGTCAGGTTTTCCATGCTTTATATCATGGGGTATTATGTCAAGGAGTGGCTGAGAATGGGGCCGTCCACACAGGTTCCATGAATCGGATCCTCATGCGCTCGATTATATGACCATGGTTGAGGGTGAGGTGGTTGCGCGTTCTGGGAAAAGGGAAGCAAGAGGCCGTGATGCAGCGAAGTCGTCGGAGTCGCGACCCCCCTGCGCCGGGGACCAGATCTGACGAGCTTGGCTATCGATAAGGATGTATCACGTGATGGCTCCATTGGGGGCGTGGGTCAGACCAAAGCGGCCTTTTTGGACATGCGGTTGAGCGCGGGGCAGTGAAGTCAATCGAGGGGCAGCGTCCAGGTTTTGCCGGTTGCGATGAACAGCAGTGGAGGGGACATCACCAGCGACATCAAGGAGTATCAGGCCCGACTCTGAGTCCTGGCAGACGGTACAGGTTCCAGAACTACTACCTTAGGTAGCGGACATTGCCTCGACAAGGCATGTCTTTCCGAGCTACAATTGATGGGCATGGTTAGTTGCACACCGTCGGAGCATGACGCAGACATGCAGCTGTCTCTACGAAGTACGCCGGGCTCGGACGATCACAGAGTCATGCATGTCATCTCGGCGTGCGCTGCGCCCCTTGTATGCGCCAATCCATCGGGCCGTTGCGATTCAGCGAGGTGTGCTTTCACAGTCACGTCTTCGGGCGCGGACGGCATGACCTGCCCGTCTATCAATGCTTGCTATCGAGGGTCTGTGTGCATGTCGACAACCAGCCCTTCCTTTTGCCCAGCGGACAAGAATGGAAAAAGAGAGCCTCGCCTTGTTCCCGAGAGCTGCCACCCTTGATGCTATGCCGTTGTGCCATCCAACCCTCGTCGGCTGTCGCCTTTTGGTGTGTTTGCAAACAGAAAAAAAATCTATCCTGCCTCCAGCCTGCAACGCCTTGATTCGATGCAAGATGTATCCCCCCCCTTCCGTGAATGATGCGCAGGAAAGGGTGCAAGAGCAAAAATAAAAAATATGTCGCCAGAGTACTTCTCCCCATGCAGGGTGACCTTGTTCTCTTGTTTCTAAGTGGCCTCGGATGGCACGGCGCAGGCGTAGAAGCACAGGCCTTGGAAGTCGGCTTCACAGACTCCCTCGGGGCCAAGAGAGACGCCATTGGGGCCGTTGAAGGCCTCGCGCAGGGAGTCATGTGTCGCTGGATGTGAGCCAAAGATACGGCGCTTCCGCCGGTGGTGGCATGAGGCTATAGTTGATTGATGGTGGAGCGCTGTAGAGCTTCTTGGAGCTCTGGCCTCGTGGCCAGTTCCTCGATGGCTTGCGCGTAGGTGAACCACTGGCGCTCTCGCTTGTGTCTCTCGGGCCAGTCGTCCACCTCGGTCAGGACGGTTGCCTGGTAGAAGGAGTAGCGGGAGCGGTCCTTGGACGACTTTGGGGGTCGCTTCTCGTCAATGGTGCCCAGGTCATAGTCGATGTTGATGGTGATGCCGGCCTCTTCCCAGGCCTCGCGCGTGGCGGCCTCCTGGCACGACTCGTCCGTCTCCCATCCTCCCTTTGGCAGGACCCAGCCCTTGCGCCGAGTGGACTGTATCAAGAGGACGTAGTTTTGGTCCGGGCTGAGCGGGACGACTCCGGCAACGAGTCGCTCTCCCTTGGAGTTGTAGCCTGCACGCAGAGAAGAGAAGGTGTCAGTGAACCCTGCGCCTCAGCACGGTGGAGGAGTCAGGACGCCCACCAAGTGACAGGTGCCGTGACTTGCAGGGTACAAGTCGCGGGCGCAGACTCTGCAGGGAAACTCACGTTGCTTATTCCTGCCAGTGCGGGACTGCATTGACCGACCACCTGAGCCTCCAGAGCCAGTGCCTGACATATTAAGACGCTTGCGTCACGAGGGGATCCAATGGCTCTTGCAGTCGACGGGAGTCTAGGGGGTTGCGGCGGCGGGAGAATGGTGGGAGCTGCTGCGGGCTGCAAATCTCTCTCCAGGGACGGGCACTGCACTGGCACAGCGGCGTAGCGTGCGGTTCCCCAGCGAGGGTTCTGCGGCGTTGCGGCGGGGCAGATCAAAGAGTATTGCGATGCATCATCGTGGTGTTTGGTCCGTCGAGATTGGGTGCAAAAAAAGCAGGAGAAAATTGCCGCGTCGGGACGAGACAAAGACGAAGCGACGGAGCAGACCCAGGCTGCTCCCAGAGTGCCGGGGACGAAGGTCAATGGGGTGGTGGGATGGAGGCGCTGGGAGCGAGAGCAGCAGCGGCAGCAGCAGCAGCAACAGCAGCTGGTTTATGAGGACGGGACGGTTCCAGGCCCAACGACGAGACGGCAGAAGGCCTAGCGGCTGGCGGCTGGCGGCGTGGGTGTGCGGCTTGCGGTGTACGCAGGTGGTAGCAACCTAATCAGGGTTGGTGGACGCGATGGGCTGGCCCTTTTAAACGTGGAGATTGGGGCAAACTCTGTTCGGTCGACTCGACCTGGTCAAGGCAAGGTGTACGGTAAGGTGGCTCGTGGTGGCCCTGGTGGGATCCGGTCCGGGACGACGACGAACGAAAGCGGGCGTCCCAAAATGCGCTCAACGTCACCGGCAAAAAAAAACCACCAGACTTGAGACTCGACTCGAGGTGAGCAGGGGTCCGTCACGCCGGGTCCCGCACCAAGCGCACGACTTGCGGTTGACGCTGGTGACTTCTGCTAATAAGCTGCGCTGGGTGGAACAACGAGGGTAAAGGTCGCTTCCTAGCAGCATCTAGAAGCACACGGACGGAGGTGGGCTGGCTGTGGAGCGCGGGAGAAGACAGCGGGGGCCAACAGAGACGCTGACGGTATAACAAGATAAGGCAATGAGCTGGACGACAACGGTACGCACACAATGGGCGTGGTTGCGGGTTGCGCTGCTGGCTTGAGCGCCGTTGCATGTCTCGTGCCATTGCAACAGCTGGGAGGGGACAGGGGAGCCACTCGGTTTTATACATACCTCCAGCTAACTATAAGTTAGGTAGTCCGTAACGGTGGTGTGGATGGAGGGATGGATGGATGGATGGATGGATATCCGGATGGCAAGAAAGCTTGGCCTGTCCAGGCCCAGTCCCGTCCCTGGCCCTGGCCCGCCATGTCGTGCGAGCCATGGACGGCAACGGCAGGCAGAGCAGGAGGCAAAGATGCAGAAAGCTGATGAGGCAGATGCGAGGCCCGGGTCAGATCAGCCCAGCCCGGGCCAGGTCACGTCAATCATCACGCGCCGGGCGTGCATTGGCTAATATTGAGTCTCTGCAACCGGAGGCGTACATGCTCGCCCGGCGTGCGGCGTGCGGCGTGCGGCGTGCCACCACTGCAGTGACTGCAGTGACCTCAGTGAGAGAGCACTGGTCGAGCCAGGGCCAGGGCCAGGGCCGGCCAGCGCATGGAACGGGGAATAGAATCCCAGGACGACGGACGAAAACGAAAGAGTCATGCACCTGCAGCCGCTGCCAACCCCCGACTTACATGAACGGGGTTGCAGCAGGGCGCCGTTTGGGGTAAGCCCCAACTCAAGCCCCCGAGGGTCGGTATACAATATTGGTGGTTGGTGGTTCCGCTGCACCGGCACCGACCAGCTGTGTTGCTGCAGCAGCAAGCGGCGGCGCGCTTCAACCAAGGTACTCTCAAGACAGAAAGAACAGACATTACTGAGAGACGGGTAACAGAGAAGGCATGTATAGCCGAGATTGCGGCTCGAGACGAGCTCTGGCGTCGCAATGCAGCTTCATGGTGGCTGTTTTAGTCACTTGACGGGTTGACAGTTGGGTGTTGCCTGCTGTGCCGCGCAATGCATTTCGGGTGCCAGGTGTCTGGTAACAGGGAGTGTTTGAACAACTTTGTACAACATCCGGGGCCAGCTACGGGAGACTTTATTCAACCATGACCGTTCTTTTCTTCTTCCAAGTCATCCTCCTCCCTACATGTATAATACCTCGGAGAGGAAAATAGAGAAATACCCTCGCGGACTGTGCAACTCCTCTTCCAGTCCGCAACTCACGACGATGCTGCACAGCAGAGACACGCCCAGGGTCGTCGACGCACGCGTGCAGCAGCCATGTCCGCCAAGCGCTCACCGGCCCCAAAGCAAACATGCCTTTGATTACTACACGTCGAGAAACCCTGCAAGAGGGTGTCCATCAGATCTGCATCTGGCGTGGTCAGCGTTATGGCATGCAAGGTAGAGACAGGGCCGCGCAGCCTGCATGAGCCCAGACAAGCCAGGGCTAACGACACCATGTTTTCTTGTAAGTGAGCATACGAAGTACAGCAAGCAGCTCCGGCCACACCAGCATGACGGGGAGCAGCGACGACTTCCGACTCGTCCAGGAGCATCGTGTCCGGCATGGGCGCTCATTCATGTGAATACAGGCCCGTCCATCATACGTCGGCTGCCTGCTCACCTTGGTCGGCCGGCGATGGGAGAGGTCAGCCAGCTCGGGGGACTCGGGTTAGACTCGCTAGACCTGGAACCTGGAACCCCGCGGTGTGTGCGTCTTCCGTCTTCCCCGTCGTCACTCCCGTCCTCTCCTAGCTCCTCCAGCTGCCTACCGCATGCATTGGGGCCTAATGAGTGGTACGCGTGTTTTTGTTTTTTTGAACCGCCGTGAAAGCAAAGCCCCTGGACGGCCAGAATAGTACGGATAGTCGACCAGATGATGTCAAGTCTGGACATGGCCGTGGAATTCGTACATTGAAGGTCCCCGAGGCTCGTGCCCCTCCAACTGGACCCCTCGACCCCTCGACCCCTCACCTCAGCACCCAGCCTGGAGGGCATTGCCCCGCCACCAACCGCTGGCGCCCCAGGCAGGTACCGCGTGTACGAAGTAGTAGTAAGTACCAAGACGTTGACCTCATCGCCTCGAGAACCTCTGCTCGTCTCCCCTCAGCAGCCTCTCTTTGATATCTCTGCACCAGCTCTCCAGCCCTGCCTCCGCCTCATCCTGAGCATCCACGAAGCCAGATTGCGAGGTCAGCGACGCCTCGCTGGTGGCCGCACCGTCCAAGGCCCGCCGTTGGGTCGGTCAGCCCACTCTGTCGCTGTCCACGCGATCATCTCGGACTCTCGGTGCATCGTGTGAGAGCCTGCCAACGCGCCATCGTCGACTTCTCGCCACCACACCACCTGCCGCTACCTACATATATCCGTACAGCACCTGGCACGGCTCGATCCCTCTGCTAAGGCAATACTACCGTGCTGCCACACCGGCCCCTGACGCGTCGGCTTGCCCCTTCAGGAAGAAATCCTCGGCGCAGGACGAGTCGCAATATTGCCAGCGGGTTCGGTACCCCTCTAAACGACGCTCAACTGCAGGCCCAACTGGACAGCGGCGTTGGAAAGGCCATGATGGAACCAAGTAGCTCGCAGACCCCTGAAGGCGCCTCTTCCGACTACGAGTTTCTCTCTCCAATCGGTGAGTAACGGTCATGCTCCGGTCGCCCTGTTTTCAAACCACGCTCCCCACGTGCTTCTTCCTGTGGATCCCGTTGGCTGCTGAAGCAAGCATACACGGGAGAGGCGTCGACTCAACGTCGTGGAACCCGATTCTCGCCACGAGTCGCACAACTGCCATCGTTGGCTTGCTCGCCTTACCCGGCTGAAGAAACCATCGTGTTCCAGGGCTTTTATCCCCTTTTGGTCTCTGCCGGGACCTCTGTCCCGTGCCCTATATTGTTTGATTTTGCTCGCTGTCATTGGACCCTTGGCTCGTCCCCCTTCCCCGCATGCCTCGTGTGCGGACTATCCCGAAACTTGAAAGACATCCTCACGATACTCGGGCACTACCGGCAAAAGTTTGCCGTGGTGGGCCAGATTTGACTGCTGCATGAAGCTCTGATCGTGGAAGTGTCCTCAGTGTCTCGGCTTGTTGGCCGGCATTTATCGGACGGCTTGTTGCCAGTTGTTTGTCTTGTCCTCGTCGAACCAGTAAACGTTACTTTGAACTTCCACGTCCTGCCGTTACACACTAACACTGGTTGCTCCAGGATATGCCAACTCTTCGAGGTGCGGGTATTGCGGCAACCGTGATCCAAGACAGTCCAAACGTGAGTGCTCTTTCGTCGTCGCTGTTCAATGTCACAATTTTGCCCATCCTCGACATCCTCACTTCCTACCCCTGGCAACTCACAAGTTGCTGCATACAACTGCCAGCTCCAAAATGAAGTCAACTCAAAGCCACACTTTTGCCGACCGCTGCGCCAGCCCGCCTCGTCCACAACTCGCGTCACGTACGACCATCTGATGAAAGTCTGACACTTGGCCATTTGCTAGGCTTTTCGTACTATGCAACCGCAACGTCCCTGAGCCCCAATTTCTACCAGACTCTGCTCGATCGGTGTTGGAGGCGTTCTGGAACGCTGCTGTATCGCCCAAACCAGCGACAAGCCTGCTGTCCTCACTACACTCTCCGCCTAGACTCTACTAGGTTCAAGCCTTCCAGAGATCAGCGTCAAACCGTCAATCGCTTCAACAAATACGTACTTGGCGAAGCATACATCAAGGAAGCAGCTCGGCTGTACCCGAGATCGCGACAAGAGACAAAGAAACGAGACAACGAGTTTTGCCTGACTGAGCGAGTCCACGAGGCAGAATTGGCTATTCTGAAAACGCCGCCAGAGCCTGCCCATAAGCTTGTCGTTACCCTGGAAGAAGACGCTTTCACCGAGGAAAAGTATCGCGTGTACGATAACTATCAAAAGGTGGTCCACAATGAGGCCCCGGAGGATAGAACTCGCCGCTCTTTCAAGCGCTTCCTGTGTAGTTCGCCCCTGAGGCGCCAGGTCGTGGTTGCACCCGATGGACGCAAGCGCCGCTTGGGCTCGTATCATCAGTGCTACCGAATCGACGGCGAATTGGTTGCGATTGGAGTTCTCGACCTGCTGCCCGAATGCGTCAGCTCCGTCTACTTTCTCTATCACGAGAGCGTACACAAGTACACACCAGGAAAGCTGGGTGCCGTCTACGAGATTGCTCTAGCCGTGGAAGAAGGCTATCGTTGGTGGTATCCAGGATTCTACATCCACAACTGCCCCAAAATGAGATACAAGATCGACTACTCGCCACAGTATATCCTCGATCCTCAGGCGCTGAGCTGGGACCCGTTGGACAAGGAGGCCTTGAGCATTCTCGACAAGAAGCCGTTTGTCAGCCTTTCCTTGGAACGACAAGCTGCCTCTAATGGCCGCGGTGAAGGCCTTGAGCCCACTAACAATCCAGATAACACCAAATCCGCCGCTGCCACAGACGGAGCCGACGACGACGACGACGACGACGACGACGACGACGAGGCCAGTGTTTCGCTGTTTCAGTCCGACATGCCTGGGATTGCGTCCCTTATGGACATGGAGGAAGTTGATTTAGACCACATTGCCCTCAAAGTGTTCCCTACCGGGCCGCTGTTTGAGACGTCAGACTTGGTTAGTTGGGATTCAAAGAAGATCACGGACTGGCCGTCCATCAAAGCGTCGGTCGCGGAGTTGGTGGCAGCGTTAGGGCCGGACCTCGCGGGCTCTATCTGCTTGGACTCTTCATCTCGCGACTGAGGGCAAATGTGCTCCATAGTTAAAAATATATGTCGGATTTACTGGTAATGTCCGTTCTTACGATAAGTAGATGCGGCTACCTAGCTATACGAATACATTGGAGTGACAGTCCGAATGCGTCTTGGTGGCAAGAAACAGAACAGTTGCAGCTCTATACAACTCTTGGATCAGGTTGAACAAATCCAAGTCACAGCCAGTCTTCATTTGCATACCAACATTGTTAGATTGTGGTTGTTGCCAGGTTGTTGAACAGATGCAGCAGGGCTGGCTTGGCTGGGTACCCCACCTTGCATGGGTCCCCCGCATCTTATCGCTCACCTAGGTGAGGAGCTCGACGTATCCTCCAAAAAACTTTCAACGTCAGGCCAACCCGCAGCAATCCAGCTCCGTCGCGATTGATTCCGAAAAGCCATACCGCACAAAGCCTTGATGGACGTGCGGTGACCATGGCGACCCAACAAACCCTCCTCTCGCCCGCCGAACTCGCCTACCTGCACAGCTCGCTCTCCCTGCGGCCGCCCATCCGCCCCGACGGCCGCACGCCGACGCAGTTTCGACCGCTGACCGCCGAGACGGGGATCCTGCCAGGCACCAACGGCAGTGCGCGGGTATGCTTCTCTGACGGCACGGAGGCCATCGTGGGCGTCAAGGCGGAGATTGAGAAGACGGCCGAGGCGCTGGCGAGCGAGGACCTGGAGGGCGGACGCGAGGCGCAGCGGGGGAGCGGCGATGCAGACGACGAAAAGGTGAAGGCGAGGGGGGACTGGCTGGAGATGACGGTGGAGATACCCGGCCAGCGCGACGATGAGGCTGCGACGGTGTTTCTGGCGGAGATGCTGCGGGAGGCTCTGCTCGCGGACGGCGAGTTTGCGAAGAAGTTGTGGATCAACAGACGCTTCCACTGGAGGTTATATCTCGACGTGAGTTTCACGGAACAACAACCGATCTGATTTGTGCAGTTGCTAAGACAGGTTTCGCAGGTTCTCCTGATATCGCCGCCGCTGTCATACCCTCTACCTCTCCTCTCCCTCACCACCCACCTTGCACTGCTCGCCACGAGGCTACCGAGATTAAAATCAGAGGGCGACGAGGACCCCATGTTCGACGACGACTGGGAGGCCTCGACGTTCCTGTACCCGCGGGAAGGCGTCTCCACGGGATCGCGGCCGCCAATCACGCTGCTGGTGGTCGCGGTCGGGGACAACATCATCTTCGACCCGGCCAAGGAGGAGCTCGCGGTTGCGGAGTCGGCGCTGGCCGTGTCCGTGTCGGAGGTGAGGACGCAGAAGAAGCAGGGGGCTATGGATGTCGACTCGGGCCGCGAGCTGCGGCTGCTGTCCATGCGGACCGTCGACCCGCCGTCGAGACTGACGCCGCCCGGCGTGCCCAACTCGGCCAACGTGGCCACCACCGGCGCGCCGGCCGCGTCTCAGCAGACGCAGCAGCAGAAGCTGGATGGGCAGCCCGAGGAAGGCGTGTGGAAGGCGCCTCTTGGGGGCACCAAGTTTGGTGTTCTGGACGGAATCATACAGGCGGTATTGAGGCAGGGGAGCGTGGCGCACGAGGTCTTGGATGGTCTCGAGGGCGTTGAACTTGCATAGAGTCATGGAACACTAGGTGAGGTGAGGCCCCAGTATGCTGAGGCCTCTTTTTTATCATGGTGCAGCTGGCGACGAGAGGGCGCAATGCGCCGTTCTCCCGTCTCCGTAGATTCTCCTTACAAGATACCAAACCACTTCTTTCTGGGCTTTTCCTCACCCTCCGCCTTGGGCGGCAGCTCACGTCCCAAAGCAAGCGCCTCAAGCTCCTCCTCCGACTTCCCCTCGTCCTTGCCAAAGACCATGGCGACTGGGTCCTTGACCTCGATGCCGTGTATCTTCATGTAGTACTTGCGCTTGGCGACGTCGTCGAGGTTGCGGGTGCGGTGCTCGCCCGCCTTGAGGGCCTTGTCCTTTTCGTGCATGAGGACGACGTTCTTCCAGGCGGTGAAGAAGTAGGTGGGGTGGTGCCACAGGTCGGAGAAGGGTGGCACGAGGTCCTTGAAGGGTGAGTTGTAGGCGTAGTTCATGAAGAAGGTGTAGATGCCCATGGCAAGCAGCGTGCCCTGGAGTGACGTCGCCGTTAGAAACTGCACTGTTTCCTTTTCGTTTCCCAGGGTATGTAATGGAGAGACTTTACCATTGTGATGACCGTGTGCAGGAGCCGGCTGTGCCAGAACCAGTGTGACCAGCTGCCCTCGGGCGCCATCATGCCCGGGTAATGCCTCTTGTTCTGGGCGGCAATCTCGGATGTCGTCAACTCGGGGCCATAGTGCCTGGGCGTCGCATTGCGCTTGAGCCTCGAGCCGTGGGACGGCGGGTTGAACTTGGCGGGCTTCTCGAGCACGATGGGCTTCTGCGGCTTGTCCGTCGACGAGGCGTAGCGGATGCGGATGTTCTGGGAGAGCGGGATGCGGACGCCGCGCCAGAGCGGGCCCTGCAGGGGGAGCAGGAAGCGCGGGATCACGGTCCTCGAGGCCATGGTTTGGGACGAGAGAGTGTGTGTGCACTCTTCCAGATGACGGCCTCACTCGTTGAGGAGCTTGGGCTCTCACGATGGCTTCTTCTCCCAGCATGGCTCGTGCCTCAAATTGTTTGCCGAGCTTTCTCCGGTCGTAGGGAAACGTCCGGGCGGCGACGGTGCGGCATGGCCTGAGGCTCCACACCCGTTATCCGGGTTTACCCGGAGCAGCTGATGTGGCTGTTCACGCGACTGTGTAATTACGGCGCCCTGATTGGCCAGCGGCCCAGCCACAGGTGGCTTTCGCCCCCGTGTCCATTTGCGCTGCAGCCGGGATCCTGCGCTAGTTTCTCCATGCTGTCATAAACTTCCTGGTGCGCCTCTGGATTTTTTTCCTTGATTCTCCTTCTCCCTCCCCATCCTCTCTCTAGATCAATCGCCCACGATCCAAAGACCCTCGACGTTCTTTGTCCCTGACAACCTCACCCCTTACGACTTTTTACGTCTCCTTAATCTCACAACTAATCAAAATGGCTGGTGGTAAGTTCTCACTCGTGAACGCTCCCTCCCCCCGGAAGAGCCGAGGTCGGTCGGCTTGGACGCACCGGGCCCGCTCTGCCATTGAGCTCGCGCGAGGCGATTAGCGACGACAACGACGGGGGGGCTTTGAGCTCCGAGGCGCATACAAAGGACCTGGAATGGCGGCGCGCGATTCTGCTGTCAGCGGCGCATGCCCTGACGATGTGACCACGCTGCGCCATTTTCATGGGACGACCGCCTCGGGCCGGGCCCCTGATCGCAGCCGCCGCTCGAGGTACTTGTTCTTCGACTGTCGTTGTTTGCCGTCTACCTCTGCGCTAGCTCCGGGCAGCTCCCGGGCGTCGCCGCCGTTGTCCTTCCTCAGGGCGTAAACTAGCCACAAGGACGACCGCATTGCTGACCAGCACCCCCAGGTGACGCCAAGAAGGGTGCCAACCTCTTCAAGACGCGCTGCGCGCAGTGCCATACCGTCGAGGCCGGCGGCGGCAACAAGATCGGCCCTGCCCTGCACGGCCTGTTCGGCCGCAAGACGGGCTCCGTCGACGGCTACTCCTACACCGACGCCAACAAGCAAAAGGGCATCACCTGGGAGGAGAAGACCCTGTTCGACTACCTCGAGAACCCCAAGAAGTACATCCCCGGCACCAAGATGGCGTTTGGTGGCCTGAAGAAGGAGAAGGACAGGAACGACCTGATTGCGTAAGTTGACTCCCTTCTCCAGCGCGGACCTCGGCGCAGGCACCATGACGCAGTGAACATTGTTTGGCTAAAACCCGTCGCAGTTACCTCAAGTCGTCTACCGCTTAAACAGCGACCTGCGGTGTGTAACGATACTACTACATTTTTTGATAGACGGGGACGCGGCGCTTGTACTATAGACAGACCACCTAGAATAGTCTGAGGCACCTACGACGTGCTTGTACTCATTCAAACTCCTCTTTTAACGTCCCTTGCTGTCTCTTTGTCAACCACCCAGTGACTGTTCTCTTCTACAGGACGATGGCATAGTATGTAGTGCGCAGCCGGAGTGAGAAAAAGCTTGTGGGTCCTTTGTGCCAGAATGATGATTCATGAGGCAAACATGGACATACGCCCAAGCCAGCGCTGGCTCACGCAGACTTGCCGCAGCTCACTCCTATATTCATATCGCTCTCCGATCGCAACGGTCGGTAGTCCCTATCAGCATGCGCCACTTAGCCAAAAGGGGTAGCTCTATCAATGCCGTTGTAACTGCTGTGGCCGTTTCTGTTTATACAACGGTTGGGGATATCTAGAATATGTATAGAGTATGCGAAGCCCAAGACAACGCCGCACCGCCCTTTAAGCAAACTACGAGCCCCGGAGCCTGTACGACGCAGGGTCCCTCACACTCGCGCGTGTATTGTCCAGCGCGAACTCCCAGTCCGCCGCAGTAATGACGCGCGGTTCGCCAACGTTTGCCATGCACCTGTCCAGGGCTCTTTGAGCCGCCTTGGTGTGCAGGCCGCTGAGGTCGGCGCCACTAAAGTTGGAGCACCGGGTGTCGAGGGCCACGACCTCCAGCTTCTCCAGGACGTCTTCTGGTGCTTTCTCGTGGTTCGTGCGGTATATGGTGCGCAGGATGTCCACGCGCTCCCGCGGCGTGGGGAGGTCCACGAGGAGCTGGACGCTCAGGCGGCCGGGCCGAAGCATGGCCTCGTCAATCATTTCCGGTCGGTTCGTGGTTCCGATGACGTATATGCCCGTCCGGTCCTGGGCGCCGTCGAGCTCTGTGAGGAGGGCGTTGACGACCCTGGCGCCAGACTCTGTGGATGAGTTGCTGCGCGGGGGCGCGATGGAGTCGATCTCGTCGAAGAAAAGGATGCACGGTGTCGAGGAGCGCGCTCTCTGGAACAGCTCCCGTACAGCTCGCTCAGACTCTCCCACGTATTTGTTCAACAGCTCCGGTCCGTTGATCAAGATGAAGCTTGCCTGAGCTTCGTTGGCAACAGCCTGTGCAACCAGGGTCTTGCCGCAACCCGGAGGGCCCCAGAGAAGGACGCCCGCCGGCCGCGTCAGACCGAATTCGCGGTAGAGGTCTGGGTTCTTGATTGGGCCGACGATAGACGATTGCAGTTGCTTGCGAGCCTCGTCCAGGGCGCCAACCTGCTTCCAAGTGACGCTAGGTATCACGGTAAAACCCTCCTTCCTCAGTGACGGCGTAAACCCCTTGAGTGCTGCTTTGAAGTCCTCCATCAGTATTGAATCTGCCGTTTGCGGGTTGGCTATGTTTTTGGTGAAGAACGACGCATCAAGGTCGGATATGTCCGCCGAGTCCTTGTCCAGGAGTCGGGTGTGGAGGTTGAGCATGGTGTCCACTGGGTTGTTTTGCCTCGCGGCTCTTCGCACAAGTCTCTTTCCTGCCAGGGTTGTGATTGCTGCTAGGTCGGTGCCAACGTATCCGTGGGTCATGTTGGCAAGTTCAGCCAGGTCCACGTCATCAGATAGCTTCATCCTCCTCGTCACAACTTTTAATATGTCGTGTCGTGCTGCGCAATCGGGCATCCTCATTTGTATGCATTCGTCAAATAGTCCAAACGTAAGGACACTCGGGTCGACATCCGTGATCCTGGAAGTGGTGGCCATGGCGAGAACGTGGCCATCAGTCCCGGAACTTCTTCGAATACGCTCCATCTGCTTCGCAAACTCGGACACTGCTTTGGCATGATGCTCGTTGTGGCTCGACGAACCGTGTCTCGACATGACCTTGTCGATCCTCTCAATGAATATGATGCTCGGGGCGAGACTCAAAGCCGTGTCAACGGCCTCGGAGAGGCTCTTTCCGATCCGCTCAGGGTCTCGAAGGCAGTCGGCCAAGGACACGAGAGGCACGCCGATCTTTGCCGCTACATTTCTCACGAGCGACTTCTTTCCGGTGCCTGACGGCCCGGACAAGAGTATGCCCGAGCTCAGTGATACTTTACGGCTCTCAAACAAGTCGGACCCTCGCAGCAAACCCCAAGTGTCCTCTAGAAGCTCGCGGTATATGTCGCCTAGGCCGGCCAATGGTACCTCTTGCTCCGGTTTTTCAACTTGGAAGCGGCTTGGCTTTTGTGTCTTCTTCGCCTGCGACTTTTCTTGCTTGGCGGGTGCTAGCGCATCACCGCCGACAGCCCCGTTGACGGCGGTTTCGGGGCCGCTGGTTCTGTCATCTTTATCGTCGCCGTCGGCCTGGATCCGGCGCTTCTTGGTCGCGGGCATCTCGCTCGCGCTCCGCGATGCCGTGTCGGTGCCCCAGAGCTTCGTCATCTGGCGATTCAGGAGGAACCTCTCGTCGCCTGATTTCGGCGGCTCCGGCTCGTCAATGGCGGCCTCGGAGTCGTCGGACTCTTCCTGCTCCTGCTTGCGAACTTGGAGGACCCGATCTATCGCATCTTCGAGCGGCCGCTTCTTCTGCCTGCTGAGGCTCGAGTTGGATCGTTTGATGGCGTCGTATATGGCCGGGATGGTCTTGAAGGGCCTGTCGTCGTTGGCTGCCTCGAGCTTCTTGATGATCTGATAGACGTCTCGCTCGAGGCTACTGCGAAAGCCGATACGCGGTTTTGGCGTGCCGGACGGCGACATCTTGTCCCTGGCTCCGCGCGTTCCCCGAGGTAGGATGCGCAATGTCGACGAATCCCATAGACGGAGGTAGGGTCGTTGCAGTGTTCGGGTCCAGATGTCGAAGGTCGCGACGATGCTGGTCCAAAAAAAGTCGGGAGCCCCCGCCAAATTCTCCCATGTGAGGCTTATCGATAAGGGTGGGGATCCCGCCCCGATGGACCTGGATGAACTCGGGCATCAGATTTACAGTACTTCATACTTCGAACACTGCTTCCTATTGCTGAAACGATATGTATAAATTACTGCTGTTTTTCTGGCAACAGTGGGATCCGTTTGTGGCCAGCAGTATGAGACGGTAAGTTGGCTGACACGAAATTACAAGCAGCTGTGAGCAACGCCGAGCAACACCGAGGTATACGGAGGTACGGAGGTACTTCGTACGGAGGTAAAGCAACCAGACCCGGACCAAATGCGTAGTTGAGAGCCCAAAGCTCAAATACTCTGTAATGGACAATTTGGACGCAAGGAAAGGTCCGTTTGTTGACTTGGACAAGCAGACCGAGGTGAGCTAAGGAAACCCCCCGTTTCTTCAACCACGCCCCCGCGCTTCGGCCCAGCATGAGCCATCAACGTCACCAGCAGTTCAGGCTAGTGCCACGCGGGCCGTGTCCCCAACAGCGCCACTCCCTATCAAGGCTATCATGCGTGGGCGATGACGATGTCGGCTCCTTTGCGACACACAACCACCAGCAGGCGACACTCGGCTGGCTCCTCGCACGACGACCGCAACGGCTGGCGATACTACGGCTGGGCCCGCTCCAGCGCCTGTCACCGCACCATGGGCGGCAACGCGAGCAAGGTCACTGCCCAGGACAAGTAGGCGCCTCCTCTGCCGTCTCGTGACCCCGTTCTGCCCTACAGAGTGCTGACCGACCCGTCCTCGGCATCAGGGCGATCCTGGACATGAAGAACCAGCGCGACAAGCTGCACCAGTACCAGCGCCGCATCGCCGTCCTGACGGACAAGGAGACGGAAATCGCGCGGCAGATGCTCGCCAAGGGCGACAGGAAACGCGCCCTGCTGGCCCTGCGCAGGAAAAAGTACCAGCAGTCGCTGCTGGCCCAGACGGACGCGCAGCTCGAGCAGCTCGAGAAGCTGACGTCCAACGTCGAGTTTGCCCAGATACAAAAGGACGTCGTGTTTGGCCTGCAGCAGGGCACCAAGGTGCTCAAGGAGATCCACGCCGAGATGGGCGGTATCGATCACGTGGAGAAGCTGATGGGCGAGACGGCCGACGCCATTGCCTACCAAAAGGTTTGCCCCCTCTTCGGGGACTCCCAGATGCCCGAGTCGGATGCTGATGCCCCGCGAAACAGGAGGTCAGCGAGATGCTGGGCGGCCGCATCTCCAACCAGGACGAGGAGGAGGTGGAGGACGAGCTGGCCGCGCTGCAGGCGGAGCTGTCTGGGGAGGGACAAGAGCTGCCGTCGGTCCCGAACGCGCGCTTGCCCGAGGCCGAGAGGGAAGCAGAACAGCAGCCGGCGAGGACGAGACAAACGGAGAGGCAAGCCATGCTGGCCGCGTGATGACCAGCGTGGGCATTCATTCACCCGTGAAGAGGCATTTATGGCGATACATAGAGACGGGCGGGCAACACAACAGCGAAGCACTCATACACCGGCGTTTTGGGATTCTACCATTATTACTTTGAGTACTCGCTCTTTTGGCGCTTTAAATCAACACCTCAGGCTTGCGCATCTTCTGCTCCACCGCCATCGTACTTTGCGGTGAGCTTCTTCACGAGCGACATGGCCCCGCTGCGATAACCGCCGCCAAACATGGCAAAGTGATTCAAGTGGTGGTATCTGCCAGCGTCGTCAGCATCCCGCGGCCTCCATTACCAACGAGGTGTGCGGCCGGCACTTCACTCACAGCTCGTACAGCAGGATGCGGTCCTCCCACTCCGCCTTGGGCTCCGCCTTTGGCACCAGCATCTCATACTCCTTCCAGAAGCTGCCGCCAAAGCCGCCAAACATTCTCATGATGCCGAGCTCGTACTCGGAGTGGCCGTAGACGGCTGACGGGTCGAAGACGACTTCCTCGGCGCCGCCTTTGCCGCCGATTTGGCCCCTCGAGTGGTTCCCGCTCCAGAGGTCGCCGTGGATGACGACGGGGGTGATGTCTTTAACACGGTCGTCGCCGATTAACCGTGGTACGACTTTGCTGGCTACTCTTTCGACGGCATTTGCCAGCTCAGCGTCGGGGCCGTTGTTCTTGAGGCCCGCCCGGAGGATACTCCGTAGCCGGTTGTTGGCGTAGAAATCCGCCCAGGAAGCCTTCCAGGAGTTGTCCTGCGCCGTCTCGCCGCAGCACGTCAACACCGGGAACCCAAACATGGGCCTGTCGTAGCCCTCCGGGATCGGAGCGGGCGTCGTGTGCAGCCTGGCCAGCTTGGCCGCCAGGGAGAGGCCCGAGCCGCCGGGGGCCGAGGAGCCGAGATCGAGGAAGTCGGTGGCTAGGAAGAACTTGTCTGCGGAGGACGACATGGGCCCGTGGGCGTGCGACTTGGGGCAGAAGTCGGGGACGGCATCGTGGATGGCGTTGAGAGAGGCGTGCTCTCCTGGTGGCCCCCGGATCGGTATTCAGTTAGTGGGGAGCCGGTCACTTCTGCAACGACCTGCGGTGGTCTGTACGAACCGCGAAACATGAGCTCGGCGTCCTTGCCGGTACCCGTCTTGACAAAGTAGTTGACCGGCTCGCCGTCTACGGTGCTCGACAGCTTAAAGGTCGATGAGAAGCCGGAGCCGCCATGGGAGGCAATCTTGGTCCGGCTGGCGCCTAGTCCAAGTGCCTCTAGTACCGCCGGGTCAATGCTGGGGGCCATGGCCGGGGCTTGTGGTGTGCTTTGTTTGTGGTTTGTGTCGTCCGGTTCATGGGGACTGGACACGAATGGAGATGTGATCGATCATTCAGCATGAATTTGGGTGGCTGGGTGACGTCAACGGCACATGCGTAACAAGTCCTTGACCTGGTCGCCGGCTTGAGACATCAACAGGCCATGCCAACCTTGCCAACATAGGTATCGAAACATAGGTATCGAAACATAGTAAGCAAAATAAGGATGATAAAAGTATTTCTTGTTAACACCCCGTACATTGCGCTCATTCTAATGGCGACTTTGCCAAACGGACAAACAGCCCCCGACAAACCCCGGCATGTTCCCAGCCCCACCTCCGGCCGCCCTCCGGGAAATCGGAGCCCGCCCCGATGGAACGGCAGACAAAGTTGGCAGCCAATAAGTTACTGTACTCGTACAAAATCCACCCTTACCCTGCATCACGCTAATAAAGAAGCTGCAGAACCCATTGCCGGCTCTTTTCTGCAGGCGGCTGTGCGCCTCCGGCAACCGGCCGTGTGTCCGTCAAAAAAGCCGTGGTGATGCTGATGAAATAAACCGTAAAACCCCCGTAGACTAGTAGATCACCCGTAACGCCCCAATACCATGCATGCGTGGATTCCGCAGACTGCCGCCGCGTTTACTTGGTCTTGGTGACCCGTTCAATGTGCGTCGTCGTGGTGCAAGTGTCCGCGCTGCTGACGGAGAGGCTATCCGCGTCTGCTTCGCTCCTCAGCGACGAGGCCGTAGAAGTGGCCGCCGCCGCGCTGGGCCTCCGGGGCTCTTGTTTCTGGGGCATTGGGACCGGGAGGTTGTAGCACGATGCGCAGGGGCATGTCGGTGTGGTGTTGAGCGGCGGAGGGGGAGCGCAGTGGCGTGCGAACCAGCCGGGGCGTTGTGAAGGCATGTTTGATGGTGGTGGTAGGTAGGTAGGTAGGTAGGCTCTTGATAGAGGTAGGTATGGTTGCTGGCGTTGCAAGTTAGATCTGAGGTCTGCCGTATGTGAACTGCGGTTGGTGATGCTTCTGTACGAGAGTGAGGCGAGACTTTTGGACGGGGAGGCAACGCATATTTATGTTGTTCAAGAAACTCTCGACGGGCCGTCCTTGGGCTGCCATCGTCAGCTCCAGTGGGGACATGTTGAGTTCTAGACGAGATTCCATCGCAAGAAACATGGTCAAATGGGTGTGAACGACTCAGAGCCAGCAAGCAGTTCCACCTTTTCTGTGTGGCAGGCAGGCCACTTACACCACCGTCGTCGTCGTGCCATAACCGAACATTGCCGAACAACCTTGACCTTGGGCGGATACCCTGCACCAGAACATGCCAAGCTGCGCCCCTAGGCCGCTTCGCATTTGGTCACTGGCCGCTGTTGTCCTCGCTGAGACGTCATTCTGACATTTTGTCCAGCGTTCCGGTGTCCGAGTTTCTGCCGTCGACGGGCTGTGGCGTGGCGCCGCCGAACGGTCAGCGTTCGGCGGTCCGTCGGGATTCGCCGAGTATCTTGAGCCTCATTGAGCTAGCAAACCACCACCTCGACACACACCAAGAAAAGGGCGATTGCCGAACCTTGGAACGCCCTCCACCGATGGCACTACTTTCGACACACACATGGCAGGGCCGGTGCCGGCGCCGCCGATGAGCATTACGTGCCCATCTCTGCACCGAAACACTGACCAGGGCTCATCGCCATGTTGCCCGAGTAACGCAGTGACTTCTCCCGTACGATGCGCGTCTTGGTAGGCATGATCTCCGTCTCCAACCAAGACCCGTATACGAAGTACGCAAAAGCAGTCCAGTTCACCAGGGCAGAATCCATGCCACGGCAAGGGGCGAGGACCCTAATCCAAGGCGCATCCCGGCACTTGGGGGGGGGGGGGGGGGGGGGGCGTAGCAGTGCATGGTATAATTAATCCTGCCCATGCTCCGTCGAGCCCCATACGGCCCGAGACGCCCGGCAATACTTTAACCATTCGTCCGAGACAAGACGGTAGCCGAACTGTACCGACAACTTGGACGAGCATGCCATGCTGTCCCAGCGGCCGACACGCGGATCACGACATGACTGCATATCATGCCCCCACGCCCACTTCAGCCCTAAACTAATAGCCTGGCTGGAGCTCGTCGAAGCGGCCCGGATTGGATACTAGCTGCCGCTCCGGCACGCTCCTCGGACGATAAGTGAGACGATGCTGACGGCTTACAGAGGGCCAAGACATCACGGAACAGCACATAAGGGGACACGTCTGGCCGATATCAAACACGTTTGGCAAGCAACACATCTCCAGACACGATTCATCGTGCAAAGTTGATGCATTCATTCTATAGCACAGTTCACTCGTCCGCGGCCCCCAGGTCGTTTTCACTAGTCCACCCGCCCAAAAAATATTACACGGAATGCCGACTACCCGTCCCTGACATGCCTTTCTAGATACCCAAGGAGAACTCAACGCCAACATCGATGTCGCGGGCTGCACCCATGTTAGCAATGTAAAGCACACCTATGCGTCCGGCAAGAAGAGCAACTTACCCAGCTTGACCACCTTGGACAGTTGCACGGACTTCTCGGCCGCGCTCTGCAGGTCATCAATGGAGAAGATCTTCATGCCAGACTCGTTGATCAGCTTATGGGCCTGATCCACGTTGGTGCCCTGCAGACGGGCGATGATGGGGATCTTGAGGTTCAGCGTCTCGACCGTCTTGATGAGGCCCGTGGCGATGTGGTCGCAGCGGACGATGCCACCGAAGATGTTGACGAAGATGGCAGTGACCTTGGGGTCGCTGGTGATGAGCTCAAAGGCCTCCTGGATGGCCGCGGGGGTCGCACCACCGCCGACGTCCAGGAAGTTGGCGGGCTGGCCGCCGTTGAGCTTGATAATGTCCATGGTGGCCATGGCCAGGCCGGCGCCGTTGACGAGGCAGCCAATGTCGCCGTCGAGCTTGATGAAGTTGAGGCCGGACTGGGCGGCACGCACCTCGTCGGGGTCCTCCTGGGTGGTGTCGCGCCACTCAAAGACCTCCTTCTGGCGGAACTCGGCGTTGTCATCGAAGCCGAACTTGGCGTCCATGCACAGGACCTGGTGGTCCGACGTCTCGGACAGGGGGTTGATCTCGATCTGGGTGGCGTCGCGCTCGAGGAAGATCTTGTAGAGCTTCTGGATGGTGTCCTTGGCGTCCTCGACGCACTGCTCGCTGAAGCCCAGCTTGGTGGCGATGCCGCGAGCAACGTCATCGGTCACGCCCTTGTTCATGTCGACGTAGGTGGTGATGATGGCCTCGGGGGTCTCCTTGGCAACCGTCTCAATGTCGACGCCGCCCTGGGACGAGGAGACGATGACGGGCTGCTGGGAGGCGCGGTCCATGAGGATGGCCAGGTAGAACTCGCGACGGGCGAATTTGCGCTCGCAGATGTAGACGGCGTTGCACAGACGGCCGCCAGCGCCGGTCTGCTTGGTGATGAGCTTGTGGCCGATCATCTGCTGGGCAAACATCTCGGCTTCGTGGGGAGAGTAAATAACGCGGACGCCGCCCTTGAGGCCGTTGTCGAAGGTGCCCTTTCCTCGGCCACCGGCGAGGACCTGGGCCTTGATAACCATGTCCTCGGTGCCAATGTTCTTCGCGACCGCCTTGGCCTCCTCGGCCGTCTTGGCTACGGAGCCCTTGGGGACGCCGACGCCATACTGTTTGAGACGCGACCCTGGTCAGCAGCTTGCAAAGCGAGGCAGGCATCGCGAGGAGCCAATGGGGAAGAGGCGGTTTACCTGTCGCAGGAGATCGGCAGAGAGGTACTCGTGGATGCTCAGAGCTCGCCGTTGTTGGGCAACGCCGGGGAGTCTGACGGAGGGGGCAACCTGAAGCTGTTGGCGATACGATGTCTCGTTAGCAGCTTGCCCGGCCCAGAAGGGAGGTGAAAAAAAGCTTCCGGCGCACCTTGGAGGCGTTCAGGGCCGACGCCAGGGCGCGGCTGCGGCCGATGTTGAACATTCTGAGAGGGAGATGGCGGTCGCCAATTGGGAGGAGACGGGGAGAAGGGGATTCGCGATGAGGCAGAGGGGAGAGTTGACGATGTTGGCTCCAGCAAGCAAAGCAGAGCAGCAGCCAAAAGCACCTCACCCTCGCTCAATCAGGAAACGATTCTGTCGCAGCTTGCCTGGACCCGAGTTTCGCCGGCGCGGCGGGGCGGAAAAACGGTTGTGCCGCTTGCTTAGCCGTGCCGCCCCGACACCGAGATGGGAAGACGGGGCCAAGGGGGCCACTGGAGCTATGCCCAACTGGAGGAGCAGGTAGGACCAGAGCAACGACCAAACTTGCATTTTCCATCATCATCATCATCATCTATTATCATCATCCTCATCATCATCCTCACTCGTGTGCCGCTTGCGTTGCTCCAACTCCCAACAATGCAGGTGCTCACCAACGGCAGCTCCTCACGATGACATCCTTCTCGCCACGTGTGTCATAACATGCTATGGCGTTCATTTCAATCTCCCGCGCTGTACTCCGTACTCCGTCAGCCAGTGCCCGCGTGCAAGCTACCTACTCTACCTTACGGACCAGACAGTCGGTCCATTCGATAAGGCACCGCAAAGGCAAGGTAGCTCGAGATGCAAAGTGCGAGGTCCCGCCACCTCGCAAAATGTCCAATCCCGAGACTTCGTTGTCGCATGCAGCTCGTACTGGCAGCCATTTGCAGGTGACCAGGAGCCTCGCCATCTGGCCTCCCTGCCCTGACCGCTGTGTTGCTGCGCTTTTTTGCTAAGGGAGTACCTGTTTCCAGCGGGCATTGACCACTGCCAAAGTGGTCACAGCTCCCATCCATGCTTGCTTTACCTATTTGCAGAGAGGGAGAACAGAAGACACGGACTCCCGTCGCAACTAGAAAACTGTGTTATGTGTTAGGTGGGCCTCTGCTTTTCGTCATGGCGGCATCGAGACGCCTTGTTCTGTTGGGCAAACGAACATCTTGAGCTGCTTGCCTGTCAGGCCACGTGTACTGGGCTGGACCGCTGGCAAGCTCAACTCTGGCTCTCCCAACTTCATAGCTTGGGATCCAGCCATTCCATTTCTCGCGGTCCAGTCTCTTAGGTCGCGCCTAGTAGCGTGTGTGCGGACCAAGATTCTATATGTGATCCTTGGAGCCATCGCCGAAAACCTATACGCGCCGATCCCCCGAATCCCAGGATTCTGGGGCTTCCGCTCGTTGCATTCTCCTTCTCTTCCCTCCCGCGCCTCTATCCCGGCGCCTTCTCCTCTTTGTGCCCTCCTTCCCCCTCTCATCATGGGCATGATAGAGGCGATTCCCTCAATTCACCCCCTGGCGGTCCTGCCAAGTGTTGTATGTTTCCTGACACTACTGGTATGGGTCCATCACCGAGTCGCCGATGTCCGAATCAGATGCGCGGGCGGTTCTCGCGCTCCCGTCCTCGCAGGAAACTTGATTTCAGGTAAGTTCTTCAAGCCCAAGGGGCTCTACTTCCAGACAGCCTACTCTAATTTATCCGTCTGAGCGAGGTTCCACTTTCAGGATCGGGTTTGAAACCAAAGCCTGCAGTTCGACTTCCCATCTTCGCAGATATAACCAGATACTAACAATGGCAAAGCATTCAAACTTTACTACGACATAGGCAAAAGCCAGTTCAGCAGCTGCCTTCCCAACTGGTGCGGCGAGATTTTGGATAGCCTGCCAGGAAGCCGACATTTTGCAGAGTTCAGCTTGACGGGCAAGAAGAGAATTCTCATCACACGCGAGCCAGAACAGATCAAGACGATCCTTGCCACCAAGTTTGACAGCTTCGGCCATGGCCCGCAATGGCACAAGCTCTGGCGGCCCTTTCTTGGCGACGGCATCTTTGCCACCGACGGCCGGCAGTGGCAGCACAGCAGGTGGATGATCCGCCCCATGTTCATCAAGGACAGGTTGAGGAACCTCGCCTTAATCGACACCTGCACCGATAACCTACTCTCCAAATTGCCGCCACGTGCCGCAACGGTGGACCTAATGGACCTGTTTTACCGCTGGACCTTGGATACAACGACCGACTTTCTCCTTGGAGAAAATGTCAACAGCCTGGACAAGTACGTCCCGACGCTGGGCGCTACGTCCTGACTCTTGCTGACTGGCGCCGGCAGCCCCGATCACGAAATTTCCCATGCCATGAGTGTTGCTCAGCGAACCCAGATGTTTATCTTTGTTTTGAAGTGAATGACGCCGAGGAAAGACCCGCGCAACAAACCTATAAATGCTAACTAGCGAGCAGTCCCGTTGCCGCCTTGATTCCAAAAGGAGCCTACTATCGAGCCATCAGAAAGATCGAAGAGTTCATGGCGCCATTTATTGCTCGCGCTATTGCGCTCCCCGAGTCTGAGCTTGAGGAGCTGTCCAAGTCCGATATGCAATTCACGTTTCTGCACAGCATCGCTCGCTTTTCCAAGGACCCGAAGACGATCCGCGATCAGGTCATGTCCGTGCTTTTGGCAGGCAGGGACACCACCGCAGCCACCATGTCCTGGGCCATGTACGAAATATCCAACTACCCAGCAGCATGGGCCAGGCTGCGAAGCGAAGTCCTCGATGTCTTGGATCCGAACGAGAAACCAACGTACGAGGCGCTCAAGAACCTCAAGTACGTCAAGTACGTCCTTGACGAGACGCTGCGTCTGCACCCCGCGGTCCCAGTGAATATGCGCCAGGCCCTGGAGACTACGACGATTCCGGGCGCGCCGGGCGAGCGTGACATTGTGCTCCTGAAGGGAGATACGGTTACCATCAATACTCTCGGGATGCATGCCCGCAGGGACTTGTACCCCCCCGTGTCGGAGACGTTTGCAGATCCAGCCATCTTCAGCCCCGAACGGTGGGAGTCGTGGACGCCCAAGCCGTGGGCATACTTGCCGTTTCACGGGGGGCTGAGAATCTGCATAGGGCAGAACTTTGCGCTGACCGAGATGGCTTTTTGCTGTGAGTACTCGCGCGACCCTGATCGAACACCTTAGTAGAGCTTGGTGGTGCTGACAACTGGGCACCAGTGGTTCGCCTTGCGCAGCGTTATGAGAGGGTCGAGTACCGCGGCGATTGGGAGGCACAGTCACTACGGGCAGATATCATTGGGACGCCGGCTCTCGGGGTGCCGGTTGCTTTGTTTGAGCCTCTGTTGCAAGGGCACGATGATGAATAAGATAATGTATTACACGTAAGAGAAGACATGATACAAATACTCCAAGTTACGCCCGCAGTGTCCTCTGCCTCTCGCCGTGCTCACTCACGCCCACGCCACCCACGGCGTGCCCAGCACCCTGCCCTTGTCGTCGAACCTGATGCCCTCGCCCCTCAGCAGGCCCCTCTTCTCGTCGAGCGTGATGCCCTCGCCGTCGCGCGGCCACTTGCCCTTGAAGCCGCCGAGCGTCATGCCCGTCGCGACGACGCGGTGGCACGGCACGCCCGGGGCGAAGGGGTTGCGCCGCAGCGCGTTACCGACGGCGCGCGGCGAGGAGCCCAGGTGCGCGGACAGCAGGCCGTAGGTGGTGACGTGGCCCCTGGGGATTCCGCAGAGGGCGGTCCAGACGCGCTTCTCAAAGGCGGTGCGGTTGGACTGCGCGATGAGGGCGAGCTGGGGCTGCATGTCGTCGGGGATGAGGACGGGGACGGTGCTGGCCTTGACACCGCCGGCAGTGCTCTTTGTCGTCTTGGCCGCTTTGGGGGCGGGGGCTGGAGACGAGTCCTCTTGCTTGCGCTTCTTGCCGGCGGCAGCCATGTAGTCGAGCAGGAATAAACCGAGAATTGTTGTACTTGATGAGTGAGGCACAGTTGCTTGGTTGGTGGGCGTGTAAGTCAACCGCCCCAGCGTAGATTTGCAACAGACGAGCAATACAGCAGTACTCGGAAACAGGATGCTTCGGCTATCCAACAAGGCAACGGGGTTATATATATGCTAAGACCAACAAGGTGTATAGGATTTCGGGGCGTGCACTTTTGCCCGGCGAAGCGGTGGATGCGTGAACTGCCGCCCGAAATGACAAGGGCAAGGCGCGTGACGCAACGACACGAACATCGAGAGCAACACCAAAACCCGACAACCCGACAACGCCAGGTCACGTGGGCACGTTGGAATCAAAGTCGCCAGCCCGCCACGCTCCGATGCTTCATTTCGCAGCGGTGGAGCGTACGGGCTCTGAAGCATATCCGAGTGGCTTATTACCGAGACGTATTCAAGGTGTCGCTTATGCACAATTGCGGCTGCCGCAGCGGGTCTCGGCGACGTATGTACAAGAGTGGTATTGAACACAAATCTCGAGGGCATCTTTACGTGCCGTTCTAAACCCAACGCCAGTATTGCGCCGCGTGATGCTATTTCTTCTTCTTTGGTGCTCGCTCCGACATGATTGCCGTGGACCATCCCGGGCCGCGGTATCCAAAATCCCCTGGTAGGACGCAGGCGGTGGCGACATGTGGCAAGGCCTGCCACTCCAGTCTCTCCGCATGCGCGGCTCCCAGGCTCGGTGCGAGCTCACGCTCTCAAATGCCAGTTTTCCTCTCAATCTTTCGTGGATCGTCGTCATTGTACAATCTCGTCGCCCAACTGACCCCCTCTGAATATGAATGTTGCGCACATCGGTCCACCTCTTATACCATGAATGACTCGCCGCAGCCGCATTGTTCCTCTGCTAGCAGTTAGCCTCATGTTCCCGTCTAGACGCAGCGGGGAGTTGAGGACATACTTATGTTGGGATTCTTGAAGACAAATCTTTGGTTCAGCTTGTCCTCGGCCCAGTCCATCTCGGTCCCGATGATGCTGAACAGGGCCTTGCTGTCGATGAGCACCTTGACGCCATCCTGCTCGACCGCCTCGTCGAACGCGCCCGGCTTGTCGACGTATTCCAGGTGGTAGGCCAGCCCGCTGCAGCCCCGGTTGCGCACGCCGACCTTGATGAGCTTGGGCTCGGGCTGGTCGAGGAGGGTCCGCAGCTGCTGCACCGCGGCCGGCGTGAGCTTCATGGCGGCCTTGCGCGCGCGCAGCTCCCGCCGCGGCCGCGCTACCTTTGGTTTCGGGGCGGCGGCCTCTGTCTGTGTCTCGCTGCAGGCGGTCTTTGGCGGCGTGGCGACCTGGGCTGGAGGGGCGGGGTCCTGCGTCGTCTGCTTCTGCGTCGTCTGCTTCTGCGTCGTCTTCGTCGGCGGCGGGCGCGTCTCGTGGACTCTGGGTAGAGGCTCGGGCTGCGCTATCGGCGTCTCGGGGATGTCATTGCTGCTCGCGGCGCTCGGGGTGCTGGTCGGCAGCGAGTAGGAGTGGTAGTACGCTGAGGCGGCGATTCTGCTCGGCGCCGACAAGGGCCGAAGCGAGTGGCGACCGTGTCGCAGGGCGACTCGAGCCACGGCAAAGGGGACGTTCATCGCGGTATCATGGGGATGTAGGTTGCTTGCTGCTGTTGAGGAGGACGAGGGCAGCGAGGAGCAAAGCGCATTATGATGCTGGATTTCAAAGCCGCAGGTTCGGAAGACCAGCGGCAAATGGGGCCATCCAAGTCGGCTGACAGTGCCCGGAGGAACACTATGACATGATGGCCAATGCCGGCTTCTGCCGAGCCAATCCGATGCCGAGAATTGGTAAGCCAGGCGCCGCAGCTCAACAGTTCCCCTTTGCACTCGCCCAGGCCGAATGAATTGGGTCAAAATAAGATGAATAACAAGTTGAAACTAATTCTCAAAGAACCCTTTTCCAGTGAATCCTCAATGCGAGGCGTATGAGAGACAAGCGGCGAGCAAAGAGGTCGCTGGAGCATGTCCTTCAACAAACTTAAAATTACCTTGCCTCCCCGAGGTAGTTACCCTATAGCCACAACTAGGTACGAATACCCAAGGTACATACCAGCTGTCCCTAAAATGTCATAACCATCCATACCTCTGAGTTCATACTCTGTAATCCATGGAAATAAATGGGGTATGCTTTTATTTTTGTCGGTAGGCGACGTGCATATAATCTGTACCTGTGTGGCGGAGTGCGCAATTGAAGAAGTTCCTGCTCCGTGTGCCCATGACTTATACATATGTACTTCGTACGTAGCATCTGTTAGGAAGTTCAACAACAGCGACCGTTATTCTGCGGCATTCTGTACCGCGAGTTTCCCTGTTATCAACCCGGATTGTTTCCCCGGCATTCTAGAAACGATAATGGCCCACCTGAACTGATGTATATTTCGCGCACCGTGAAAAGGGGTTGATTGCAGCGACCATGTGGCTGTGTCTGGCCTTGCACACTCTTGCAAGTATGTATCTATCGTGGTGGCAAGGGAAAGCTAGACCTTGCGGTAGGAGAAAGAGGTAGATCATAGAAATTCGAGCTTCAAGCTGCAATCAAGAGCAACCTAGAGTTCTGCCTAATTCGAGAGAGATATGAGCACACTTTAAGTTCGTCGCGCGAATGGTAGAACCTTGGCTCAGGAGACAGATGCCTCGCGTCGTACAGTTTGTTTATGAGGCGTGCACTGTATTCGTATGGAGACCTGGGTTATACAGTGCACAACATTTATCTGATGGCACTGTACAGCCCCACGGAGACCGAGCCGCTGATAGCAACACGACATCCAGCTATCCTCCACGACAGCAGACCTGAAGCTGCCTCCATCCCGCTTCCCCCCATGGAGGCGTCACCTCTCACGCGCCAGCCTCCGCCCGAGGTGTTTACGCCCAAGATCGTCCAGCTCTACTCCTCTCTCTTCAAGGTTTGCCTGCCTGCCCCTACCCGTCGCCATGCGTTGCCTGCTCGTCGACTAATGCTTTGCCCCCAAGGTATGCGCTCCGGATGCGATGACGTGCGCCTCGGCTGAACCAAGACCGCGAACAAGGACGACGAAGATGGCGACAAGTCGGAAGGCTTCTGGCGGGAGTTCTTCCTCTTACGACCCGACCGACCGACCCTGCGAAACATACTGAGCGAGACAACGCCCTCCGATGTCCTGTTGCTGGAAAGCCACACTAGGGACCTCTTCTCTCGAGCAATTGAAACCATCAAGACGGGCCACGGACTCGCACCTTTGCATGCCCTGGATGTATGTTCCGGCACGGAGAAACGACGGAGATGCTCTGTTGACACGCTGCCTAGACGTTGACCATCTTCCTCTCCATCTTACTGTCCAAGAAGTATCCGCACCCGAGTTCCGACATTATAACCGTGCTGGCTGGGCTCGACCACATCGACACCGTATTTACCGACTTTGTGAGCACATTGGACGGGATAGTTCGAAATGGAACAGACTGTGAGCCGTGCCCTGGGTCTGACAAACCGCATATGCTGACGGTTGGACCAGTGGATTTGCGGCACAAGGCGGTTGAAGTACTGCTGGCCGTGACTGCGGGCGCATACCAAACGACATTGCTCACTTATATGGTCCAAAGAGATCTCTTCCCTTCGGTCATGAAGGTATCGCGCGAATTCGCAAGCCACCTTGTTGCCTCCGTTCGCTCACATTTTGCAGTTCATCCACGAATCAGAGACTCCTGGCCAAGTGTTGGAACCATTCACCCTTCTGGGGCTCCTGGCAAACTACAACAAGTTTGAGTTCCAGAACCCATACCAGCTCCGCCTAAACGACTTTGTCAACGAGTCGTCGATTCAAAAGATTATCCACTGCGTCGGATACACGTGCCAGGCGCTGCGGTTGGACTACATCGACATCCAGGATGATCTTCCAGAAGGCTGGACGTTTAGCAATGCCCTCAACATGATTGGGCTTGGTGCCATTGTGCCGGGGCCAAAGCCTGAGAAGAAACCGGTATACGACGCCGAGACTGCCAAGCAGATGCTCTCGACTCTGTAAGTTACGACCGCCGCCGCTTGAGCAACGGTTGCCGCTGACAAAGTCCAGCCCAGGAGAGAACGCAGCCATTCTTTTGGCAACGTACGACTTTAGCCACGCAAACAAGCTATTCTGCTTCAACCTGGTCACCATCCCAGGCGAAAAGGGAAAGGAGCGGCCCATAGCAAGCTATCTTTCGCTGACGTCGTACCTGTTGCAACACGCGCACCTCTCCCACCGTGTTACCTACTATGCACACCTCAACCTCATGGTCTTTCGCCTTCTGATTGAGGACCCGGTCATCTGCAAGAGGATATGCAGCGACGAATCCAAAGTCCCCGTCCGTCTCTGCCGACAACGACAGCCATTCCTACCGCTGGTCAAGGGAGAACGGGTGTTTGCGACGTGTGTCCTTGACACCTTGATTGATGGGATCAACCACAACCTGAGACGGCGCCTGGACGTCAGCCTCTATACCCTATCCGTTGGCATCTTGCTCCGAATAATCTCATACCTCTCGCGCTCACGGACTCGACTCCACTACCACTGGTCAGAGTTCTTCCGGTCACTGCTTTCGCTGATTCGGTTCCTCACGACGTATACGTCGGACCTGAAGGACCTATCTCACATAGATACCCTCCTTGACCTCGTTGTCAACCTGCTCGCGTTGTCTCTATCCGCCGGCGAGGCATTCTTGCCGACGCCGGCTGCGTACGATGACCTGTTCTACAAGGTGGTGGAATCTGGGGACGTGCTTACCAAGTTCAAGGAGAACTACGGGCTGCAGAACCGCAAGAGCAGCTCGATCGACACGTTGATTAGCGTCAGCACGCACTACAAGCAGATGCTGACACAGGGGGGCGGCTCGGCCAAGAAGAAGCCCAGTAACCTGACGACACATCAGGTCACCGAGGTCATCAAGCAAGGCTACGAGACGCTGAGTATCCAGGCAAAGGAGGGACTGGACACGTGGGATAGGTTCCGTGAGGCAGACGAGAGGACCTTGCTGAAGAAGATGGCGAGGGCGTCTGTGGGAGATGTACGAGTAATGGTTGGGCGGCAGATTCAATAAGAAAGCGGCGAAAGCAGCTCACAGCGGACTTCTCACGATACTCACCAGGCTCATGCGACTGCGCCTCGTTGCGCTCGCGAAGTTGGGTACCGTGAGTTGCTGGTGCTGAGTTGGTTGAAGGTGGCGAGCCAAGACGCTGCGCAACTCAAGTCATCCGTTAGGCTGCCTGATTATGCCGAGCAAGAACTTGCACGAGACATGTGATGCCGGTTCCAATGACATGCTAGATCCTCAAGTCCTCATTAAACACGCTTGTTACTGAAGCTTGTGAGTTGTCGTGGCCCTGCCTCATTGAAGCTCCTGCTCCTGAGCCCATTTCGTAGCTCACCATGAGTGATGCAATGCTACCTAGCCTACGGACTACTCACTCTTATACAGCGACGACTAGATGCCTCTCGTGCTGAAAGCTACTTGCGAGTTGAGACATTGTTGGAAAGTTGGCACCGGGGATGGAGCATGTCAGTTTACGCGGCCGGGTCAATGGCCTGCCGCCAGATATGCCTTCAGACCCTCAGCTCGCAAAACACGCATGCTTGTGTAAGAGGCCAAGTTTGAAGAGACATTCTCTTCGTATTTCCTCCTGGTAACCTCCTTGTGTTGGACGTCTGTTGAACACCGCACGGGGTAAACTTTGCCCCTTTTGCAAAATGGAAAGTGCCTCGTGAGCTCCCCGTAGGGCACTGTTTCAAGTAGACGGGAGCTCGAGGCCGCGACTCTCGTCTACGCAGGCGTAGGGCTAACGTGTTTGTTTGTCTTTGGAGAAAGCTCTGGGACTGTCGTCGGCAGGCGCGCGCACGGCGCTCAAAGGGAAGAGATTTCAACAACGCGTGCTCAAGGTTAACAACCCCGCTTGCAGTCTTCACCAGCCGTTTTACTTGAAGCACCAACCGGGCTGACGCAATCCAGCGTCGAGCATGCGGTGCTGTTGGCATTCTTCTGCTCCGATGGCTTACATCTTGTTGGTTGTCCTCGGACAAACACCGAGAAGCATTGAAACAAGGACATTCATTGCGTTACGCCCGCAGAGTATCCGTACTCCGTACGGAGAGGGACGTAACAAGCCGCAGGTTCCTAGAGTCACTTGATGTGAAGTCCCTGTTTGACACGCCTTGGGATTGGCTTGCCCGGTCGTACCGAGTCTACGGAGTACCGTGCCTCTTACACCGGTGCGGAGAAAGGAAGAGTTGCTCCAGCATCCCGTGGCTCACGGTTGCAATGCTAGACTTTCATCAAAATGACAGCATTGCTCGTTCAGGCAGTCATGTTTGGGAATGTCACTGGAGGCGCGGCTGAAGCGCCCCAGCGACGAGACAACTGCACCCCGTGGCCCTATCGTTGAGCGTCTGACAGGAAAGCCTCGCTTTACAGGTACGTACCGCACCGCCGATGGCCGAGCCATTTGGAGAGCAATAATTCGTACTATCCGGTCCATACGGACTCGGAACAACTGGGCGCAGATGTGAGGCTGGATGGTCAGTGGAGCCGTGGCTGTTTATCCCTGGTGGAGATTATGAGCACAAACAGCCTGTACTCGGGGGCCAGCACTGGGGAAGGGCTCGTGCAGTTCACATGACAAAAAGCAGCTGTCGGCTGTGCCATGACAATGTGACAGTGCATGGTGGAGCCATCCCGTCGGTTCGAGATTGGCAAGGGCCCAGGTATCCGTCTTTGCTCGGTGGGAAAAAGAGGCAGCAACAGTGGCCATCTTCTTGACTCGGCAGGATTCGCCAGCTGGAGGTGGGTTTTTCCCGCACCAGCAGCGCCTTTCATTACTTGTCGTCGCGAGTTGCGTTCCGTCTGTAGCCGTGGCTCTGAGGAGTAGTTGACCTCTCAAACCGAGCACAGTTGCTCCCGGGGCTGCGGTCGGGCGTCCGTGGAAGCAGGAAGACCTCCCGGCGGCACAGGAATCCCTGAACCGGGGAGCCGTTCCGGACCCGACAATGGACTGCCGAGCCCACTGGGCCCAACGACGAGGGTACGGGAGCAGTAATTTCCGTTCTGGCGGCGTCGCTGGTGACGCTCTGGGAGGCACAGTTTGGCGGCGCAGATGGCGTTCAAGTCTCCTTGCCCCCGAGAGGCAAGGATGCCGACTTGATATCTGACAAAACACATGCTCTGGCCGGGGCCCGCGAGCCTCGAGGTGGCCGTTGCATAACGTGCACAGACACAGTGACAGTCGACGATGGGGTTGGTTCCAGATGAAAAAGGCCGATTCGCTGAGATTGTGCATGCCGTGCTAGAAACTTGCGTGCTCCATCCAAAAGCAACGTGAAGGAGTCCGGAACGGACTTGTAAATGGGCTCGTTGTTTGATGGAGTGTCGGTTGACGTGTGGTGATGGGGCACCCGCGAGAAGAGTCGCTTCGCAACCGCCACAGCCGAGGCAGTCAAGCAATGATAACCTAGTAACTGGGCCCAGAGAGCCTTGCTGCAGCCCGTAGTCCGTAGTCCGTAGTCCGTAGTCCGTAGTCCGTACACTGTATTACGAGTAGTACCCTGATGTTCGGGCCTTGCCTCTGCGTGCAAAGATCGTCCACGGTCGTCGGTCAAACCCCGTTCATCTTGCGGTTGTTGCTCCGCGCATGGCGTTGGTAGCACTTCGCACCCCGTAAGTACGCACGAGTCCTCGCCATCAATGACAGCGTAGCTCCGTACAGTACGGAGGTCGCTTTCAAAATAGTTGTCCAGACAGGGGGGCAAATCCCTGCTCGAATCCCTGTTCAATTGATTGAATCCCTGCACGTAAGGGCGGTGAATCGTGCTAGGAACCACCGCACATATTTTGTAAGGTAACTTTCCCCTCCTCATTCGTGTAAACCACGCATCTTGTTCCCAATCGCCATGGCCCCAACTCAAGATATCGCAACGAGGGCCTTTGTGCTTGGGCTAAAGTGTTGCGGCACGAGTACTACTGAGGCTGCCTCTATCTCGGGGGTCTCTATCCGTCAGGTCAACCGTATCTATGCTAGGGCACTTAAGCGTGGATTCGATCCAAGCTGCCGGCCCGTGAATATCAAGGATGACTTTGTTAAGGATGAACCTCGCCCCGGGCGCCCGTCGAAGCAAACGAAAGAAATGCAAGAGAAGATCGTGAGCAAGGTCCGCCGCGATAGGTATGGGAGAGAAAAGACGTGCGCTGATATCTCTGGGGAGCTTAGTGCTGAGGGGATTCCCGTTTCCTCTGTTACGGTGTGGCGGGTTATGAAAAAGCTCGGGTATAATAAGACGAAGCCGACGAGGAAGCCTAGATTATCGAAGAAGATGAGAACGGATCGTCTACGCTGGTGCCTTGAGCGTAAGGACTGGACCCTTGAGGATTGGAAGAATGTTATTTGGTCTGACGAGACCTCCGTCGTCTTACTCCATCGCAGAGGCAGCTATCGCGTTTGGCGGAAGAGCGACGAGGCGTTCGTAAAGAGCTGCATTCGTGAGCGATGGAAAGGCTCTTCTGAATTTATGTTCTGGGGTTGCTTTTCCTATGATCGGAAGGGCCCTGCGCATTGCTGGTCTCCGGAGACTGCGCAAGAGAAGAAAGCCGCTACGGAAACGATCGAGAAGATGAACGAAGAGCTCGAGTCTGCCGCAAAGGAGAAATGGGAGCTTGAGAATTCGATGAGACGATTGAACCTACGCCAACTTCCTGGAAAGAAACCCTCGTGGCGATGGAATTCAAAAAACGGCAAGCTCACACGCCGCAAGGGGTCAGGGATCGATTGGTATCAGTACCAGAAGAAGATCCTTATCCCGAAGCTCTTCCCTTTTGCGAAGGAATGCGCAACGGACCGGCCGGGCACGCTCGTTCAAGAAGACAAGGCTCCGGCACACAGTCATTACATCCAGCAGCAGGTCTATGACCTTCATCAAATCCAACGACTCCTTTGGTGCGGCAACTCTCCCGATCTCAACGCAATTGAGCCAGCCTGGCCTTGGATGAAGAGACGCACTACGAGCAAGGGGGCCCCGAAGAACCGGCAAGAAGCTATTACGGCTTGGAACGCCGCATGGAAAGAGCTGCCGCAAGACCGTATCCAAGCTTGGATTGAGAGAATCCTAAGGCATGTACAAATGATAATGGAGCTTGAGGGAGGAAACGAGTACAAGGAAGGCAGGGGACTAACCCCTGCTAAATTAGGTGGGGGCGTTCCTAATATAGCTTAGCGGTAGTTTCAGCGCTGGACAACTATTTTGAAAGCGACCTCCGTACGGAGGACATTGAATTGCCATTCGCGTGTCTCAGTTGCGAAAGACATTGCTTTTAATGATGCCTCACCACCCGTTTGCTGCCACCACGTTGGCGGCAAACGGCTTGAGACCCGCATGGGCCCCTGCGCGTGACCATTTGGCAGAGCCAGACTCGGTTCGTATGTAGCGTCACGCTCTGGAGGCACATCGTTCCCAGGAGCTTGGACAGCCTTGCATTAGAGCGGCATCGCTTCGTTGAGTCTCTACAGACTTGTCGCTTGCAGCTCACAGCTCGAGCAGGGGGCGATGTCTTCATTGCATGTGGTGTGCGAGTCGTCACACAATAATAACGTGGTTCGCGCTGCGGCAAATACAGGGCCCCTGGCAACCTGGCAAGCTTGGACGGGCAACGGCTGTGCTCGTACTCGTAGAAGTGATGGCAGGATCTGTGTGGGCCGCGCAGTGGGGGCGGCCGCCGTTATCACCGCTCGCGAACCCTGCCAGAGTCGAGAATCCATATTTCGCCTCCGCCATGGCCGTGCACCGCGCCAGCCCCAGATTTAGCAGCGGTCTTGCAGTGACAAGTGACAGGCAAGCTTGCCGCGGCTTGTCGACGTTCTGGTTCTGCGGTGGCATCCTCTTGGTGAAAAACCGAGGTCCGTATTGCAGGATCCGAGACACCGGGTCGCTGAAGAGCATCGGTTTAGGTGAACGGCAGTGAAGATTATGATCATACTCGTATACGTACTTCGTACGCACCTGCGGTTTGAACCGGCGCCGTTACCCTTGCTTACCAGCTTGGATTCATCCCGATGGAAGCCGTGTACAGCGTCTTCTCAAAGCTCGCCGTCCTGGCGTAAATGGCTAAATGCCCAGCATGGCCCGGTTCATTTTCAACCACGACGGGCCGATGGCAGTTATCGTGCATACCGAGCGAGGCTCCTGCCGGGGCAAGCAGCAGAGTCGTGGCAGAACCACTCCCTTGGGAGCCCGCAGCGGCGCAGACATGGGTGATGATCGCGTTGACAGGGGCATCAGACGAATAATGTCTGTACCGAGCGCCTCGTGGAATGTCACCTCATCCGGGGCGAGCAAGTAGAGGCGTCGTCTTGCAGACCTCTGCCGGCGCTATTCTCAGTTCTGTGCCGTTCCCAAGACTTGGGATGGAGATGTCGAATGCGAGGTCGTGTCATGGTTTCGTTTCGTCGTCACATCTTGTCTTGCGGCCAAGAGCTCCAAGAGCTCCATGACCCAGTCTTCCCCGGTTTTGCGGCCGGTGCTGGTCCATGCTCGGGATGAACAGGAGCCGTCTGCCATGTGGGAGCCTCAGGCGGTTCGAGTGTCATTGTCGTGTCATCCCATCGAACCAACTTGATGCGAGTCGCACCAATGCCGGTGCCGATGCGTTTCTAACACGGACGGCTCAGCGACTCTCGGGACGGCTTGTTGGTATTCATGCGCGTTGCGTTGGTCGTATCACCTGCCAAAAGCATTCGCGTCGGAACGGACTGTGAGCCTCGAGAAACGTCCCGCGTGCGTGGAACTGCCGCTTCCATCTCCACCCACCCATCGTCCGACAATCCGGAACCTCGACTCCACGAGAAACGAGGTTGTTCCTCTCGGGGTACGTGGCATCGCCTGATCGCCTGCGCCCAACTCTGATGCAGCCCAAGCTCGCTCCGCAGACCAGGCTCCTGGGAGCGGGCGGCAAACAGGAAGTCGCGCAATGTCCCGAGTTGATCCTCGCAACCTCGCAATCGACCCCGTCGGGCAGATGATAGATCTCGCAGGACATGTGCAGCCTCGCCAGGTCCGCGGGTCCATGATAAGCCTGCTCTCTTTCGTCCATGATGATCCCGGTCCCTTGTTGCTTGGCCTGCCGTCTCACGTGAAGCCCTCTGCTCTCCCCCACGTTGTGCAATGGCAGCGATCGACAGGTCTGGGCTCTAGTTCAGTCCTGGGTTTGCCTGGTATCATAACCGCTAGCATAACATCATCAGCCATCGTCTCGTTGCGGGGTTGGAGCACGCCAGAGCACGCATGACGGCCTCGCATGTACGAGCAGAAATAGCAGCCCACCCATTATTATGTGATTCGACCGAGAGAGCTCCCGTGATGGCTCGGCAAGGTGCGGAATCCGCATTGCACGTCATGGCGCCTCCCAACACGCCGGCAGATGTTGGTCTCCTTTCCAAATTGGCATCCTAGTCTGCGACCCCACAGCATCCATGCCCCTGGCCAGCCACCAGAACGTGTTGGGCATGCGGCGCCGACCCCTTGTTGAAGGCGGCATGGATCCCACTGTGGGCAGCTTCCTGTCGTGTGCACTTGTCAAAAATTGAACATTGCTTCTTCCACAGTGGCACTGTTGGCACTCTTGGCACGAGTCCGTCCGTGGTGTTGGAGGCGTGTCGAGTGGACGGGACCGGGCCGAGCGCCTGACAGAAGAAGAAAGCACAGCCATAGCTTCTTTTAATGAGGGCTTCTGCTCTGTTGCCAAGCCGATCATGTGGCATGTCTGAACTGGATAACAGCCTGAGCGGCCGGACCGGAGTCAAACAAACGCAACGCCCTGGTGGTTAACATGTGCTGTGGATGCTAGTGGCAAAGTCCCGCCTAGTTGAAAGAAGTGCTTGGTCAGTTCCCGTACTCCGTACGAATATAGTATGTTTCCACTGGCGGTGGCTCGACCAGAACAACGGAATGTTGGCCCCCTTGATGGATCTCTGCGGTTGGGGCCGTAGATCTTGCTGCCAGTCAGTCAACGGCCGGGACGACGGGACCCCACGTCTTCCGCCTCCCAAGCTCTGGGGCACCCGGCAAACTCTGTTTTGCCCAAGTTGATAACGTCCATTCTTAAATGGAGTACTTGGTAGTCCGCACACGGGCAATACGAGTTTGCTGTCGTCCCATCGGGGGGTCCGAAAGCCGGGATTAACAATAGTTCGTACGAAAGGAGTCTGTGAGAAAGTGAGTTCGTTAGTTCCCACGAACGCGTGCCTGTCACTCGCTCGCTCCGACCAGCTGAGAACCTGAAACGTTAGCAACGAGGCGACAACCAAGCCATGTAGCAGCGAGCAGCAGACGACACGCGATCACGGTCAGCGGCTTGACCTCCATCCCTCTGGTGTTCGGCAAGTTGGCGCATTCCCAACCAGCCTGGCTTCCTGGGGAGTTTGAAATCTGCCTTGTCCCGGCAAAATGGCTGAACGCGACTTGATAGTGCTGTGTCTACTTCGTACGGTGCTCAACTCTGACGATTCCCTTCTGGCCCGAATGCCCATTTCTATGGTTAGCAGGACCCGCAGGCAATTGTCCATGGTCCAGGGCCGGCCAGGCCGGACACGTCCCGACAAAACAAACGAAAGCTGCGATGCTCGCCGAAGAGAGGATGGAAGGATTCGTACTGTAGTACTCCGTACTCCGTACGGACTACTACATAGTACAACGAGTTCTCGAGCTACCTATTAGCGCGCCCAGGAACAGGCTACAGCGTACGAGTAGAAAGCTTTGGTGCCGAGATGATCATCCCGCCAGGGACTGCTGGACGGCTAGTCTTTAGCACGAGTTTAGCGCAGAGCCATCCCCTAATGCGACAAAGCTTGGACGTCTGGTAGGACCTGAAGCTGCCTGGACTCGTAAACACAGGTGAACAGCGTTGTAGGAGACCCTCCTCGTGCTTGTGCCTGCGCGTATAGCATGTCGAACTTGCGGCCGGAACTTAGCCGCTGATTCGGGCAACCGCATATGGACAGATTCGTGCTCTGCGAACAGAGTCAGAAGCCGATCTATCCGGTGTCGGAGCCGGAGCCTCGGCCGGCTACGTACGGCCCACTTCCGTGCCGTAGCAAAGAGTGGCTGTTGGCGCCATTGATATTCGGGGCTCCCCAGAAAGAGAGTTCGGGTCCAGTCGAGGCCGTGGCCAGGCACTTTATGACCGATGATATCGCCGACTGCTTGGCACTCCTTCGATACCCCAGTTTGTGCTTGGAGGTACAAGTTTTCGCACCGTTGACCAAACTAGTAGTAACCGCGATTGGGCCCTTGGTACGGACTAGCTTTCGTCGTCAACGCCACCAACATTTGTTAGTTTTCTTCCAGTGTTGCCGGGTTCTGTTCCACCGCCCCGCGGCCTCATTCAGCTGCTCGGACAGCGACATTATTCAACGTTTCGGAAGGATGGATCGGTTCGACGGCTGTTGGCCTCGGGCCCTCGTTGTGGAATTGAGTTCAGTCATCGAACGGATGAGTCTTTGCCAGTGGACCAAAGGCAGCGCTTGCCCAGGAAACCTCTGTAGGGGAATTGGAGCTCAGGCTGCGAATAACGTGATGCTGGCTGCATGCGTGAACACTGGCAACAAAAAGCTTAAAAGACAGCTGTATCTTGCATGATACCGGGCCTGTCCCTGTTCTGGCCGCTGCTGCTGTTGGCAGGCAGGGTGTTGGTAGTATTGGTGGCCTGACTTTGTTGGTTATGCTCGGAGCCAACAACTCCGTTGCCGACTGGGGATACGAAGGCTCATTCCCGGTGGGTTGGTCCGACGGTGGCTGAAAATGTTAGATGCAAACAGCCTGGTCATAGGGAAGCTGCTATTCCATGCCGCTTTCTCAAACAACACCAGGGACACATTGTTCAGCCATGGGCATTGTCCCTATAGTTCACGGACAATGCCAGAGGCGCCAACTGTGTCGCACAAGAACCCATGGATCCCGTCCTTTTGGCTGGAAACCTAACCAACAGGGTCAACTTAGCATGCCCACGAGGCTTGGGTGTGGTGGGGCTCTCGAGCCCGTGCCCTCTCTCGCCAAAAAGGCTTCCAAGCCGGGGAGCGGGGTTGGTTGGTTGTGCTCTTTTCGTCACCACGTGCTTTGAACCAACAAAGTTCAAACCAACTTTGTTGGTGACAGGAGGCCGGTTCACTGACTTGCAAGAAAATCCATTATGCCGGTCAGGAAAGTGCTATTCGCACCGTTGAAGAGAGCTCTGTCTCAGGCATACCCTGGAACTGCAAGGCCATTTGTTGTCCGTTACAGGCGGGCTCCCCTTGGTCCAAATGGGTTATCGTGGCCGTGGCTTGTCTCACAGGGCTTCCGAGGAGTTGCCTGACAGTCGGTCCCAACCCGACACCTCTGGTTGAACGGCTCGGGAGCAGCATGAGGATTGGCGGTGGCATATGTCGACCTGCCCTTGGCTTCGACAACGCACGAAATCGAGTGAGCCAAAGGCCATCCGTGCAGCCTTGAGGTGGCCGCGCGCCTAAGAGTGACACTTGTCCGATCTCAAACTCATGCCCAAGGTAGTCCTTTTGACGGGACCAGGTTTGCGTCGATAGTGTTTGGTCCCTGGCCGGCATATTTCAAGCCCAAAGATCCCGTATTCATAGACAGCTTCCCCCGGTCAAGAGCGGGTGCCGGGGGATGACAGAACCTTGCCCTGACCGAGTAGGGCAGTGGTAATGCAGGTCTTGCACATGTGCTTTCTGCAAGCAAAACACCGGCTCATGGGACGATGATGGAGGGGGGTACGGCCAAGGGTACAGCCAAGGTCGGCAGCCACGTCCATGTTACCCCTTCACCGTGGCTGGAGACGGAGGTTTGCGTCCGCAGCGTACCTGGAATTGATCAGAGAGATCAGGGAAGCTGGCGAAGCTGTCAAGTACCCCGTCCAAAGTTTCACTGAGAGTTGTCGGCGTACGTGTCGTCTTTCGCAAATATTTAAACCCCACATGCCCTGGGCAATTGAGAAGCAGGCGGCACCGCGGCAGTGGCGATGGCGGCTCCTGAAAGAGTTCTCGTTCCTGGCAATGGTAGTATCAGCTCGACGCCAAGTTTGCAAGCATGCGGACGCGAAATGTGATGTAGGAATCGAGAAGAGACGGGACCAACCGCGGGAGACAGGGGTCCGGATCCAGCAGAGGGGCACACCCCACGGCGGGAGCGTCATCCAGCGAATGGCGGATAGGCGGGAGGCCCGGCCGCACCCGCTAACGCGACCCGGGCAGGCACAGGCGAGGACACAGGCAAACAGGGCACAGGCTTGACAGGGCACAGGCCGAGCTGAGCAGAGCAGAGAGAGCCCACCCGCGGCGGCGGCGAGGGTCGACGTAAAAAGAGACGGCGGATGGAGGAGCGGGAAGAGGGAAGAGCAAAGACGTGGAGACGAGACGATCTTTGGCTCATCGCATCGAGGCGTTCGGCAGCGGAATTGCTGATGACTGGCGCAGAGGAGGCGCAGAGGGACCCGACACCATCGAGGCCAACAGGGTACATGTATGTAGACCAAGCCTGACCAGACCAGGGCAAGGCGCGCCGTCGATTGCGCGCAGAGCAGAGTCGCCTAAATCTCACGGCGAGATCTAGTTGGGCTGGGCTCGAGTCGGAGGCGTGACGGATGTGACGATGCGTGTGATGGTGAGAGCGAGGTGGTGATGGCGGAGGCGGAGGCGGAAAGCGCAGTTGAGTGGTTGAGTGGTGGTGTGGTTGGCAGGCCTAGTCGACGGCAGGCATGTGACCCGTGCGGCTGCTGGTAGCCGCCACCGCTACCCACGGATCGAGCGTGACGACGCGGGAGCACTCGCATGAACCAGGGCTTTGTTTGGCTCCGGTGCTGCAGTCGACTGTCAACAACTTCTCTGATTCCAGCTGTCCCACCGCGAGACAATTGAGGCAGAGGATTGGCGCGATCCGCGTGGGCGCGATGGTGGCACTACATGGGCAAGGCAGGGTCTGTATTCGACCGCATCGCGGGAGGCACCTTCGACGACGGCTGCCCGACCACGGGGCTACACATCATGCATACGCCGGCAGGCTCACGCCTGAGGGATCACACCTACTGTACCCGCGCTGGCAGTGATGCAACGCGGCGTAGAGGGCGGCCGTACGGGGCACGTTTCGCGTCCAGAACCGACCTTGACCTCGCCAGCGTGGAGCAGAACCTGGGCGGACAGGGCGGCCGGTGCATGTCAGCCTGCCGCTTTCGCCTCGACGTCCTGATTTAGGACTCTGGCCTGGGCAGCAATCATGGCGCCGATGACGGCAAACAGAGGGCATCATTGTGAGATGTGAGATCTGGCCAGAGGGTCGGCAATGATCCATCAAATGCAGGATAAGTCCTAGGTGGCGCAGAAAAACCAAGGTGAAGGGCGGCATGTCTGTAAGCTGTGGTAGCACTTTGTACGCCATCTTGATAGCCGCATGTTGCCTAGGAACGGCAGAGCATGAGGAGGAGGCTCAGCCAAGCAAGGGAGCACATAGGCGAACAAGCTTAGTTTCTGAATACCAGAAACCGGGCTTCGCTCGAAACCCAATTCGCTTTGTCAGGGAAACAGAAACAAGCGATTCAAAAGAGCGGGCTGAGCCCCCACGAAGAGAATGCCTAGGAGGCGTCGGCCAGAGGCTAAAAGAACGTCGTGTCTTTGTTCGTCTGTCTGAGCGCCGGCCCGATTCGTCCAGGAACGTCTCTGATACGACCGAGTCGGCGGGACTATAACTAGGGACTTGGAGCACATGTGTCTGTCTCAGGGTCGAGGGGGGAGACCGGTGGGCGACCAGTCAGTCAGCGTCGTGGCCGCTTGCTTTTGGCAAAACGAAGCATCACGTCAAGCGTGTCTTATCTTGTCTTGGCCGCGTCCCTCACGATACTGCACGCCGCGAGCTGTGCGTCTGGGCAGATGTCTCGTATCCAAGGGTCACAGCACTGCCGGGTTGCAGCACGGCGCTGAAGCTGTACAACGCACCCTCGACGATGACGACGGAGGAATAGGGAATCGCACGCATCGTACGGTTGAAGCGAAGCGCGCACGGCGAAGGATGCTTGGAGCTCTGCGCTGTCAAAAGCCGCCATCCGTGGAGCGGTGACACAGCCGCGGCATCACGCATAGCCGGCACCGCAGGTGGCAATAACTTGTATCTAGCATCGGGACCTGGCATAGGTGCAGCTCACCATCAGCGGCCGAGACGGCCGACTTTTTTGCGCATGACGCAGGGGACTGCGGGCTGGCTGGACCCTGGCCGGAGGTGGACTCGAGGAGGCGGGCCACGGACCGATACGCAACGGGACGGGGCCAGCCCGATGCTGTGCCACCCGAGGCGGCGAACGAACGAGCGAACGAACCCTCTGTGATTGCTGGGTCGTTCATCTGAGCTTGGGGTTCCTTTGGGCACCGCCGCTGTATGGAGTACAGCGCCGCATGTGCTTTTATATTAATGTATTGGATCCGCACGAGGACGGTGGCCAACAACCGTGCTCCGTGCCCCCCCGGAAGAGAAGCCAACAGGTGGATGATGCACTTGCAAGTCCCACGCGTGCGGAGATGGACATTTTCACGTGCAGGCGCAGACCGGTTGTATCAGTACTCATATTAGGTATGCGCTGTAGTCCGTATGGGCATCTACTAGTTACAGTATCTACTAGGGCTCGTAGCCCACGGAGCGAGCAAGGCGATCCGCCCGGCTGGTCACGATCTACGCGGCGGGGGCTCTCATGTCGCACGACAGAGGGCTCGTCGTCCTTTTGTTGATCCTGTGCCCGAGTGCCAGATGCAGCCGCAGCGTTCCATCCTCGCCGTTGACTCGCACGATGCGCGCCGTATACGGAGCAGGCACCGGCTCACGGCACTCTGCCGCGACGCCCACGGGTGACCATCGCCAACGATGCAAGGTACGAAACATCCATCCAGCTCTACGGACTACATGCTGAGGTATATGCCTGCACAGATGCGATTCCCTTGACTTTCCTAGAGTGTACCTAGAATACCACAGAAGCCGCCCATCTCAGTTGGGGGGCGTTATTAGCATCCCACTGCCTCGGGCGATGAGCAGCACAGCCCAGATGAGCTTTTTGTTAGGTCCTCACAGTGCCTGTTTGCCGGGTGCTAGTAATACGAGGTTACTCGTCCATAGAAAACGGGCACCCAACAATGCCGTTATCCGTTCACTTCCGTATTAAACTTTAGCTTCGCAGTAATCGCGACGACTATCCGTACTCCGTACTGCGAACTTGGACCTGCGATACAAGCGCCATGATGCGATGATGGGGCCACCGCGAACTGGCTCTGCGGGCTGGACGCTACTACACCTCGCCCTCACCCTCGAACTCGAGGCTGCTGCGGCGTTGCCCGATCTGCTCGCCCCTTCGTCGTCGTCGGCCCCAGACGCCTGGATCTTGGTTGCCAAGTGGGAGCTTGATCCGTCGGCGGCCAGAGCACGCAGACGCGCAGACCACCCCATCCCTGACTGACGTCCAGCGGTTGCTTGGGCACACCTCGCCCAGCACTGGGGGCCCCACCCGGCACGCCCTAGTCCGTGGGCCTCCTGGCATCGTCCAGCACCCTTCTGCTGGGACCTCTTCTCCTGGATCTTGTCAGCAGTGACCGGCAAAGGCGAACCTACGAGTACGAGTGGGTAACCTAGGCTCTCTACGGAGTAGCAGCGGCCAGTGCGTGCCCCTGGTGTTCTTGGTGGCCACCCCTGGCGCGGAATTGCAGAGCAGGGAGCAGGGGTGCAGGCAGATGGGGGGCGTAGCCAGGGGTGTGTGTGTGCCCAGCGTCGATGCAGCACGGCGGCAGCGCAACGCAACGCTGCAGCGCACTGCAGCACCCGACCTCTCCATCAGTTAGGTTAGCTACCCCCCCGCGGCTCCAGGGCCTCTCGTAGGTGGCTTTGGCTCTTGCCTGTTAGCTCGCAGCCACCTGCGGCCCTGTTCCCTTCGGCACTCTGCCGGCTACGCAGGCCGACCCACCGGGAGCGAGTCCAGCGCGCGCGCATCCGCCTCACGGACGGCGTCGAGGCCAATTGCTAGATTGACGATGGCGAGATGCTCGTACGGACCACGGAAGAGTCTACATAAAGGATGGACGCTACGAGGACGCCCAGAGGGAGGGGGTGCGAGCCGGCCAGGCCAGGTCACACTCGATGATGATGAAGAGCCCTTGGAGCCCTTCCATGGAGCCCTGGGTAGCGACCACACCATGCACACCACACCAGCCAGCGATCAGACCAGACCAGACACACAACAAACATCAACAAGGTATCATCCCCAGATATCGACCTCGACCCTTCTTCCCTGCGACGCTGCCCACGGCCGCCCTTTTCCCAAAACCCCTCTCCCCGAGTACTTACGTGCGCTCCTCCTCGCGGCGACAGTCGGTGCCCGTCCCCTCCAGTCCATCACCAGTACGGAGCATCGTCAGCATCAGCACTCCAGCACTTCAGCAGCACACGAGCCCTCCCGCCGCTGCAAGGTGGTCACCGCTCATCGTCATCAGCACCCGCTACTGTCCCGGCCGGGGCGCCGTGCGTGCCGTCTCCATACTCGTACAGTCGCAAGGCCAAAGCCATCGTGCCGAGTGCGCATGGTGTACCCAGAGGTCCCAGACCTCCCAGACCCCTCGACCAAGGCACCTGCAAGACCCGCTAAAAGACGACAAGACACCCCGTCGCCTTCCCCTTGTCCGTGCTCCAGCAGGCCTGTTCTCGCCTCTCTCGACGTCCGGGTTCTCTCGACAATTCTTCCCGCCGGTCTTCTGTCTTCCTCCTCCCGCAGTTGCAATTGCATCAACCGCCGCGGGCAAAGCACAAAACTCGACCAGGCCGGCACATTCGCTTGTTGCGGCGTCATAATCCTCTCCGTACTTCGTACAAGTACTGCCCTCCACCTGTGCTCCGGCGTGACACTCGGGCCGACGTTGTGCTGCAAGGCACAAACCTGCCCGGTTGAGCACGTCACCTCACGACGTTTGCTCTGCTCTCGCCTGAGACGAAGCCTGTAAGTCGCCAGCATCATTGCATCACACACTCTGCCTTCCCTGCCCTGCTCAGCCCATGCCTGGTCTGCCTGCTGGTGTGAGAGCCGATGGCGTGGACATGGAAGGTGGACGACGTCCAAGTCTGCATTCCTCGGCCTCGACCTCGACCTCGACCTCTACTACTCCGTGCCTCTCACCCTCCCCTCCCGCCTCCTCTCTCCTTCATTCCAGACGCGTCTCAATGCTTCTTGCCACAACACCCGAGGCGCGCCGTCGATCTTACTGATGACGAATCTCGCTTCCCAGAGCCCACGACGAGGATCCCATCACTGGCTGCTCCGCGGCCAGGAACCCCCAACTACATCGCGGCTACAACCCAGCACCCTCCCTCCGGGTAGCTAGGTACCGTGTCTGTAGCTGCAGCCAACCCGCCTCGGTCCGCCTCGATACGCCTCGATCCGGCCGCACCTCACCTCACCTCACCTCACCTTACCTGCAGAGCTCGAATCCGCCTCCTGTTCTGCTTGAATAGAACGCGAAACTGCTTTGGAAACGGGGCGCGGCTGGCCGTTGTCCGAGAGTGGTCGTCGACCTTTGACAGCCAGACCACAGCCCGATGACCCTGGGGCACATCCGCCGCTCACAGCAATCGCAATGCTGAGCGATCACGCTCTGCGAGCCAATCTTTACGTGGCTCCCCTGGACATCCCCAAGTCCCAGTCGGAATACATCGCCAATGGATCGTACCACTCTCGCCACCACACGAATCTCTACTTGCAATCCCAGATGACTCCCCCGGCTACGCCCAATGGCTCCCAGGAGGACCTTTCGCCCGAGCCTCCCGCCCCGCCAGTCTTCCACAACTTCCTGCGGGCCTTCTACCCCTTCCACCCCAGCTATGCCATGTCCGACTCGAGCGTTACGCTCCCCCTGGACGAAGGCGATGTGGTCTTGGTGCACTCCGTTCACACCAACGGATGGGCGGATGGAACCCTGCTGGCGACTGGCGCGAGAGGATGGCTGCCCACCAACTACTGCGAGGCGTATGAGCCGGAAGATTTGCGCAGCCTCCTCAAGGCGCTCCTCAACTTCTGGGACCTCCTGAGAAGCACGTCGGTCAACGATAACGAGATATTCAGAAACCAAGAGTTCATGAAAGGTATCATCGCCGGCGTCCGCTTCCTCCTCGTAAGTTCTCATATCCCGGCCGTAGATGCCAAGCACGCCGTTCTAATCTGGTTGTCTCTTTAGGAACGTACCAACTGCCTGAGTAGGGAGTCTGCCATTGTTCAAAGGAGCGACGCTCTCCGAAGGGGTCGAAAGTCCCTGCTATCGGAGTTGTCTGCACTAGTCAAGACGGCCAAGCGGTTACAAGAGTGCCAAAGGGGAACTCTCCAACCCCCTGAGAATGCCAACGACATTATTGACGAAATGATCCTCAAGGCGTTCAAGATTGTAACCAAAGGCGTCCGCTTTCTCGATTTTCTGGAAGATGATAGGAGGGCTCGCGCCCCGGCCGCAATAACCGTCATGGCTACCGTCGCCGAGGAATCGTACATTCCGCCCACACCTCCCGCAGACCGAGCAACCTTTGGGCACCAGCGACACGAGAGTGCCAGCGAGGCAGGATCCCGTGCAACGACTGATGACATGGGTGCCAGTATCGCAACATCGGAGTCGAGCGAGGCCACACATAGCTTCTACACCCCCTGGAACCAGCGCATGTCGTCTCTCAACGCCTCCGTCAACTCCAACCCCCACCCGACCTTTAGCCAGCACAGACTCTCGCAGGGGAGCTTGCAGCAAGTCAACCGCCTCTCTTCCGGGATGGCGCATCGGGTGTCGCTGGCTGGACCCTCCCCATTGTCCAGGCCGCAGCATTTGGTTTCCGAACGCCTCAACCGCAGCCACGACAAGCTCCTCTCGCACCTGGGGTCCTTCATCGGCAGGCTGCATCTGCAGTCTCACTCACGACCCGAGCTCGCCTTTGCCATCAAGCAATCCGCCACGTCAGGGGGAGAGCTTCTGGCAGTCATCGACGGCGTCTGCGCATACAACACCTCAAGTTCCGCGGGCCTGAGCATAGTTCGCGTAGCCATGTTTGAACGCATCCAAGTCCTGGTTTTCTCGGCGCGGGACACTCTAGCCAACGCAGCGACCGAGGGGGCGGACATCATCATGCCGCAAGACAACAGCATCCTGCTCATAGCGGCCACCGGATGCGTCAGGGCTGCTGGGGAGTGCGTTGCCAAGACAAAGGCCGCAATCGAGAGAGCTGGGGACTTTGAGTTTGAGCTTGAGGAGAATGCCTTGGGCATTGACTTGAGCATTCTGGACGTGGTTGTGGAGGAGCGAGCAAGAACCCCGTCGGTCACGGAGCGTTCAGACGTCGTCAGCAGCGTCGCAGAGTCCTCCCAGCCCAGTGAGTCGGCGGCTCCATTACTGAGGCGGCCCGGCGGAGTTGACAAGCCGCTGCCCCGAGTCCCCAGGATCACCATTCCCACGGAACCTCGACAAAGCAACTCTCCTGTGTCGTCTCGGCCCGCGTCCTTGAACGACGACAACGCTTCGAGCGTGGCGTCCTCGGTCTCGTCCATCCGGCCCACGCTGCCTCCCTTGCCCGAGCTTTGCACCGCACTTCCTCATCCATCGGACCATGGCGCCGTTGACAGATCGCGGAACGAGTCTGATCTGCACTCGTCTCGATTCGATGCCCTCGCCGCCTCGAGTGCCGGCAGCAGCGCCACCTACCTGAGCCGAGACTCGGAGACCAGCATCGTCTCGCAAACCTCGACCCGGGCAACTACCCCAGACCATACTATGGTACCACGCAACCAACCCTCCATGTCTGAGCTGAGCGCCACGGGCAGCTTTTCGCAAGCGGAAGAAGCCGAGGATGTTGAGACGAGGCTTCTTGAGAGGACCTATGCGCACGAGCTCATGTTTAACAAGGAGGGCCAGGTTACCGGCGGCTCCCTGCCTGCGTTGGTCGAACGCCTCACCACCCACGAGTCCACGCCGGATGCTGCGTTTGTCTCGACATTTTACCTCACTTTCCGGCTGTTCTGCACGCCGGTGAAGCTGACGGAGGCACTCATCGACCGCTTCGACTACGTGGGCGAGTCTCCTCACATGTCGGGCCCAGTCCGCCTGAGAGTATATAATGCTTTCAAGGGCTGGCTCGAGTCTCACTGGAGGGACCAGACCGACCGAGAGGTGCTGAAGCTCATCATGCCTTTTGCGGAAATCAAGCTCGGCTCCGTGCTTCCCTCGGCAGGGCGCCGACTCCTGGAGCTGGCGAAGCGCGTTTCCGGGGAGGGCTCGCTGGTACCCCGGCTGGTGTCGTCCATGGGCAAGACAAACACGGCGATTGCCCAATACGTGCCCGCGGACACGCCGCTGCCCCAGCCGGCCATTTCCAAGAGCCAACAGAACTTGTTGAGCTCGTTCAAGGCCGGAGGCAACATGCCTACGATATTGGACTTTGAGCCGCTGGAGCTGGCGCGCCAGCTGACCATAAAACAGATGAGCATCTTTTGCTCCATCCTGCCGGAGGAGTTGCTCGCCTCGCAGTGGATGAAGAATGGCGGAGTCGATGCGCCGCATGTCAAGGCCATGTCGTCCCTATCGACAGACCTGTCGAACCTCGTGGCCGAGACTATTCTTCAGTACTCTGAGATTAAGAAACGCGCTGCCGTCATCAAGCAGTGGATCAAGGTCGCGCACCAGTGCCACGAGCTCCACAACTATGACGGGCTGATGGCCATCATCTGCAGTCTGAACAGCAGCACCATCAGCCGTCTCCGCAAGACCTGGGACGCCATCTCCCTCAAGCGTAAGGAGATGCTGAGCAAGCTCCAGGAAATCGTGGAGCCGTCACAGAACAACAAGGTTCTGCGAACTCGGCTCCACGACCACGTTCCTCCGTGCCTGCCCTTCCTCGGCATGTACCTGACCGACTTGACATTTGTTGACATTGGCAACCCTGCCACCAAGCAAATGTCACTCGGTACCCAGTCGGAGGAGGACGACGCAGGAGGCCTCACCGTCGTCAACTTCGACAAGCATTCCCGTACTGCCAAGATCATTGGCGAGCTCCAACGGTTCCAAATCCCGTACCGATTGGTGGAGGTGCCTGACATGCAGGACTGGCTTGCTGCCCAGGTCCGGCGGGTACGCGACGGCGATCAAGGAAACGTCCAGGTCACGTACTATCGCAAGAGCCTCCTGCTGGAACCCCGCGAGACGGGACCTCGACGGGACTTTGAGCCGCCCACACCGGTCACCTCTGGAGCGGGAACGTCGCGCGCCGACCTGTTTGCGTGGATGTCTCGTGACCGCGGCGGCCAAACTCCTACCCCGGCGCAAGGATGATGAGCTTGCTGCCACGAACTTGACACCCTTTCTTTGTCGAATGACCCCGACTGATGCTCCAATGGAGCCGGATACCATTTTACCTGCTTTTATGCACCTACCTACCCTACGCACATATTCCTAATTGGTACCTACATTCATCTTTGATACCCCGGATTATCTCCTTATTTATATCCTGTCTTTTTTGGTTGTTTTGCGGACAAACCGATACGAGCTTGACGACTCGTGGCGACGTTGGTTGTCACAGAACAGAACGGCGTTGGTCATTGGACATTGGGTTCGGTCTGTATTATGATGGTTTCAGAAACGACAGACGCGCAAGCACATTTATACGGGTTCGGGACAGAGGTTTGCCACCATACATTACAAGAGACCCGGTGCTTGCCCTTGCAGGGGCAGTGCACAGGGCCAGTGTCAATGGCCGAACTTGTTATCCCTCTGGGACAGGAAACGAATGGAAGGACGTCAAAAGTTGAACGGCCAAAGGTCAGCCGAGCGCAGTCTTCTTGAGGAGTGGAAAAGAAGCCTGCCTGAGCTTGGCGTGGGACACCTGGCATGCATGAACGTTGACATGTTGAGCTTTCCATGTTTCAGGGTATCAGATGGGATTTGAATTTTTGTGTTTTGTTTTCATGCAAGCGACTCGGCGTCGAGGGGGGGGATTGCACTCGGGAATAGGATGAACGAATCGGGACCCGATTAGAGCTTCAAGGAAGCGTCATGTTATGGAGCGTTGGCTGCTCTGGAAGAAGAGGAGAAAAGTCTTGTCCGTCGCTTGTTTCTCTCTGCCTGTGTTTCGAGGTTAGTCGTATTAAGCGACGGGCTGCGATAAGGCGGAGATGCCAAAAGGGGAGAAGGGAACGAGGGAGACGTAGTAGGCCTAGACGTCAGCCAAGAGACACAACATGAACGGCGCTTGAAGCTTCAAGTCACGCATCTGGAACGGACGATGGGATGGCGCCCCGTAGCAAAGTGACGTGCAGCACCCGCAACGCGAGCAGGAGTCCGGGACATGGGGGAGAGAATGGACGTGGCAGCGCGACGTGGTCGATACTGCTGCAGGGCCCCAGCAACGGCTCGCGAGTCGCGTGGAATCGAGACCAGGGCCCGCGTGTTGATACAGCAGAGAGATACGAATAGTCCGTGCAGAGGGTTGGAGGGACGTTCCAATCAGCCGGTGCTGCCACGGATGCTGGATCTCCACACCGCGGAAGCGGGAGAGCGGGATCCAACGTGTGATCGGAGCTGGGCCAACTGCATGTCATAGACTGTCTACGGACTATGGGGGAGGTAGTACTGTGCCGTGCCGTGCCCAGTACCGTTCGGGATGGCTCATTAGACTTAAACTACTGGGGCGGAGGTCTTTGCGTATCAGGTCATGTTGGTGGCCCGGTGGATGGTCCGGAATCCGGATGACCCTCATGGGCACCATCTACCGCGCCGCTGCTTTGTCCCTGGCGCAGGTCCCCTGATTGGCGTCTGCGAAGCTGTCAAGCGAGCGAGGCCAAGGGTGTGCTTGTGTGCGTCGCATCGTGATGACAAAAAAGAAAAAAAGGAAGAAAAAGCAAGTCAGCATCTTCTGAGGCGAGCGACGATTAGGTACCAGGGCGATTGGCGTCGGTGGCGCACAGCACAGCGTCAGGGGGGGGACACCCAGTAGCGACAACGGCCTCTTACACGCGCGCTTCATTGCGGGTGGGCGCCGTTTCTTCAGGGTCGATAAGTTGAGTTGCTCGATAACGTTTCCAGATAGTCCGTAGACATACGGACTAGTACCGGTATGCCTGCGCATCAATTCCGGGGTACGAGTATGGGCCGTATCTGCATGTAGGGCGGAAGGGAGAACCGACGGGTGGGTGATGAACGGGGCATGTAACCTGTCAAACAAACGTGGCGATCCAGGCTCCAGACTCCAGACTCCAGACTGCGGACTGCGGACTGCGGGCTCCAGGTCTGGGCTGGTGGGACCTGTTCCTGGCGATGCGCCGTTTCTCGGTCCCTACTGGGTATTACCGTGCTTTCGCCGTTCAGTCGCATGAAGAGCACGGATGGGGGAGGGGGCGTAAGAGTTGGGGAAGCGGAGGAGAGGAGAGGATGCTGCCCATGGGGTTTGATGGAGATGGACGGGGATGGGATGGAGAAGATTGCCAAGATGCGCATTTGAATGCAGGCTAGTTTCAGGGACGGTGTGACCAACTTGCGAAGCCTCGAACTCATCTTCATCAATGCATGGCTCAATGAGGCTCTGTTGGTGGCGCACCGGCCATGGTCGGCCAGAGTTGCATCTGCCAGCAGGCCCCATGCATGCGGCACGACATCATGTTCGAGCCACGACGTCTCTGACAGAGTGGCCCGACAAAGTGGCAGCTGCAACGACAAGCCGGTGGCCAATGAGCCGGAACGGGGAGATGTGCTCACGAGTACGGATTATGTGTCTAGCAGTCCTGCGACCAGCCGCCATGGAAACCTGGAAGCGAGGCTTCAAAAACCTGGAAGCGAGGCTTCAAACTAGCAGTTTCGCAGCCGGGGCCAGCTACGAGTACTCGTACTCGAGCCTGGCAAGGCACGTCCTCGAGGGTCCTGTCGAGGCGCCTTGCTTTCCCTGCGTGTTGCCAGCCGTGCGGGAGAGGACGTTACGTTACATGGGGTTTGGGGTGGTTTGGGTGGTTTGGGTGGTTTGGGTGTGGCTTGCCGGGCTTCCATGCAGCGGGCGGGCGGGTCCTTTTTGCGGCCAACCACGGCGCGCCCCGGACTCGGAAGGGGAAATTCTGGCGAAGCCGGCCTTTATCAGCTGACTGGGGAAGCGAGGGAGGTTTTGCGGGAGTGGCCAATAGGTATGGACGTGGGCTTGGGGAAAGCCCCCATTATTAGAAGACGGAGAAGCCAATGCCATGCATGCATGCATGCATTCATTCATTGCCTCGCGTCTGTCCATCTCTCGGGGTCTGCTGACGGCGCGCGTGGGTGCTGGTTCTAATCCGTACTGGCGCAGCGACTCAATCTGGCACGACGCCAGCCCCAGCCCGCGGTCCCCTGTCATCAGCAATCGTGTGCCTGCAATTGGCTTTTTGGGGGGGGGGGGGGGGACACGGGAATTGATCTTGTCGCTCGTCTCTGTGCGGATGCCTGCTGCCGATGTGTCGTATCTGTGGGCATCCATCGACACGACAAGAGGGAGCGCCATCTGCTGCCATCAGGAATCAACACCACCCAGAGGTGCTGTGTCGCCAGATCGGTCAACAGTCATCCGAGTACGAAGTGCGAAGTACGAGTACAGCCAAACGAAACGCCCTGCGGGCTGCACTGCTCGGCACATCGGTGCCACCCAAGCGCGCAGCGGGAGGGATGGACCGGACCCTCTGGGCGCTGCTGCCGGTGCGTGTTTTCGTTTCCCTGCCCGCGCCGCTTGACGGAGCGTCGCCCAACCAGACGCTACCAGCGCTGCGAGACGGCGAGGCATTTCGGTCCTTTCCCGCGCTGCCCAAGAGAGGGCCCCCGGGGGGGGGGCACAGTGCTGGCGCTGGCTGGCTGGCTGGCGCGGTCGGCGTTCCTCTCGTTCTGCTCAACATCACTGCTGGCTTGTGCGAGAAACGAACGGAAAGCGACGGCCCGGCTCAGCTGCTCTGTGGGATGCTACGAGTATACTCGTCCTTGGGCATGCGAGCGGAACTTTTTTCCCCCTTGCTCTGGCTCCATCTGTTGTCGCTGGGGCCCATCTGTTATCGCCGGGGCCCATCTGTTATCGCTGGGGCCATCCTGGGCCATTGTCCAGACTTACGGGTCCGGTTACGAGTAAAATTTACCGGGACCCTCGCTAAAATTTTACCGTGGTCGGGGGGCCGCCGCCTCAGGTGGACCTGTCGCAGGCGCGGGTGCTGGCGTGGGCTGAGGATGGGTTCCCGATGGCCTGGCTGCAGACTGTAGACGTACGAGTAATAGAGTTGCGCCGGAGGGTGGTGCCCGACAGCCGAGCCACGCATTAGACTCGGCTACGCATGATGCCAAAGACCAGACGGCTAGTCCTCGAGGGCAGCTAAAATGTTGTATTGTGAGATTTCAAAAGTACAGTAATAGTCCGTACGGACTACTCGTACTGTTGCGACTAACACGTCCCTCCGGAGGGCCTGGGACGGCGCCGGCCCCCCCCCGTCGTATTTCCCGATCCGGCCAAGAACGGTGGTGCCCCGCCCGGCTTACATGCCCTGCGGGCTGCACGCTGCAAGCCATGGTTACCATCTGCCACTGCCATGCCATCCATGGATGTCACTCATTCATTCCCAAGGGTCCAGCGCCCGCTGGCGTTGTCTGTCGCGTGCAGTGGACGGTACGGCCGTGTCTGCGTGTACGGAGTGCTTCGTACGTACGATCAACAAGGCGTGTCATTGCGTCTGGACGAGCACATGGCCGTGCGTATTACTTGCGTTCGTGTACTTCGTACTCCCTGCGTTTGCTGCTCGTCGCCTGTCCTCACCTTTCGCCGCCGCGCCTGGCCCGTCCGCGGAGCAGACACAGCAGACAGGGCGAGCAACGACGCCCAGCCGGCCAGCCAGCTGCGTCACAATGCAACTTGCCCAACCCCCCCCCCCCCCGGACGCCCGTGCCGCCGTCTCGATCGACCACTCGCCGCTCGCGCTTGCTGGCCTTGCTGCTCGGGTCTCTGCTGTCACGTAGCGTGTGCTCCCCGCGCCGCCGCGGGCTGGGCAGCGTGTTGGCGTGTTGGCGGCTGGGCTGCCCGGTGCTACCATCGTCCCGGGACCGTGGCTTCGAGGGCCGCGCTGCTGCCGTCAGTCACGACGTACATACGAGAATGCCACGGGCTAGTCCAATACTCGTAGTTGCAGCTGTTGCGCCTGCGCTTGTGACTCTGGCTGGCAAGGCTCCAGATCCGCCGTTTGGCTCCGCTTCCTCCTCCTCTTCCCCAACGCAGTCGGTCCTCTTCTCCACCCCCCGGACCAAGCTCCACCTCCACCTGGCGAACCCCAAACGCCTCCGTCCATCCAACCATCCGTCCATTTCGTCCCATCAGGCACCCTGGCGTAGGTGGTTTGAGTGCACCCAGACCCTGCGGATACTACCCTCCATCGCCCTGCCCTCCCTTGCCCCCGTAGTACCACCTTGGACACTGCTCTGCTCCACGGTCCACCCGCCATCATCCACCCCCGGCCTGGAACCCCGTGAGATCGGCGTCGAGACATTCAAATACGCGCCTGTCCCCCTCCGAGCTTTCACACGGTCCCTTCCCCTCGACTCTTGTCCCTACCCAGCTTCAACCGTCCCCGCCCCTACGCGCGCCGTGATACCTTCTCGGCTGGCCCCGTAGAGCGTACGATATCCCCCCAGCCCGCTCCGCCCTCGAGCTCGCACAAGCAGTACAAACGGCAAGAAAACGCCAATCCATCAACATGTCTACCGAGGAGGGCAAGACGGGCCACCACGATGTGGCCGTCGACGAGACCGCCCACCGCTCCTCCGGCGCGAACCCGCCCGAGTATGTCGACCGCCCCAAGGGCTGGATGTACAAGTCCGTTCGCATCTTCGGCAGCGACATCTGGTACGCCTCGCCCAAGGTCCAGCTGCTCATGATCTCGCTCGTCTGCTTCCTGTGCCCCGGCATGTTCAACGCCCTCGGCGGCCTCGGCGGCGGCGGCCAGGTCGACCCCACGGCCCAGGACCACGCCAGCGTCGCCCTCTACAGCACCTTTGCCGTCGTCGGCTTCTTCGCCGGCACCTTTGCCAACCGCCTGGGCCTGCGCCTCACCCTCTCCCTCGGCGGCCTGGGCTACTGCATCTACGCCGCCTCGTTCCTCAGCTACTCGCACACCCAGAACATCGGCTTCGTCATCTTCGCCGGTGCCTTCCTCGGTGTCTGCGCCGGTCTGCTGTGGACCGCCCAGGGCGCCATCATGATGTCCTACCCGCCCGAGGACAGCAAGGGCCGCTACATTTCGTGGTTCTGGATCATCTTCAACCTCGGCGCCGTCATTGGCTCTTTGGTACGTCGAACCGTCCCTGCTAATTCGTTCGTCTTCACAAATCCTCCGCTGGCTGTGCGCTTCCTGAAATGACACCCTGCATCTCATGCGCGACTCACACGACCCGTGCCAGGTTGCTGACTTACACACGCCCTCCAGATCCCCCTCGCCCAGAACATCAACAAGGTCACCGGCCCCGTCACTGACGGCACTTACATTGGCTTCATCGTCCTCATGGGAGCAGGTGCCGTGCTCGCCCTGTTCCTCGTCAACGCCGACAAGGTCATCCGTGAGGACAACACCAAGGTCATTCTCATGAAGAACCCCTCGTGGACGAGCGAGTTCAAGGGCCTGTGGGAGACGCTCTTCCAGGAGCCGTGGATCCTCCTCCTCTTCCCCATGTTCTTCTCCTCCAACATCTTCTACACCTACCAGAACAACGGCATGAACGGGGCCCACTTCAACACCCGCACCCGCGCCCTCAACAACCTGCTCTACTGGCTCGCCCAGATCGTCGGCGCCGTCATCAACGGATACTGCCTTGACTTCCATTCCATTCGCCGAAGCCTCCGCGCCAAGATTGCTTTCGGCGTCCTCGTCACCTTCACCTTTGTCATCTGGGGCGCTGGCTGGGACTGGCAGAGGCAGCAGGTCACCCGCGAGGTGGCCTCGGCCAAGGACTACACCGGCCTGGTTGACTGGTCCGATGGTGGCCAGAAATTCATCGGACCCATGTTCCTCTACTTTTTCTACGGCTTTTACGATGCCATCTGGCAGACTTGCATCTACTGGTACGTCCGGGACCCGCCCTCCGCGACACCCCCCAACACCACCTTTCCCGCACCACCACAACCGCAAACTCGAGCCAAATCACTGACAATTCATTTCAGGTACATGGGAGCCCTTTCCAACTCTGGTCGCAAGGCCGCCAACCTGGCTGGTAAGTGAAAATCCTATTACGTAATCTCTGAGCTCAAGCTGACCACCAAAATCCGCAGGCTTTTACAAAGGTATGCAACGACTTACACCACCACCACCACCACCACATCCTGGCATCGTTCTGAGCTCAAACTAACGCGTAATCCGCCCATTAGGTATACAATCTGCTGGTGCCGCTATTTTCTGGCGCTTAGATGCCATCAAGACGCCATATGACACGATATTTGGAGCGACCTGGGGATGCTTGGCGGGTTCGCTGCTCATCGCCGCACCAGTCCTCCTTTTCAAGATCAAGGACCACGTGACCATCGAGGACGACCTGAAGTTCAGCGACGAGACAATCGATGACGTGATTGTCGGACCGGGCGAGAAGAAGATTGAGGGCGAGGCTTGAGAGGTGGTTGGCCGTGGTCGAGGCATCCCATGTTGATGGCCCGGCGGGGGTGGATGGATCAACGTGGGCGTTTGTTCCCCGGCAAAGCAATGTTTTTTAATGTCAATTCGTCAGTGTACTACCTCTGGAACTGCACTATGCCGCTGCTAGGCTTCAAATCAGACTCGTAATAGCTAAGCCAGCACCAATATACCCTGGCGTTATCGCCCATATATACCACACTGCAACATCATGCCATGGTCTGATTTGCACCGATGTCACGCTGAACAATCCCTAGAGTTCTTCATGACAGATAGAAAATCAAGTCGCACTTGTCCCTATTTATCCGCGTCTGAAGTTGCTGCGCTTCCTTCGGGGGCTTGCCAGGCATCACCACGACTTGACCTCAGAAAGTCCAAGATTATCTCCACAGTTCTGAGCTTGAAATTGGCATGGGAAGAGATTATTGGTTCATCTGCGAGCCGTTCAGCCTTGTCGCATCTTGATGTCCGAGTCCTCGAGCCGCTTCATGCCCACCGGGACTGAAGTCACCAACTGCCAGCTCAACTGGCTTGAACTGCAATCGCACCACCGGGACGCCGCCAATATTTTCAGCCAGTGCACGCCGGGGAAGACCCAGAGTCCAATGTGCGAGGATGGAATCCGTTGAAAGCATTCATAATGGGAATGTATGAGCCTGTCCAAAAGTGGACAGTACCGACCCGGCGGTTCCGAATCCCGGCCCGTCGGCACGGCCCCACCCAAAACGCCTCTCCTTCCTCGAATGAATTCAACTTTATTTTAACCTTGTGCCTCTTCCCTGCTTCATGTGCTCCCAAAAAGTTCCATATCGGGTGCTGCCATTCTCCGTTCTCCATTACCCCCAGCTGCCCAAGTTCCCCCACTTGCCTACATCTCTCTAACCGTGCCTCCCCATCCTTACTTTGTCGTCACGTATCTCGATGCTCTATTTACTACCATTCGCATGTCATTCCCTCGAGTTCTTGCCTTTCTATTCCCATTCCAGTCTGTTGCTCTCGATAAGCGTGGACAAGCTCTCCTGTGTCGCCATTGTCTGTCGCCGCCCCTATGCCCTCGATTAGCTCGTCGTTTCGTGCACAATCAAGTCCTCACGATATAGGCTGATCCCACAACTTCAACCCGCGCTCCCCGTAACCACAGAGTGGCTCTTTCGTCGAAGATGCTGTAAGAATGCTTTTAGGCTGTGCGTAGGCGGTGGTGGACGAAGACGACAAGGACAACGAAGACAACAAAGAGCTTGGTTGGCTCGGACGACGAATCCTCAGACGTGCTAGTAAATGCGAGTAGGCAACACCTCGAGCTTGGGAACGACAGATAGGGGGCACAAACAGCGTATAGTCGTCGGCGTATTACTTCGTCTAGGATCTGCTGGCCAACTTCCATACCGATGGCCTCGTCGCCCCCATGGGGGCGTCGAGGCACCGTTTTTACGGATATCACTGGTACCAGCGCGTTTGTGAGCACCTAGGCAAGTATCTGTTGATGAGCGAGCAACCGTTGTCGAGTCTGCTAGTGATTGCGCTGGCTATGCAGTTGAGTTCATTGTCTCTAGAAGAATGTTTTCGACTAGAGCTAGAGCAATCCTGGTTTCAATAACGTGCGCTCACTATCAAGCGAACGGGCAGAAGCAGATACGAGGGCCGAGCTCTTCAGCAATACAAATCCGCAGTTACAAGATCTAGACGCGAGACAGGCTTTCCAGAAATCCTTGAGCAGACTCCCGACAACCGCTCCATTCCTGACGCACTGCAGGTTGTGCTTACCTCCACCAGCCCCATGTGCTGGTTCTGCTGAATGTATACCACGGTTCCGGCTCCTCCCCATCTGCCGGCTTATCGGCGATCTTATAGATGGATAATGTTATATCCTTCGATATCAAATTTGAAAGTTGGATAATCCCCTGGGCCGAGAGCTTGGACTGGCCGAAATCGAGGTAGCCAACCTGCTCGTTGCGCTCGTCGACTTCTGGGTCTGCATCGACCACGCTGTACGCGAACTGGAAATAGACCCGGTTCGGGCGGCTTGCCTGCCCCTGAACGTTGACCCTCTGTCGCTTGGCCATGGCAGCCTGAACGCCCCACGGGTCGGTGATGGAGCCGACCTGTCTCTTCTCGCCGGCGGATGCACTGGCACCAGCATGCCCATCGTCCCGGTCCGATTCCTCGCTGTCGGAATACATGCTGTCGTTTTTCGGCTGTTCCTCCCTGAGCAGCTCGACCGAGCGCTCGGACTTGGCCAAAAGCATGGTGCCGTTGAGGATACCGAAGGAGAACGACGCTTTTAACCCGTGGGCGCTTTCGGCAGGGAAGATGTCAAGTACCATAGGGTCCTGGACATCCCACTCAGTTTCAAACTTATCGCATCGCACAATATACGACCCTGGGAGATGCTGGAGGTCCAAGGCGCCGAGACGCGGCTGTTGCTGTGCCACGTATTCGCGGTGAGGCTTCAGGAGACGCTCCCACCTTTGTTGCCGCTCCGCTTGAGCCTCAGCAGCTCGCTTTTCCTCGTAGCATCGCCTCTCCTCTTCGATGCGTGTGACCTCGACCTCTACCCTTCCGGCGTCCCATCCAATGATCGTCCTCGTGCTGTGGAATTCGTCCTTGGCTTGCCTCATGCAAAGCCCCGGTGTCATAGTAACGACCTTATCCAGTAGATGCCAGTTTTCGAAGAAGCCAAAAAGTATGACCGGGGCCGACGGCCTCGTGCCGGCAGCAGAGGCAACGCCATTGATGTCGACGTGAAAATACTTTGTCAGAAATCGGTTCAAGTCCAGATTCGCCTCGCTGGTAGGAATATGGAGCTTATTGCTGGGCGAGTCGAGTTTGCAAAACTCACGCTCCAGGGCCCTGTCCAGCTCGGTTTCCCAGCCTATGATCACCAAATTCCGTGTTGCGTGGAAAGCGAGCCCTGGAACCCCGGCTATCTTGTCCTTGCTGGCTTTGGCAAGGTACAAATTGTGCAGCACCAGTGGATCTCTTTTCTTGCCCCGGTCCGGACGTCCATGCAGGCCATCCAGAAAGTACTTGGACAGAAAGCGGTCAATGTCAAAGTAAACCTCGCTCGAGGGATCGCCGTCTAGGTTGTTAAACTCCTCATTCTTCCAGAGTTGGACATCCCGAGCGTGAACCTCCAGCTTTGCGTCAAACTGGCGGCGGAGAGAGTCTTCCTCGGCCTCGACTGCAGGGGCCGGCTTGTTGCACTATTCCTCCCGGTCAGCCAGCGCCTCGGTGCAGAAGACATCAATGGCATGGCATGGCACCTGGACGCACCTTTCCAGATTTGACGGCCTCCTCTAGCGCGGCCATTAAACCGGGTTTCTTAGCCGACTTGGAGAAGGGAACACCATACAGTTGCAGCTGGGCTGTGACCCAGGGACGTGTGGCCTGTCTTTTCCGGGACCGGGCAGCTCCCCGACGGAAGAGCAGCCTCAGGTCTTTGAGTGACGCCCGAGGAATGCCACGCGCTCTGAGGCCGTCCTGTCCGTAGGTGAAGGGACGACCAGAGCCGACGGCACCAGGAGGACTTGGCATAGGGGCCCAGCTCATTGCATTTGTTCGGCCGCTTTGGCAGGTTGCTAGCAGCCGTTGGTTGGCGAGTCGGTTTGCTCGTACTCTGTTTGTTGTTGTGAGGGTTTAGCGAACCGAGGCAGTAATTCAATGCCGCGTTTCAGAGCACTTGCAACAGCCGTGAGATCTCCATGTTGGTCAGTCGGTATAACGATGTAAGCAAAGTGAGTACTGTAGGTACCGTCCCCTAGGCAACGCGCGCATTTTTCTCCTACCTAAAGACGGGGTCTCAGCTGGTCTAAGCGCGGGGCAATTACCAACATGCATCGGCGTCAAAGTGCTTACCCATGTCTGTGCATATGCACGGATGTAATCCGTAGGTGCGCAACCTTTCTGTGTTACCCCGAATTCCTGGTATTGCCCCCCAACACCCAAGATTACCCCAATGCCCGACATTCCCCCACATGCCTCGCATCACCCTCGTTTGCTTGGTCTTTGATGCCAAGAGGCCGTCCGTTACTCCGTACATTGTACGGACTACGGACTACATGGGATGGAATAATATGGATCTCGTACGTAACAGCAACAAACAACCCGACCCCATTTCCCCATTCTCCCCAGATCTGCTGCCCCTTGCCGCCTGAAACCCACTGATCCGGCACTCCGCGTCCCCCGCATGAGGGTTCCATCGATGCCGCGTCTAAGCGATGGAGGGTGCGGAACGGCTCTCCACCCGTCGCTACCACCCCCTTTCTCTGCCATGGAGTCGCATCTTGACCTTCTCTGGTACGCTACGGGGGTAACTAAGGTGTTGCATCGTTTCCCCAGACCAGTTCCACGAAGCTTAATTGCACCTCGGGTTCTCCACTGCTCCCCAGACGTGGCTTGGCGACTTAATGGCTCATAGCAGCTCAGGCAGTCTTGGGAACCCCGGGTACGGATACATTGTACAGCTGGCCGAGTCAGCGACGGCGCCCTGAAGGATCGACACTGCGGACTGCCAAGTCGGTTTACATCGAGTGGCCGTGCTGCCGTGGTGAGCACAGGTGACATGACATGGTTTGGTGTCCTTGCGTCCCTGCGCCCACCCTCAACCTCAACTCCCCCGTGCTCTCGCCACCTGCACAACACTCCGATCGAGAGAGCCTCTTTTCTCTCCAAGCAAGACGCGGGCTGTCGCTGCTGACCAAGCCGAGCCAACCGCGCGAGGAAGCACGCAATCTGCCTTTTAGACGAGCAAGGGACAAGAGGGCGTGCCCCACTGTTGGCGGTTTGACAGGCGCTGCAGGGCGTGGATGACACGAAAACGGTGCTCCTTCCGTAGATATATATGAAAATTCTCCCTGCGACGCGCCTCCAGAACAAAACACCATTGCCGACGTCGTGACAAAACAAACCCTCGCCTCGCCCCCCATTAATCCGCATCGTGGGCCTTGCCGTCGGGCCTGCTGGTGCTCAGCTTGCGCTTCCTGCGACCCCGCGTCCCTAGATGTCAGATCTCCGCAGGGCCCCATCCGCACGCCGATCGCCAGGAACCGAGGCAGAAGCGAGCTGCGGCAGCTGGAGACAGGCAAGACAAGCGACGGCACTTGTCCCGAGGCAGTGGTACGGTACGTGTGATCAGGTAACATGTCTGTGAATTGCAGGCATCTCTTCAAATTATCTCGCACTTCTCTCTTCTCTCTTCTCTCAACGTGGTATCTAGTAGTTGACTCGTCTACAGCAGAAATATGACAACGGGGAGTCATCTTCTCAGGTGCGGTGCGGTTCCGGCCTTCTTCAAACCGGTCCCATGCCTACTCCCACACGTCTACAAAGCTTCCCTAGAAGATCATGTGGAGGACGCGTCTCCATGCCGGCCACGACGCAACCTCCTCTCGGTAGGCGCGGATCTCGTCCCAGTCCAGCTCACGCCGGCCCGTGTCAACGTCCATCTTCTCGGTCCTGAGCCAGCCCTCGCGCTTCCAGGCGTATCCGACTATCCAGAACAAGATGACGACGGGGAATGCCAGGTACTGCTGGAAGAAGTTCTCGACAGTGCCCACGCCCGATTGGCCGGGAGGAGCAGCAATGGCGGTGTAAAACTGAAGACAGTGTGAGCAAGCGAGGCAACAGGAAATGGGAGGGGAGTGAAGGGGGGCTTCTTACCTGAGCAATCAACACGAGGACGCACAGAATCAAGCCGAACCACGAGCCATAGACGCCAAAGGCAGCCTTGAAGGGGATCTCGTCAAGGGTGTGGCCCTGGTGCTTCCAGGCCTTGCGGAACCGGATGTGGGCAAGGCAGATGGAGCCCCACGTGAAGAGAGCCGCGAGACCGGACAAGGCAAGCAGCCACTCGAAGATAACGGGACCCTCAGCGTTCAGGTTGATAAAGGCCAAGAGACCAAAGGCGATCAGGACGATGACCGACGGGAGCGGGCGTCCCGACTTGTCAATGTAGGTGAAGATCTTGGGGGCGTAGCCCTGCTGGGCAAGGGCAGTCAGGGTTCGCGAGCCGCCATACACACCAGAGACACCAATGGACAGGACCGAGACGAGAATGACGAGGTTCATGAAGTGGTCGAATCCCTTGAGACCGGCGTACTTGCCGACCAGCACAAAGGGCGAGGCTTTGACGTCAGCGTACGCGCTCGTCGACAGCAGAGCGGGATCGTTGGAGTCGATGAGCAGGCCGACGAAGAAGAGACCGAGGATATAGAAGATGGTGATACGCCAGAAGACCTGCTTGATGGCACCGGGCAGCGACTTGGCGGGGTTGCTCGACTCGGCGGCGGCGAGACCAACCAACTCAGTTCCGGAGAAGGAGAAGGCGGCCGTGACGAAGACGGCGCAGAAGCCCTTGAAGCCGTTCTTGAAGGCGCCGGGGTCGTACCAGTAGCGGGCACCCCAGTACTCGTCGTATCGACCGCCCGAGGGGCCGCCACCGCACACGAGGACGAGAGCGATGATCATGAAGATAACGGTGGCGATGAGCTTGAAGCTGGAAGCCCAGAATTCCTCCTCGGCGTAACCGAGTGCGCCAAACACGTTGATGATGATGATAGCAACAAGGAACACGGCGACCCAGACTCCGACCGATATGTCTGTATTCCAATATTGGACCGTGAGACCGCAGACTGTCAGTTCAAGAGGCAAGACGACGGCCCACAAGAAGACGTAGTTCCAACCCATAGCGAAGCCCCACGAGGGATCGATGAAGCGAGCCGAATAGGTATAGAAACCACCAGAGACGGGGAACAGGACAGCGAGTTCACCGAGAGCATAGACTGAGATGGGAGTCAGCGGCTTTGCTTCTGAGAAGGGGGAGGACGAGACAAGGGGCACGTTGCTGCCCCCAGAACCGCGACGATTCGACTTACCGACGTTGAACATCATGATACCAATGATCAGGAAGTCGACGAACAGAGTACCAGGGCCCTGTCGACAAGTCAGCGAGACGTATACCAGAGACAAGAACCACGGCCAAGCGATGCGACCAGGGTCCGGGCGGTTGAAAGACTTACGCCTGTGCTCAGAGCAGAGCCAGAACCGACGAAGAAACCGGCGCCAATGGAACCACCAATGGCGATCATGTGAAGATGGCGCGTCTTCATGGGACGCTCGAGCTCGATGAAGCCCGGGCCATAGTGGGCCTTCTTGAAGGACTCGGCGTTGAGGCCATTGCGGGTCATGAAGCTCTCCTCGCGATGAGCGCCAGACGTCTCCTTGGGGATGACCTGGCTGGTTCCCTCATAGGGGAGGCCATTGCCGCCCTTCTCGCCGCCCAGGGGCCCGGCGTCGAAGGCTTCGTCCTTGGAGGACATGATGGGCTGTTGACAGGGAAGTGGGCCAGCCGCTGTTCTCTGCGACGAACGGTGTTGATGGGCGAGGTCGCAAGAGAAGAGGAATGGAGGGAGAGGAGGAGGAGGAGGAGAAGAGGAATGAACGATGAACAACAGATGCGCGAGGGCAGATTGGGGGGAGATCGGCCCTTCTTAAGCCGGGAGAAGGGGGGCGGATGGGCTTCTGGAAGGATGGCGATGGCTTGCGACTAGGAGGGTGGGCGCGACAAATCATGCATGGGGGTGCGCCATGGCAGATCACAGACGTTGCACAGCAGCACACACCTCGTCCTGGGGCTGAGAGGCGATTGGGGAGGGGGGGGGAGGGGACTAGCGGAGCGAACGAACGATGAGTCTCTTGGAGAGCGAATCTTTGGTGGGGTGCAGCATGTGTGTGTGTGTGTGTGTTGGACTGGGGGGGCGACCCAAACGAAGACGAAGCAGCACGCCAGGGAGATGGTGAGTCGTCGGTGGAGGCGAAGACTTGTTGACTGACGGACGAGCGCCCAACTGATGTTTATCTTTAGGGCTCACACGCACGCGATGACGGAGGTTGATGAGAAGGACACACCCGACGAAGCAGGGTGATCAACTCCAGATGCGGGACAATGATACCACGGTTACGGCTGGCTCCGGCAATGCGACCACTTGGGGAACTCACGAGACGCGATAGCCCAGGGTTCTAGGCAAGACCAGGCAAGACAACCTAAGCAAGACATGACAAGACGGGCAACGATGCGCTAGCTAGCACCAACGGGGCGCCAATGTATCTGTGCGACGACCAGCCGCGGGTGGAGGTACGTACGGATACTCCGTAGAAACCCCTCATACACTTTTGGACGTGCTGCGATACGACGCGGTTGCCAGTCAGTCAGTCAGTCAGTCAACAGCGACCAGCAGCTGACACTACTCGTACAAGGTTATTAGGTTCAAGCAGCGGCGGTGCCGTTCGCTGCGGACTCGGTGGCTGGAAACGGTCCCGTCCCCGTCGCGCAGGGGGCGTGAGCCACGGTTTGCCCCATCCATCCCTCGCCCGACCTGCAGACTGCCTGGTCAAGCTGGTATTATCGTGCAGGTGGCTGATTGGAGCCGTGATGGGCTGCCACTGCGTCCTGCCGTTTCCCTCCCGCTGCTGCGCCGCCAACTGGCAACAGGCACAGCGGCAGCTGTCCAGTCAGTCAAGTCAGTCCAGCGCACAAGTGCCGGCTGGCGGGCACGAACCCCAACGAGTGAAGACGGGAGCCGCCATGCTAATTACCTACGTCAAGTTGCTCGCCCACTGCATCGGGCAGTCAGGCTGGCGACCTTCCGCACTGGCTGTCGCATGTCATGGATGCCGCCAAGCTGCGTCTCTCCGTGATTAACAATGGACGGGCCCCCCTCGCATCCCCAATGATGCCAGGCATTGAGCACAGGCCAAGCATTAACTTATCAGGGCTCCATGTTGAGCAGCCCAGGTACCTAGGTAGGTACGGAGTACAAGGGCCTTTCCCCTCCCCCAGCTTGCATGCCCACCTGGAATCCACCCGCTAAAGCCAAGGGCTCCATCGCAGGACAGACCCATCCGGGGCCAGTCCCCCCAGGTCCCCACCCCCAAGACATGGGCTTACAGCGTCCAGGCCCTGTGGCCGGGCGCGATGATAATGGATCCACGGCGATTGCGACGACTGTGTTCCTCCCCTGCGGCCGGGCAGGGTTCCAGCATCTTGTCCCGAGGCCTGTCCCCTCAACCTCTACGGCATGTCGAGCAGCGGTGCAGACGGACGCGGAGACGGAAATGCATTAGGTTGCGCCTCTTCGCATCGGCCGGCCCACATCTTGGCACTGGCCAGATGCTCACCATCAGCATCTGGGGCCGTTGCTTCGCTGGTCGCTTGTCTTGTCTGTTCTCTGTTCTGCCTCGCGTGGGATAATCGTGCGATCGTGTTTGTAGTATCCATCGTCTGGCACAAGTGCAGCCCCCTTCTCACGCGCATCGTCCAGTTGCTTCTGGGCTGCTGCGTTTCACCAAGGCAGGTGCCTAGGTACAGATCGCGAGCAGCAGGTACAGGCACTGCAGCAGGTGCAGGTACTGCAGCAATCCTAAACCACGCAGCGGGAGCACCTGGGAAGGCACCAGTGTCGGTAACTTACCTACTTCCTGATACTACGCGACTACAGTACCTAGGTACTTCGTACTGTACACGGTTGTAATTCATCGTCCTCTATTGGACCCCTCCTATCCCAAACCAAGCCAGTGGCCTGAAGAGACCCCTTCACCATCGGCAACAAAGGTTCCCAGTCAGCGGCACACGGCGCGATGTAGCATCATCTCGAACGCATATACGCCTACAGTATGCCTCTATTCGTAGGGACGACGGATACAAAGTGCAACATTGCACGTACTGTACGAGGCACTTGGGTGTCGATGCGTCAAACGCCGCCAAAGCCTTGCACGAGCCTCGCGTCCATGGCCACCATTCCGCCCTCTTCACGGTGGCTTCATCGTCGCCACAGGGAGACAAACGCCTCGTCTCGTCAGTCCCGCTTCTACCGCAAGCGCTTGGCCGGTTGTTTGGGCCCCCGCTGCGGTGTACGAGTACTCTCTCTCGCCAGTACCAGCTCTCCCGCCCCCATCGACGCCTCTGTGGCAGTTGCTCGACAAGAGCTGGGAGGCCCCTTGTTACCAAGGAGCGCCCTCCGTCTTGGCCATCGCCAGCACCCATTGGCCGGCTGCCCCAGGGTGCCGACAGGTGCTTCCATGCATTCTTCCAAGAAGCTTCTGCTTCTCTCACCTGCCCTTATCGGACGCAACCATCTTCCCTTGGCTTGGCGTCGCGCCGGCCACATCGACTGAACGACGACGCCACCGTTCGCTTGCTTCTGGAAGTAACCCCGGCTATCTCTGCAGGGCAGTCAGCCACCCGTACCATGAATCTCGAAGGCTAATTGCTGCATACAGGTGCTCGCCAGCCCCAACGGGTCCCGACAACGCTGAAAAAGCAACCTCGAACCTCGTGTGCATGTGCAAGGTGTCGAGGCCAGTGACGGCCCCAAGCCTACGCCATCCTCCAAATTGCATTCCCTCCAGGCTTGGCAGCTTCACGAGACAGACGCACCCAATCAATGCCCTACGTACGCCGGCGCCTTGGCCCAACTAAAAGGCCATCATCATCATCCCACCGTTTCCTCGGACCTGGGCCCATGCTTCAATGGAAGCAGCGGCATGGCATACATCCATGTGCCACACCGCTCGCCATGAGATGCGCCTGGACGCGACAGGACAACGCCACGGCGCATCCAGAGCACACAGACGAACAGGACGGACCTGCTCCCGCACCTCCTGCTCGACCTGCTCGCGCTTCCCATCGGCATGAGGCACGTCACGGAATGCAGGGCTTCAGCCTCGTCCGCCTTTGCTGCGACGCTGCCAAACGATTCCAACCTGAGCCCGCAGCAAAGGGTAAGAAAAGTCGTGAACAGCCTGATCTGCAGAGCATAGCCATCGAGCCTTGTCCGTCACCCTGACGAAGCAAGGCACTCTCCAAGTACGTCCGTACACTCACAGGCCTCCGTCGGCACCGTCTTCCACCGAGGTGAATGATGGGGGGTCGCTCTGTCCCTCTGTCGGATCTTCGGAACTTCGGAAGCTCAGGATTACGAGGGTCTGTGTCTTATCCTTCCCGGCGCGAGTCTACCACGGCTGGGTTCCCGGCCTCCTTGCTGTCATGTGGCTGGATGCCTGTGCATACTACCCTCGGCTGCAGTGCCCGGAGGCGCGTTCGAAGGATCGTGATAGGGCAACTCGGCGAGTGCCATGCCCGCCGCCATGCTTAAGTTGACGCAGCTAGAATGCGATATTTCATTCCAAAAGCCAACCTGGTCCGAGCAGCCAGAGTGAGGAGGTTCAATCGACAACGGCAGTACCGTCCCTTGAACGTGCTCACCACTAGATGTCGATAGTGCCGGCTGGTGGTTTCCGGGATGCAGCTGAATGAATCCCGACATGGAAGGGACGCTCCAAAGAGACGGCCACCACGTGCCTCGCCTCTATCTACAGCAGTGACAGGCCCCCCCAAACAAGCATCGTTCGAGGCGGCTTCATGCGTGACGCGATAGAGCAGGCGACGTCGCCTGCGTCGTCACACGGGCGGCACACAACTTGATTTCTGTGGTCGTTTAGCCGCAGCCCCTGGTTGCAGGACCATCAGCTGAAAGAGGCTTAGACATTAAAGCGTTGATCCGGCCTTGCCGTTTCACATCAACCCACGAGGACGAGGACAAGCAGTGCGACGGACCGCCGTTTGACAGCATGGCGTAACTGCGTTCCCCAAGCATCATCCCAGTGGATATGACACCACCGCTGGATACACCACACGGCTGTATCTATGCTCAAGTACGGCATACCATAACATGGGAGTTACCCAAGGCAGTCCCAAGTCGCATAACTGCTGAGCGGCTTGCAGAGGATATGGTTCTTCATCCCTCACATACTGAACCCCAAGAATGTCCAGCACAGACCACCGGCTCACTAGATCAGGCTCATGTTCCAGCACATTTTGCGTTCTTCTGTTGCTCCCTAGCAACGGTGCTCTTGCTCCCGACGCAGGCTGGCATATCCGGCTATTCGCGTTCTTGATATCACGATCACGGACATGTGGCGCTCCGCCCTCCAGCAACCCGGCTCCCATCAACCGTTCACCACTAACCCCGCAAAGCAATCTGAGGCTTCAGCCCCAGACAAACCTGGCCCCCCTTTCCCCTCATTCTTATGCCGTGCTTGCGTGCGAAGGCCCAAGGGGTTGATCATACGGACTACGAACTAGTTCAATCTGGAATCCATGGACGACAAGGCGGAACCCTGAGCAAGACACCACACCAAACGCCGCTCGTACGTAATGTTCTAGAAGGTGGCTTCTATTGCCAACCGGAGACAAAGGTCAGCTACGGGGCCGCCGTTCTCACAATCTGAGACCATGCTCGATGGGTGCTAGGACGCTCCACAGCTGTTCGCGGGGAACGGAGGCGAGACTCGTGAGAGGCCCAGCGGCTGAGGTGAGGAGTCGGCCAGCCCGACGGGGAATTGGGGGAGTCGAACTAAGGGCTCGAGCCAGTCACAGCTGTCGCAACGCATATCTCGGGCGCCAACGATTTAGGGCATGTGGCGCGCGCCCCCGATGCCGTGGTTTCCAGGGCATGAGTCGTGCGTGGCTGCAATTGGCTTTGTTGGCACAACGGGTCACGGGTGGACTGACGATCCACCCACTCTCGCACGATAACGTCCGCGCAGATCCACCGCCCGGAGGCGAAGAGTGTACTGTGTACGGGCTACGGACTACGAAGTAGCTCGTGAGACGCCTCGACGCCAAGGACGCCTACCGGCTCCTGACAGGCGTGGCTGTTTGATGAATGATCGGCACAGAAGGGGGCGCTGGATGATGACAGGCGGCCCCGTCTTCAACAGACCTGAAGCGCGCATCGCGACCGCACCTAACATGTCAGCCGGACCAACAGGTGATCCCAGCTTTTGCTCCATTGGCATCAGGATACGCGCTACCGACTAACATTTCCTTCAGCGCGTGGAATCGCATGATGCGGCCGTCGATGTGGCCTGCCGACGATGCGGCGGAGAGCGTCCCTGAATTGCGAGGCGTCGTCGAGTGGCGAGTGGCTTATTGTGAATGATCGAGTGGCTGTCTTCGGGATAAACGCGGCACAGGACACGACCACTGACAGCCATGCCCGCATGCGCCGCCGTGGGGGCCTTCTAGAAGGCTTTTCGAAACTCGCCTGCGTGGCATTCGGGCTGCGCGACGTTTCTTGACTTGTCTCGGAGTCAGGGCCTGGCTTGCTGAGGCGAGAAAGACAGAGAGCATCAAGCCATCGACGCAGGTGGGCTCTGATAAGAGGGGGGGTTTGGTTTCTCGTCGTGGGTGGAAGACCGGCTCCGGCTCCATTAGCAAGTCTGGTCCAGGCCGGGCTTGGATCCACGCGCCGGTATCAGTGATCAAACGGCCGGTTTGTCGGGCCTGCCGGGCGCCTGTCAACGATCCAAGCCAAAGTCTAAACGAGCGATTGTCCTGCCACCACTGACCGTTGGCTGACGGTATCTTGACGATACTACGAGTACTGCAGCCAGGTGGGCAACATCACGGTGGTTTTGCCACGACGGCGCTATCGTTGAGAGGGTTCTCGCAACGATATTGGAAAGAAGGCAGCGTCGGAGTCGCCGTCTATGAGCAGGCGTTGGCGACTGCTTGTGCGATAACTCTCGCCGTGCGGTGCACGCGCTGTCAAGCTCAACCCTTCGACTTTTCAAAGCAAGACGGCCGATTGACTGTTGCAGACAAGACCTGGCCCCTCAACTCGCCCTCGACTAGTCCGTACGGACCAGACAGTCCCGTCCGCTCCTCAGGTCTATCTGACGACTCAGCTCAGCCTTGCCGATTGATAGATGGATAAAACGGTCGGACGAGCCGACACGCTGCACACGCGTGCGGGCCGACTGCGCCCACGGCGCGTAGGGCTGCGCGATGATGTTGGCGGATGGTTGCGTTGTCTGCATAGCTGAGGTTCCCAATCGGGGTGTCGTGCGAAAGCAGCTGACGACAGCATTTTCCAGCCGCTGTCAAGAGGGCGCCCATCCAAAGAGGCCTCGTTGCTGGCGCCTCTCGTAGTAAAACTCGTTTTTCTCCATCGTCCATCTGGGCACAACAACAATCGCGGTGACGAGTGTCAATTACCTTTCTCTACCTATCGCGCGCCCACTCTACCTATCTTTGGGTACCACTAGTCATCACCCATCAGTGGGAATTGCGCCGAGCCCCTCCGCCGTTATCTCGTCGCGCCGCGCGAAGATCCACAGTCGAGTCGCACACCGGCCCTACTCGTACTGCAAGCTTGGATCGCATCATGGGCGGGCATCCCGACGAGCTTCATCGGCCCGCAGCGGCCAAGGTCCTGGACATACCGGAGCGGGGCATGTACCAGCAGACCGTACCCGTCGACGTCGAGGACAACGAGCTCAACCACTTTGATCTGCCGCCTTCATACGAGGAGGCGGCCTCGTCGGCGGCGTCCCGGGCTGGCGGCACCGCGCCCGGCTCCGGAGGGAGCACCGCCGGGGGTTCCCACCAGCGGCAGCAGGCGCCGGTGAGCCCGGTGAGCCGGGACAGCAGCTTGGACGCCGACGCCGACGATGCGCTCTTGCGGAGCACGGAGCGGGCATACCAGCGGGAGCAGGCATACCAGCGGGAGCAGGCATACCATCGGGAGCAGCAGCAGAAGCAACAAGAGCAACGGCAGCAACAGCGACAGCGCGCTCCAACAGACAGCGACGTCGACATCAGCGGCTACAAGTCCACGGGCCCCATGCGGTGGCAACTGCGCGAGCGCAACGGCGACTGGGACAAGTACGACGGCCTGCCGGGCTGCTGCATGTCGAGCACCGGCGGGTGCTGCGGCTCGACCCGGGGCGGGTGCTGCTTCTCGGACCGCGGCGGGTGCTGCTTCTCGGATCGCGAGGCCTGCTGCTTCTCAGACAGGGCTGGGTGCTGCTTCTCGGATACGGCGGGGTGTTGCTTTAGTAGTGGCGGTGCGTGTTGTTGTAGTGAGGATCCGGCAAGGGGCGGGGATGTGCGGTTGGGGTGATGTGTTGATGGCGAGCCTTGTCGTCGGTTCGACAGCATGGAGTTGCGTGGAGTTGCTATGGGAGAGCTGTGATGAGTTGCCGGGAAGATATTGAAGAGGTATCAGGGGGAACGGAGCTGATGGCGTAGCGTCGTATTGTTCTAACTGGAGTTGTCACTAATACAGCGGAAACCGCCCTGTTGAATATATTGCCGTCTCACAATCGCATCTAGCGCTTTCAGTGGACTCTTTACAATCAATGCCCTCCTAAAGTCTAATGCAAAGAACGACATGCTTGGTGTTACGACGAAGCCATAATCTCATGAGCTATTTTTTGAGTTGCCGAGTTCCGGGCAGTTATCCCACCACCATAATCCTGACTATATGACCGTGCTCTAGTTTTAATGAATTCAGACTTCCCTTGATCGTAGATCTTAAAGAGAAGACAAATGCATACGAAGCGGTGGACACGAAGGCAACTGACAAGGGCGAATAGACATAGACAGGAAGTGAAGTAACAGACCTCAAGAGAATACAAGACACAATGGGAAGGAATAGAGACAAGGAAACACTCTTACGAGGAAGGCGTTAGAATGCACTCGGGAGGACATCCTGAGCTGCATGGGAAGAGTGTCCTGGGGGCGCCGGGGGAAGCAAGAGACGGGCAGCGGAACCCGGGAGTCGAAGAGATAGAAGTCCTGTACTGGAGAGTTGTTGGCTGTGGTGTTTGTACGAGATATTGCACCCAAGGTTCGGCACGGACGGAGTGACAGCGAAGGCTTCACCCTGGAGACCTTTGTTTAAGACAATGGGCAACAATAGACAACAATAGCAGACGCAACTCTCATCTGATTCATGTGACTTTGCTCACTTCTTCCTCTCCAGTGGCCTTGCAAACAAACAGGATTTTCGGGTCACGCCCTTTTCGTTAGCAACGCATCGCCGTTAGCTTGAGGCAAAGGTCAGTGATTCACTCGCTGTCTAGGGGTAGATAACTCGCCCTCCCTCCCCTCTTTCCTCTTCTCTGTTCTTTCGTTTCATCTTCCACGGCCTTTTAACCATCTCCTAATAGACTTTTCTCAACACATCTACCGCAGAAGTCAGCCGGCTGCGTCATCTCACCACCCCATCTTGATCCAACTACCATTCCTCGAGTCTCGTCGTATTCTCTCCTTCTCGTTTCTCTCAACTGCTCCAATATCGCTACCAATACCGACCAAGGCCGAAGGGCCCGGTTGAGGTTCCAACTGGGTCAACTACAACCCCGACTTTTACGACATTACCTGCAACCATATGCAGTACAAGACACGCAGATACGTGGGACGCACTGGACTTTGCACCTCTTCTTCGACCTCAACAGGAGACTTGGCAACTTTACTGCTGTACACTATACTTGGGATTTCGTGATACAGCCTCGCTAATGACGCATCTATACACAACTGGTACGTGTTCTCTCTCATTTCTTTCTTATTCACGGCATGCATGTACTGGCATTTTCCCTTGAACAATGTACCTCCTTCTGCCTCATTGTCGCCGACGTCTCATCGCTGAAGCTTTCTCTTACCCTGGAGTTTGTCAATTTGAACGACACCATCGCAATAAATGACATTGGCACAAAATAGATACATTGGCACAAAATAGATTTGACCAACGCACTGTCATCTCTTAGCATCCTATATCCTTCAGCCATACGCACGCCTCTCAGTCGAGCAGGCATAGTCAGCATTAAAGGCCCCCCTCACAATCCCGAGTGTTTAGAGAGTAGAGGAGAGAGCGCATCAGAAGCACGACCGACCGACAAGAAACACCGGAGCAGGCCAAAAGACGGCACAAGTCGTGCGAGATCCTGTCCGTTACCATAACCTTCGACCCCAATAGCTCAACACCCGGTGATGTGTCGGAACCGAACTTCCCGGTGAAGTTGGGATTGGAGACTCTTGAAAGACAGCGACAGGCCCACGAGGTCCACATTGGAGCGACCTGGATATGTGCTGGGATTCAGGTGCTCGCTTCTCCCCCGGCCGCGGACCTGGCCGAAACTCAAGCCCTAACTCGCGACTCTACGCACTATCGAGACCGCTTCGTTACGGTTCAGATAGAAGAGCGAAGGCCCGCAGACCAGGAGACACGGACGGAAATAATAGACACGAGTGAATAGGCACGGGCAGGAACCTGAGACATGGAGGGACATGTTAGACACAAAGAGACACAAGAGACAAAGGGAGAAATCAAGAGAAATCAAGAGTAATAATAGATCCAGTGATGTCCTTCGGCCCTACGAGGGCCATCAAAGGCAACTAGTAAGGACATATCAGGTCACTCTTAATGTACTCCGTTCTGATGGACTGTCTTTCGATCAAGGCCGTGGCTATACTGAATCTTAGTACGTCTCTGACCTCGCGTGAAAGGCTACTATAAGAACCATGATCAGGTCCCCCTTACTCCTATAAAATAGGTCCCGTACTCTTGACGGGTTGGCTGGTCCCACCCGATGACCCGCTGGTGTTACTATCCCTGAGCCGAATTGGCATAAAACTCCATCTCTCGCGTCAGGGTGATCTTGCTGCCGACCCTGGAGTGTATCGGTAGCTACGGGTTATGTAGCTGTCAGATCACCATCATTTGCCCTTGTCCTGACCTCCCGGTTAGGAGACGATTCTCCAGCGACGACAATCGCAGCATGGAGGAGGCTCATGATATAGACGTGTGGCAGACATGGGTCGAATAACACGAGAAGAGGTGCACGGCGCATATGCGGCGTACGGTGCAAAGAAATGGCTTCAGGCGGCTGCCTCGTCTATTCTAGGTACTCTTACATTTGCCACACGAGAAAAACAGAGTCTTTGTGCAGACCCGACTTTTGCGCGGCATCATCACCCCATCGTCATCACTGAATCATTATCCCGGGGTATGGGCCTCGACCCCACGGTTCCTGAGGAGCGAGAGCGCAAGAGGCCCCTTTTGTTTATGTGTTTGTAAAGGTTGTTTAACCCTTGACCCTGTAAATGGCCTCGGCCAGGCGGCCGACGTTGTCGGAGGTGATGCCGGCGACGGAGATGCGGCCGTCCTTGGTGGCGTAGACGGAGTACTCCTTGGCCAGCTTGTCCATCTCCTCGGCGGTCATGCCGGTGTAGGCGAACATGCCGATCTGGTTGGTGATGTGGGACCAGTCGTGCTTGGAGCCGAGCTTCTCGAGGTTGTCCTTGAGGAGGGCGCGCATGGTGATGATGCGGTCGGCCATTTCCTTGACCTCGCCGAGCCACTGCTGGTACAGCTTGGGGTTGCTCAGGATCTCGGTGGCGATGCGGGCGCCGTGGATGGGGGGGTTGGAGTACATGGGGCGGATGAGGATCTTGAGCTGCGACTCGACGCGCTTCTTCTCGGCGACGTCGGCACAGACGAGGGAGAAGGCACCGACACGCTCACCGTAGAGGCCCTGTTGGAAGGAGAACGGGTCAGCTTGTGAGGGAAAGGTGAATCGGGCATCAAGGCAGTTCTCACCATGTTCTTGGCAAACGACTGGCAGAGGGCAATCTCGTGGCCCTCCTCGACAAAGTGGCGGACGGCAAAGGCGTCCTTGTCGGTGTTGCCGCTGGCAAAGCCCTGGTAGGCCATGTCGAAGAAGGCAAAGTGGCTCTGCTTCTTGACGATGCGGGAAATCTCCTTCCACTGCTCGGGGGTCGGGTCGACGCCGGTGGGGTTGTGGGCGCAGGCGTGGAAGAGGAACGCGCTTCCCTGGGGCGCGGCCTCGAGGTCGGCGACCATGCCCTCAAAGTCGAGGCCGATGGTGTCCTTGTTGTAGTAGCGGTACTGCTGGACGTTGAGGCCGGCGTCGGTGAAGACGGCCTTGTGGTTGGCCCAGGACGGGGTGGGGATGAAGATCTTCTTGTCGCCCGAGTAGAAGCGCTGGAGGAAGGCCGCGCCGATGCGCAGGGCGCCGGTGCCCGAGATGGACTGGGTGATGGCGATGCGGTCGAGGGCGGGCGAGTCGGCGCCGTACGCGAGCTTGGCCGCGAGCGCGGGGAACTCGGCGATGCCGGTGATGCCGGCGTACTCCTTGTTCAGCTTGTCGTCGACCACCTTGCGCTCGGCCTCGCGGACCGAGGGGAGGACGTAGGGCTTGCCCTTGTCATCGCGGTATGCGCCGACGCCTGGGGGATTGCGACGAAGCTGTGTCAGTCTCGGTGGTCGGGCAGGGAGCAAGGGTCGTGGACGGGCGTACCGAGGTTGATCTTCTTGTCGAACTTGTCGGCCTTGAATGCTTCGGTGATACCTATGCGGGAGGAAGAGAGGCGTTAGAATCGGGCGCGAGACAGACGGAGCGGCGGCGTGGTGAGAGGTGCGCGATAAAGCATACCGAGAATGGCCTGTGACGAAGCGCAAAGAACGGACATTAGCAAAAGAGCTACACCGCGGGCTGAGCTTTGGCGTTGCAAGGTTGGCATCAACTCACATCCTAGACACAGTCAACGGTCAGCAACGGGCCATCAATTGAGCAGATGCATCAGCAGGTTCAACTCACAGGAGGGCCCTGAGGCACGGTGCTCCAGGTCGAGGCGGCGCGCATGGCAGCCGCGTTGAGCGTGGCCGGGCGCCAGGCAGCGCGCCTGCTAGCAATTCGGAGCGTGGACAGCATCGTGAAGGGGTGTAGAGGCAGGGCAATGACGGGACGAGACCAGCAACGGCGATGATGTCAGCTGCTGCAGTTGTATGTACGTGGCAGGAGTGCGGACGTGGTGAGATGAAGCTTTGAACAGTCAGAATCATGTGCGTCCTTCGAGGTCCGCATGGAAGAAAAGTCGGGTGGGTCCACGTTTCCCCGGCCGGCAGACGCCGACTGGTGCGTTTCCGTGGGAGTGCTTCAGGGGTTCAGAGGGCAGCTGTAGCCGCGTGTACGGGACCTGCGGAGCCCGAGAGCGCGCTGCTCGGGCCCTGTAGTCCCCCTACTCGTAGCCGCCTCGGGCACTCGATTGGATGTCGTCGTCGTCGTCTCGTTGTCCCGTCGTTGATCACCTGGATGCATCGTTGTCCCCGTCTCAAGTACGAATACTACAACTTACCAGGCGCAACTCTTTAGTTGCTTTTTCAAGCTCGTCGTCCTCACGGTATCGAGTCTCTCTCAAGTCTCGCTACGTCTGCAAAGTCGCGTGATTCCCTCTCCACACGCAGGGATAGTGCGCGCGGTACGGAGTAATAGCGTGCAAGACCCCTATGCGTGCGGGCGATTCCGGCTCAGCCGATACCGCCGACCGGAGACCATGGCATGTGAAGTTGTGACCCAGTCAATCAATTCGTTCGTAGTCTCGTAGACAGCGCATGCTCAGCGTTTCTTGGCCGCTATGGCTACTCTAGGTCTTGCCTAGAATGCATTACCTACTTTATACCTATATTTAGATTCTACTCCTTGCACATGTATGTTCCTGGTTGTTCCTGTAATTCCCGCTCGTTCCTATAATTTCTGCTTGTTCCTGTAGTTCCTGCTTGCTCCCCCCTATTTCCACTCGATCCTAAAATCGCCCTACGTTGCCATGGGTTAACGTCACTCGGGGATAATAATTCAGGGATCAGATTATATATGTGTACATCTTCCATTAGCTTCATAATATTCATTGCTCGAGGCGGCATATCGTAAATCCAAGAGCGCTGCCTCCTCGCCCGTGTCCGTCTCACCCTGCCTTCTCGCCGCGGGGAGTAGCCTCGACGAGATCCTCGTACTGGTGCATCACCTTTTCCTCGACCGTCTCGTGGAAGACGTCCACCTCGGTCGACGCAAACTTGCGCGCGCTCACGCCCTTTTCGAACAGCACGTCGAGCTCTGCAAAGGTGCGGCCCCTGGGCTCGGGCAGGCGGAAGTACGTGTAGATGATGCACAGGAAGCAGATGCCGCCCTAAACAGTCAAGTCAGCAACGGTCGCCAAAGCAAAGGGGCCAAAGTAAAGGACTGGGGTTCTGCTTACCCAGAAGAAGCCCGCAAAGTTGCGCCAGTTCCAGGCGCTGGGGTTGAGCATGTACGGCGTCAAGACGTTGGTGATGATGCCAACAATGTTGCTGCGCTCTTGGTTAGCAGAAGAACGCGGGAATGGAAGAGAGTGGCCTTTGGCTTACTAGAGATTCCGGCCCAGCACCACAGTCTTGATCTGCAGCCGACGGGAAGACAGCTCGCCCACCAGGGAGTAACAGACAGTGCCCACCGTCAGCTGGTAGAAGAGGGCCCAGACAATCATGATGCTGCCCGTCGCGAGCGACGCCTGCGTCTTGTGCTCCTCGGGGACGAGCCCCAGGAACCCCAGGATGAAGAGCATGCTGCAGAGGCCGCAGAGCCCGTACAGATACAGCGACCGACGGCCGACGCCCAGCGTCATGAGGCCCCAGGCGCCAAACACGCCGACCATGTTGATGGCGTACTGGCCCAGCGCAAACGAGTACGAGGCCTCCTCGGACAGGCCGGCCTGCTTGAGGAAGTAGGTCGAGTAGTTGGAAAAGGAGTTGCCGCTCAGGTTCTGGATAGCCCAGACCATGCAGACAATCTCGGTGCGGCGCAGGTCGACGCCCTTGAAGCAGTCCCAGTACGAGGAGCCGGCGGTCATCTTCTCCTCGAGGGCGGTGGTGTGGACCATCATGGCGACGGTCTCGTCGGCGTCAAAGTCGGTCTCGCGGTCGAGGCTGGTCAGGCGCAACAGCGACTGCTTGGCCTCGTGGGTCTTGCCCCTGCGGACCAGCCACCAGGGCGACTCGGGGGCGAAATAGATGCCGACGAAGAGCGGGAGGGGCCACATCCACTGCAGGGCGTAGGGGATGCGGTAGGCCCACTCGTCCTCGCGGTCGAGCATGGAGCGGATGACGCCGATGCCAATCTCCTGGCCGAGCCCCCAGCAGAAGTTGACGTAGGTGGTGAGGTAGCCGCGCAGGGCGACGGGGCAGACCTCGGAGGCGTAGGTGACGGTGAGGGTCTGGAAGATGCCCCAGGGGATGCCGCAGAGGATCTCGGCGACGAGCAGGGTCTCAACGTTGGGGGCCGTGAAGAAGATGGCGGTGAAGGCGGCGACGAGGACGAGGCAGGCCATGACGGTGTAGCGGTAGCCGAAGCGCTCCGAGACGAAGCCGTTGATGAAGAGGCCGATGATCTCGCCGACGGTGGCGCCGTTGCTCAGGCCGGCCTGCCAGGCGGCGGGGACCTCGTAGGTGCCGTCGGCGAGGCGCACGCCGTACTTGCGGTTGAACTGGGGGAAGGCGTAGAAGTTGTTGACGAGGCTGATGTCGTAGCCCTCCATGGCGATGCAGGTGGAGATGAGCAGGCTCCAGCCGACGGCCTTGGGGTAGAGCTTGAGGCCCTGCCAGAGCGTCATGGACTGCTCCTTGGAGGCGGCGGCGCGCGCGCTCTCGATGATGGAGCGGTGCGCCTTGGACGGGTCGGAGGGCGGGAGGGCATCGTCGCGGTCGGGGGAGAGGGTGGGACGGAGGCCGTCGAGGTCCTGGTCCCCGCGCTTGTCGTCGGCGAACGCCATGGTGTTGAGGATCAAGAATCAAGAATCAAGAATCAAGAATCAGAGCTTAAGAGGCTTGCTGGCCCTCGGCGCATGCGATGGGTGAAGACGGTCCTGCCAGACGGCGGGCGGGCGATGCTTTAATACACCTCTCGCGGCTATTGACCGTCCGGTCCGCGGGAGAGAGCGACAGGCAAAGTGAGGGTGGAGGGCGAGGGTTGTCAAGCAGTCCAGGGCCAGGGCCGTCGAAGCCCAGCAGGATCCTTCTCATTACCAACCCACTGAAAATTTGTACTCCGCACTCAATTCTGCATCCGCTGCAGATTCTGGGGCCGCCAGGCTTCTCCGCGAATTGACTCGATGTGGGGGATGCAAGCCACGTTTCTCGACCACCCCCCCCCTCGACTCCCATCATCCATGTGACTCTCTCCCACTGGCAGACGTCGGCTCGTTTTACCCCGGATTCCCCAGCATTTTACTGGTGCCTGCCTGGCCGTTCCTTGCTTCACGATAGTTGCTGCGGGTGATTACGGGCGCCCTCCGTTTGACGGATGCGCAGGACGAAATGGCTTTGCATCTCAGCGTGCATTTCTTCACAAGCCCACTGCCAATTGCACTTGCAGTAAAACGGGCTGAAGACACACGCAACCGCGCCGCGCATCAGCCAATGCGTCGACGCTGTCGTCCTCGTCGACCGTTGGAGACTTGGAGTCACACTCGCCTACCCTACCAGGGAGTGCCCCAACTGCAGGGATGAGCACAAAACCCCCGAGCAGGCCATCTTCAATTGCCGCGCCGACAAGGGCATTTGCAGCGCACGCGCAGGTGGCTGAAGGGCAAAGGCGTTCGTGGTGCCGTCCAACCGCCGGGTCTAGCCTCTCCAGGGCCTGCGCCAGGGCCAGCCCGACACCCGCCTTGATCCTTTCGCCGCGGCTTGCCTATACGGGGAGAACCAGGCCGGCCCCCGGTCTGACGACCCAGTTCCAACCATCCGAGCCGACGGAATAGCATCATGCATGCCTCGTACTTCGTACGCGAGTGCCGGGTTGGGACGTCAAGAACAGAGACTATCGACATCGAGACCCTGCCACAACGTGGTTAAACACGGCGGACCAAAGGGCCTGGTTTCTCCATCAAGTAATTGCCATGGCAGCCTTGCAATGGCAAACTCCGCGTACAGCTTCTTGCCGTTAACATCAGCCTGTGCATGATTGGCATGACGATGTATCCGTATCGCTACCCCGGATTGCCGTGTCGATCCAGGGTCCGAGTCATGCATCATCCCCGCATATGCTCCTTTGATAGAACTTGCGCATAGACTCCTTGGCTGGAAAACCATACGCCGCACATCTCCAGAGCAGACATCAGAGCAGACATCTAGACTGGAGAGCCGCGAGTTCCTCTCAATGTAGAATACAAGTCTGCGCTGAATCGACTTCCCTGGTCAACGCCACAAGTGCTCCAGAACATGAATGCCGCCGTGTGTACGGAGTACTTCGTATCCAAGTCTGGACCACCGTGCGATGCTCTGCTCGTCCGAGTCGCTCCTCGCCGGCGATGCCTGTCCTCGACTCCTCGCTCAGAGCGTAGCTACTCCTTCTTCCAAAAGTCGCGCCACCACTCCTTGAGCCCGTACGCCTTCTCCCCCGCCTCGACGTGAACCCTCGCTGCGTCCTTGCCAGCCAGCTGCCCCAGGAACCCGCCATCTCCCGCCGACGCCGCCCCCAGCGCTGTCCCGGGCGTTCGCGCTCCCCCAACCGCTCGCTCCTTGATCTCGTTGGCAACCAGCGGCGCCACGTCCGCAAAGCACGAGGCCAGCTCCCTCTGCAGCGCAAAGTACGGCTTCTTCGCCAGGTCCGGCGCCATGAGGTTGTAGCTCCGCGCGATGCTGTTGAGGTTATCGATCGAGAGCTTCATGTATGCGGCCTCTGCCCGCTCCCACTCCAGGTCGCGGAACGGCGGCGGCAACGGCCCCTCACGCCTGGCCACGGCCTCTTCAGGCTCTGCTTCTGCCAGTGTCGGGGCTTGCTTCCGCAGGTTCACCATCACGGGGTGGTCTGTCGAGTTGGTCGGCACGGGTATCTGGTCCACGCTTCTCTGTCGCGGGTTGTGCAATTGCTCCGCGGCAGCGTACTCCTCCGCCCTCTTCATCTGCTCCTGCAGCGAGCCTCCCCTGGCCGCAATCATCCTCGCCGCGTGGCGCTTCCAGTCGTTTCGCAGGCGTTCGCGAAAGACCCTCGCCGCCTTGACAAGTTCCTGCTGCTTCTCGATCCACGGCGGCACAATCTCCTGGCTCTGAATCATCTTGTTCATGAGGTACTCGGTAGTGTCGATGAAAGGGTTGTTCGCTCGCGGGTCTCTCTCCATTTCCTTGCCTCGTGGGAGGTTCTTGAATTGGCCCCTAGCAATGGCGTTCTCGATTCGCTCATTTGCCATTGCAGCCAGCCCCGACGCGGAGATGGGCATGGACCTTGCTCCTGGCTGGAACCTCTCTCGAAACAACTCCTTCATCTCCTCTCTTTCCGCTTCACTCAGGCCCTTCACGCCCATGTCGGCATATGTGGACGCTCTGTCTCGTGCGCTTGCGACTCTCTGGCCTGGGCTCTGGACCGGCCCACGCTTCAGGCGCATGTCCACCGGCGGCGGCTGAAACTTGCCTCGCATTCCGGGCTTCAATGGCTTCTTGGAGTCATCCAGCATTCTCAGGACGGCGTCCTCGGTGCTCTCGTGTCCGGACCAGGGTTGCGCGGCGGCAATGTGCCTCGTGCCTTCGCCCGCCGAAGGCGTGAGGCTGGCCGCGGCGAACGCCCCAGAGTGCTGGTTTCTGAACTTGGCGTCCGCAATCTTGTCCAGCAGCTTCTCTTTGAGCTCCTCCGAGAAGCCCGCATCTTCCACGGCGCGTCTTCCGGACGTACCACCGGTAAGGAGAGCTTCTTCAGTGGCTTCCTCCAGCCGCCTCGCCATCGGACCCGGCTCTGGTTTCGGCGCTGGAGATGACCCATTCTCTCTGGAACCCGATTCGTCCGTCGTATCTGTCCTCTTGGGTTCATCGCCTTGAGCTGTCCTGGCTTGGGATGAATATCTCGCGATGCCTAGAGAACTCCGCTGGTTGCCACGCCGCGCGCAGGAGCGGCAGACGAACGTTGCCTGCCTCAAGGCGGGGGCCATGACTCTCGGCACCGTGTTGCGGGATTTCACATGGATGAAAGGGGATGATGAAAATCGGTCATCGTCGGAGGTGATGAAGGCGAAGCTGAAAGTCGTCGCATTCTAACTTATTGAGTGGCAACTCGGAGCCCAATAGGCGTACGGGCCCCGTACGATTTTATGTAAGCGCCAGCGGCCACCACTGAAGCTAATAACTAAGCCAGTGTTCTCGCCATTCGGGCCACTTCACAACTCGATTGTTTCAAAACAAAATTCAGAGACTTTCTGTATCTACAGACTGGATCATATCCTGTTTCGTTGTACGTATATGTAAACTTTTCCTCTCGCCTCGCCCGGGGTATCACTACATGTACATCTCAACTACAAACAAGACCTGCCTCCTGTGGTCTTGACTCTTGGGCTCCCAAGTCCAGCGTCATCCTACCCGTGATTTCCAAAACTGACCCTCCAACTCCAGCCGCAACTATGAGCTCCTCCGGCCATACGGCTCAAAGGGGAAGAGCGCGGCCACGATGGCAGCAGCGATGAAAATCGTCGCGCAGACGTACAGCGGCGCCGAGGTGGACGTGTCCGCAAACGTGGCGACAAGAGCCGAGACGATACCCATGATGCGGTTGCACGCCACGGCGATGCCGTTGCCCGTTCCGCGATGGGCACTGGGCAGCACCTCGGGCGTGTAGGCATACAGCGTGGCGTAGTAGATGTTGAGGAAGCAGGCGATCAGGCAGGTAAAGGCCGTGTCTTGCGCCGCCGTCTTGACAGCCGTGTAGGCGAAGAAGAAGGCCATGGTGATGAGCGCGCCGATGACCATGGTGTACTTTCGGCCCAGCAACTTTGTGTTGCACATGAGACCGGCGATCATGGGTCCCGGAATACCACAGATGTTGGCGATGGCGTAGTTTCGCCACGTCTCGAACTGGGTGCGGTTAAACTCCAGGCCGCGGTTCTGGATGTAAGCCCTGAAGCAGTATTAGTAACTTGTATAATTACGGCGCAGAAGTGAGGTGCAAGACATACGGCAAGAAGACGTAAAACAGCGGGTAGGCCAGGCCGATGAGGGTCCAGGACAGCCAGATCATGAGCGTCGAGATGCCAATCTTCTTGGTGGAAAAGAGGCCGCTAAAGTGAGTCCACGTCTGGCTCAGGTTAAAGCCGCTCTTCTTGTTCTGGACAGCCCGTATCGTGCCACAGGCCTCGAGCTTCTCGAGCGTCAAGGAGCAAGAGCGGTTGTACTTTTGAGCCAGGTACTGGAACGTCTCGACGAGCTTGGCGTCCTCGCCCATGCTGAGCTGGTACTTGGGCGTCTCACGCAGCCGTACGACGGTGATGCGCAGGATGGACATGGCGAGGACCAGAGCGCCGCCGGTGAAGAGGCAGTACCGCCAGCCCCAGTTGTTATCCCTGGTGCACGTCGCAACGTCCGGGCAGTTCCACTTCTCGGGTACCAGGAAGCCCCAGCCGATGAAGCCGGTGATGGCCTGGCCGAGCCCCCACCAGCAGGCCAGGAAGGTGAGCAGCCACTGCTTGTTGCTGGGCAGGTATTCGAGGAAGACGGTCGTGTCCATGATGAGGTTGCCGCCGCCGCCGAAGCCCAGCAGCGCGATGAAGAGGCCGAGGGTCGGCCAGCTCGGCATGGCGCCGGCGACGATGCAGCACACGGAGCACATGAAGAGGGAGATGTTGAAGGCGTACTTGCGGCCGATGATGTCGGCGGTGAAGCCCCAGAAGATGGCGCCGGTCAGCATGCCGCAGTACACGGAGACGGTCAGGGCGTTCTTGTAGCCTGTTTCGCCAAACTCGCGGTACGACTGCTGGGCGATGATGGACTGGAAGAGGAGGATCATGGAGTCGACCGCATAGCTACGGAGAGAGCGAGTAAGCCGACGAGCGCATTGGAGGAGAGAAAGGGGGGGGGGGGGGGTCTGCCGTTGTGAATGGGGAAAGGGCGTCGCTCTTTACTGACCCGAAGCCGTTGAGGAAGAACAGCTTGAGATGATACGGCGTCCATCCAATCTCATCAATTGCCTTTGGTGTTCACGGTCAGCGCTGGACGGACCGCGAGAAACCGAGAATCATGACCGTCACGGGCACCGGTTGCGTCACCACCGCGCATCAATCAGCCTCACTCACGTTGTTGACCAGGTGCATCTTCATGTTCAGGGCCGGGTCGAGGTCCTGCAGGGCCAGGATGTCCTCGCCGCCGCGCAGCGACGAGCCGTCGGCGTTGCGGACATCGTCTGGAATGAGCAGCCCGCTGTCGCTGGGCTGGCCGATCTTGCGCTCCAGCTTGTCCGGGTCAAGGGCCGGTGGCCGGACCGGGCTTGCGGCGGGATCCATGTCTCTCTCTCTTGCAGGGCGTCACTCGGCTTGGCTTGGCTGAGCAGAATATATCTCGCGAGGGGGCAGCACGCGGGCGGCGCGTGACACTGGGCGAAGGAGGAGCCTCAAACAGCGACAGTACTTCGCATATTCGGTCACCGGCGTCTTGAGCAGTATTTGGCCGACCAACAATCAATTGTTGCTTCTCGCTGTGACTTGAATAGACCTCTCGACAAGACTCGTCCCTGCGCTCGAGGGTCGGGGAGGGCGACGGGATCGCAATCGCGTCGGCGGTCCCTGTAGCAGAGCTAGGCGTCGCCGAGCTCCGTGCGAAGCGGAGCGCTACAGGAGCAACCTGCGAGAGCCAGGGAGCAATTGGACGAGGCCGAAGATGAGAGGAGAGAAGAGAAACGGCGCGGACGAGAGAAACGAGATGCAGACCTCGAGGAGACGCTCGCTACCTGGTCGGTGGTACACGGCCTTATTTAAAGGCCGCACACAGCAACGATCGCCCGCTTCAATCGCTCACTGACGGTCCCTTTGCCCAACGTTGCCTCCGTCTCAGTGGAGTCGCCGAGACGCAAGATCGGGCCCTCGCACTTTACAGCGGCCTCCTCGTGCGTGCGGGCGACGACGCTGATAGGCCGTCGTCGAGGGAGGATCTCGTGAGGCTTCGACGGCCTGGTCTTGGGGTGGATACCTCCGACGAGCCAGTGGGGAGGGAGAGAGAGAGAGAGCGCTGTTGAGTTGGGTCGCCTCATGCCGTTAGATCGAGTCCCGCGGGGTTGAGCGCCTCCGAGATCTGTCCAAACGCCCCCGGGAGCCCTGGTCACCGTGGCTTGCCAGCGTCATCATCAGTCCGGCCGTCTCCCCTTCCCCCAATGAGACATGGCGGCATGCGACTCAACTCCCAGCGTCCGTATCATACCGCTTTCAGTCATGCGGCCGGTTGGTTGTCAGATGCAGTCGTTAGCATCCAACACTAGGGATGCCGACTCGAAGCGGAACAAGGCGAGACGAGCACACTGTTCCAGGGCGCCTGCCAAAAGAATCTCTTCCGCATCGACCGCATGTCGATTGTCCCAACTTTTCTTCTCTTCCCGCCTGTTGCCGACATATCTCATGCTACTTTGTGCCTTGGTACCGTACCATCGTCATACATTACCGATGCATCCTTGACATCACCCCAAAACGCCTTGCGCAGTGGCTTCTAATAAACTTCCCCCGCCCCCATCATCCATGCCATATTATCCAAAGGCCCAAAAAACGAATAAGTGAATAGAGGTGGTGCCTGACGACCTCAAACATGTGAAGAGAGACTGAGGAGCAGTGCACAAGCAAGCATGCTTTCAATGCAAGTATGTTCTGAACAGACCAACGCGTCGGCACGAGATGGCTCATATCCGACCGCCCTCGACCACCTCGCGTTCCAGGATCTCGACGTGTCCAGACTCGGCCGTTCGCCGTCTCTCCATCACCCATCGCGTCTCTCCACTCTCTTCTTCCTTCAGGTAGGATACGCTATCTGCCGAGCTCTTGTGTCGATGATGTCCCTTCCCCGAACGCCGTGACGGCATGCTCGTATGGCAGCCTTCTAGGCCTCGCGCCAGGTCCGCCGAGCTTCTGCCGGATACGGCTGACAGCGGAGTCTCGTTCGCCTCCGTTGATGTCGTTGCTGCCTGCGTATGCTGTCGCTCCGAGGTGGCGAGAGACGGAGGCACGATGCTCAAGTCGGACAACAAGACAGGCTGCTCCAACGACGACCCCGGAACGGATGGACAGGGAGGTGCAAATGTCGGACAAGCCATCGTCAATGTAGGGCTGCCTGAAGTGCTGGCACCCTCCGAGTCACGGCTCACCGTCGAAAAGGTCGAGTTTTTGCGCCCGTGGCCGCTGCTTGGGCCGGGGGCCGGGCCTGCAAAGTTGGAGCTCCAAGGCGAGCTGGGCATCTCTCCCCGGTCAGACATTGGGGAGCCGTCCCTACTCGAGGCCAAGCTCGCCTGAGAGCCGCCCCAGGCCCTGGGCCGCAGTCGCAGAAGCGCCGATAGCGTCATTTGCTCGTCCCCGCGGTCCGCCATCATGGCGAGCTGGGCAAGTCCAGGGCTTTGTATGATTGGCGTTGACGAGCTCAGCGGCGGGAAGCCCAGGCTCATGAGGGAGTTGCGGTTCGAGTACTCGGACCGCTCGGTAATCGGCGTCAGGTTGGGCTCCCTCGAGACCATCCGGCCGCTCGTGCTGCGATCCAGGCTACCTGCCCCCTTTGGGCCAAACACTCCCCCATTCACAAACTCAAAGTCGGATAGGCTCGACGACGTCGAGTTGTGCGAGCCGTGATTCTGGGCCATCGGTGCAGAGTAGAATCCAAACTCCTGGCCGTACCATCCATCCGAATCGTTGGCCAAAGCGCTTGCGTTTGCTTCGGCAATAATGGCATCGTCATCCAAGTCTAGATCATCCATGTCAACATAACCCGTCCCGAAATCGTCATAGGGTTCATCCTCATAGGTTTCTGAAGGGGAGTCATCCAAGCGGCCCTGCGGTTCTTCGTCTCGAGATGGCGATGAGCTCCGTTGAAACTTGCCTGTCGCAGCAGCTTTGTGAGCCGCAGCAGCAAGCGCCGCTTGGTAGGCCGCAACCGAATCTTGCTCGACGTCGGCGACCTGAGGTGCCGCAGCACCATCGCTCCCCAGAGGCTCCTCCGCTGCGGCATGGTGCACGCCCTCTCCGTTCTTCTGACCATCTGCACTCAGGGATGTGTGTGCAGTCGACCGAGAAGTACCAGACTGTGCAGAGAAGCGCGACGTCATGTCCGACTCCCGCTTTACCACCGGGCCCTCGTTTGCAGCACGTCGCTGCGACTGGGCTTGGGCAAAGGCTCCAGGGACCGGCCGTCCAAATTGGTCCGTATCGTTATTGTCAAATATTGATTCGTCGAAAGGCACCCCATCGAATTCCGGCTCGGCGGCGAGATCTTCGGCAAACTCGCCTTCCAGGCCCACCATTCCGTCGTCAAAATACAACTCGTCTTGCCTAACAGGCTCGGGAACCTCGGCAGAGTCCGAAACGCACTGTTCTTGAATCCCCAGCCCGGATACTTGGCCATTGAGCGTGCGGTCCAAGAACGAAGGTTGCGCATCGGGTGATAGGGGAAAGGTTGCGAGGCTTGGGGTGTCCTTGGTCATGGCAAATCCAATGACTTTGCCGTCAGGGTCTCTCGGTGTAATCATCATGCCCGCGCTACGTGGACTTGCCAGCGACGAGGCTGGGTTAGAGCGCTGGAAAACGAAGCCAGCAAAATTCTCCTGGTCGTTGTCAGGGTCGAGCTCATCCCCCGGGGCCTCATCCTCCAGGGACTCTTCTTCCAGGGCCTCATCCTCGTCCTCAAAGTCTGCGTTGACACCGGGTATCTTCTCCTCCAATCCATCATCATCCATCATGGCGTCGTAGTCAAAGGCATCCTCATCAAAGTCATCGAACCTAGAGTCCCTGGGGTCGTCGATGCCTGTCGTTTGTTTTTCCAGCTCGCGTTGGCGGTGCCTCTCTTCAAGCAACTTTTCTTGTTTGGCTGCCCCGACCATGTCGAAGCTGAATCTGGACGATGTGCTCTTCATATGCTTGGGCAGGGCCGAAATCTCAGACAAAGAAATGGTTCTCGAGCGGGTGGTCCGTTGGGACGGAGCGGCCTTTGGCAGTTCTCGTACATCGTTCCGGACCGTCTGAGGAGGTTTTGAGAAAGATGGGCGCGACGACGGGATGAGATCGTCCTTGGGCGGCACTGGCGGCGCTGGCTTACCATCAAGCGGGGGCGACGGTTGCTTGACAGAGGAGCTTTTCGTCTTCTGTGAAGAAGTGCTGGGCGAGTGGTTGATGAGCTGCGACGGCGTGCTGCGCGATGCCGAGTGTGCCGAGCCAGAGGTATTGCTCAAGTTGCGCGGTTGGTGACTACCGAGTCCCACGTTGCCCTTGTTCTCCCCAGGCTTGTCTTGGTCTGCGGCTACTAAATCGGTGTGGGAGTTGGGGCGGACAGGCGCGAGGCCATGTCCAAGTATGTTCTGTTTGCGTCTAGGTGCGCTGAAGTCGTGCACGCGAGTGCCTCTGATGCGCGGGTCGTACACGGGCTCTTCTTCGCGGCCGGTCAACGGAAGAGGGCGTAGGTCCGGGGCGTTCTGGTTGTTCTTCCGCCTCATCAACAAAGTCGACATGGGGTTCTTTAGAAACGGCAGTCCCTTCTTGCCCCTTTGCGGCTCCGTGCTGACGGAGCTGGACGGCATAAGCGGCGCATCGTTGGGCAGTCGCGTTCCCGTAGGCCTCCGGCCCAGAGCCGTGCCAGCCGAATTCTGTAGTTCTGTCGGCGTGCTAAACGACGTCAAGGGCTTGGTGTAGGTCCTTGGGGGTCCTTCTGTTGAGATTGTAGTCGGCTTTGGACGCTGGCGCCAGGCTTGGTCGTCGAGGGGCCCAGCGATCAGGTCGCCCGACTCGGATCGAGTCCCGGCCTGTTGTGCCTCGACGCCACGGCGATAGTTTTGCAGTGCGACACCGCCGATGAAGCCCGAGTCGCCATTGTAGGGGGAGCGGAGCGCATGCTGTGGACGCGTGTCCGGCGGAGACGAGGCGTCTATATCTCTCGGCCGATCGTGTCGAAGGTCGGCATCGGCCGATGTCACCCGTGTAATCGGCGGCAGCATCGGCGGCAAGGCGGAGGAGCTGGGCGACGGCGGGCGCGCGTCGGACGGCGACGCGGCGTCGGGTGCCAGGGGCGAGTCATGGCTGCTGAGAGGCGAGAGGCTTGGTTGCTGGTCAGGCGTTGGGGATGCGGGACTCGATGGGCCGCGCCGGTGGAAGCGCAAGTGAGATAGCATGCTGGCGCTGATTTCGGGGGCCGTTCAGCAGAACAAGGCTTTCAATGGGCCGACTCGAGGGAGTGTCGAGGTAGAAAGGCGATTCGAGAGCCGATGGTGCATGGGTGGCGGCAATATCATGCCCCCATCGTCGATGATGGCGACCTAGTGGTGAGGGGCACCGCCGGGGATGCGATTGCGCGTAGGCAGAGAGGCGAGATGCGAGATGCCGACGGGGTCGTCGCTGCGCAAGGCTCTGGGGTTGAAAAGTTGAAGTTGGACGACCTATTCCAGGGTATGGATGGCAGGGCAGTGCATGAGGTGTTGTTAGCGCTCTTGCCGTATGTAAGCTGAGCCGATGTTTAATATGGGATGACACATTTCGCGGTACGGACCACGAAGTAGGGCATCAATCAATCTGTAATTCACGTGCATTGTTAGCCACTGTCAACAAACAAATTTCCATTTTGAAGGGCTGCCACCCGTCTTTATCCTCACCCATGGTAAAACGGCCACTAATACTGAAGAGTCGTTGGTACGAAACCGTTTGCGCCATCAGGTTCACGATTGAGTTGCCGGATGCGGATCCATATCCCGGTCCCCGCATCCTCCGAGGGTAGATGGAGTCAACCCTGTTGTTCTGGGTCGAGCGGCTGCTGCGATACCCAAGTCGTATCCAAGAACTTCTGTTATACGCATGAATAGTCTCGTTTGGGCCTTATTGACAGCCAGATCTACACTGCGAGAACGTGTCGTGTCGTGCACAGCTCTAGGGTAGGTGCGTGAGTACATTGTACGTCGCGGTAAGATATCATAAAGTGACCGGGCATGTAGTCCGTAGTACTGGATACTCAAGGTACCTTAAGCTATTAGTCCGTTGTCGAAGCGATATCGTTCATGCCTCTGAGAAATACGACCCTAATACAGCGTGCCGTCAACCCTCGACGGCACGTACAGCGTCATGATAGCCACCCGCCAAGGACGGATGAACCAACGCGTATCCTAGAAGCAAGATACGTTTTAATAATGATTCCTAGCTAGTACTTGAAGCGTTATTCAAGTAGTTTCCAGACATGTGCGCCTGCTCCGGCCCAAATAATTCCAACCTGGCCGTCTCCCAAACCAAGGGTAGACAGACGCCCGCCTCTAGAACGCCAGTCGCCCTCCCGGATACCGATGCAGTTCCCCTAAAACATGGTATACCCAGAGATATATACAGTCGTGTATGCCCAATCCAACTATCGTTATTATTCGGCTCGGCGCGGCTCCTCTCCGCCACCAGCCTCTCTCGGCCGACTCCAGTCGCCTGGCCGCCCCTACCGGGAAATGAACAGGTCCTTGGAAATCTGCTCCGCCGTCAACTGGGTGAGGACGTCGATGGCTCGCTGGCCGACGGTGAAGGCATCATGGAACAGGTGGTCATCGGGACTGGAGCAGCCTTCGTCGCCCGGCCCGGGCTCGACCCCGACCACGCCGACTGTACTCGCCATGCACGGGGTCCATACGTCGACAAAGCGCATCGTGGCATTGATGGACAGCGTCCCCCGCCCTTCGCCGTCTCTCAGGCCAGACCGCTGCATTTCCTCCTCCGTCATGGCATCAAGGATGGCCCCTGCCGAGTTCGCCTGCACCCCGGCTCGTCGTGGATAAGGAGCGTACACGACGGCGTCGTCCTTGTCATCCTCTCCTTTCTGACCCCTCTGCGGTCGCAGAGCGGCTGGCAGGTACTCGAGAATGGACCCCGTGCGTGGGACCTCGATGGTCTCCTTTATCCCCTCTTCCTCAATGCCCTCGGGCCTGGCCCTTCGCTTGGCCTTCCAGCTCTCCAGCTCTTCCTTGATCTTTGAGTTCCACCGCTTGGTCAGGAAATCTGCGTTGCGCATCTGCTCCGCCTTGGAGTGCGGCGCCGGTGCCGCAGGCCGTTTGTGCCAGCCGGGCGTAAGGGTAATGTCGAACAGCTCCGGTATCACTACTCGGAAGCTCTCCAGCTCGCGTTCGTCGATTCTGTCCGCGGCATTCGGGTCCGCAAGCCTGTCGATTTCTTCTTTGGTGGCGTTGGACCAGAAGTCGGAAAAGGCAACCGACGCCGGGTTAAGCGACTTGCGATAGAGAAGCTCGATCTGGGAGAACATGTGCGAGGCCAGGGAGCCAACGAGGTCTTCCCCCGACTTGCGCGGCAGAGCGGCCAGGTTCCAGATGTCCCAGGTGCCAAAGGTGAAGACCCAGAGGGTGTGCCGGGTGGCGATGGCGGGAGGGGGGAGGGCAAGAAACTGTTGGATCTGGGCCTCCAAGTCTGGCGTCTGCACCGGAACGGGATATTGCTCCAAGACGAAGCCATAGTCGGAGGCAGGCGATTTGGACAAGTCGGTCGTGTTCATCTGCTGCTCGAGCACGTGGAGCTCGTTGCCGTACAGGCCGTTGGATGTCAGGCCGGGCCTGGAGCCGCCATTGGGAACAAAGGAGAGGAGTGAAGAGCACTTGAGCTTCAAGGGGATGAGTACATGGTCTCCAACAAAGGCGGTGTGGTTGCTTACCTCTCTGCAGAGCTGCTCAGTCCACGTCGTCCTCGCGCCAGCGGAATCGACGGAACTGCCAACCAGATCTTGCGAGCCGAAAACGACAATCCTCAAGGCACCCTCCTGCGGCATCTTCGCGCTTGTCCAGCTCAGGATGTCGCGATAGCCGTCGCCAAAGCGCGAAGGGGCCAGGCGGACGAGGAGCACAATGGCGACGAGGCAGCCCGTGATCTGCAGCAGGAATCGAGGTCCGCCTCGCCAGATGCGGTGCGTGAAGAAGACGAGGAGAGCCTTGAGGCGGAGGCTCCAGGGCGACGGCCCATCGCGTGGCTTGGCTTCGGCGGGCTCAGAAGCCCAGAGCATGCCGACCATGGCGGTGCGGGTGCTGGTGCAGACGGCAGGATGGCGCGTCCGGGGTAGACGGAAGAGATGCAGCCTCAATAGCCCAGCATCTACGCGGTCTGTCAGCCGGCGGTGGCAGGCGTGGCGGTTCCTGCGCTGGCTCGTGGAAGTTGACGATGACGAGTCGGCCGATGGCGAGGTGATGTCGTTAAGCCGTGATGTCGTGATGGTCGCTATAGGCTATCCTGTGGTGTCTGATGAAGGATAGAGGACGGGAGGGAGAGCAAGCAAAGGAGCGACAGCAGCCAAGATTCGCGAAGCAGAGGGCGCAAGGTAGGGGGTTACTAGGAGCGAGGAGCGAGGAGGGAGGAAGTTGTTGCGATGGGATGCGAAACCAGGAGCGGGGAGCGGAGCCGGGGGTTGAAGATGGCTTGCGTCGCCTCTGTTTGGGCCCCACTGCGCCACCGAGAGCAACGTACGCAGCACAAACCTACGAGTACGAATACAGTACATAACAGGTAACGCTTGGGTTCAGATTCCAGTGGCACACGAATCGCGCATCCACGATCCAGTGCTGCCCTGCTGTGGTGCAACCAACGACTGCTGATGCTGTACCTGCATCAATGACGAGCAGTTGCTGCCCCAGGAGCCTGGACGCTCTCTGCTACGTCACGGCATCATCACGATGCTCGAGGACCGACTGACCGACTCAACCCACCGAGGCGTTGGGTGCCTGTCGCCGAGAGACAACCTACGGCGCCTCCGGACCTCCAGGCGCAAAAATACGAGGCCATCGGCGCTGCGGCCCCTGGAGATCCATGGCATCTCACTGCCTCTGCGTCTTGGCAGCAGTCGTGGCGTCGCTTTCGGCTCCCCTTCTGGAAAGGAGGCACGCGACCACGAAATTGTCACCGGTGATGCCAAGATGCCACTACGAGGTACAACAACAGGCTAAATTAGTGGCGCGTTTTTCATTGACAACTCTACGGATACATAGTCCGTAGTCCGTAGTCCGTAGTCCGTATGCCAGTATACGGACTACGAATAATAATCCCTTTCCTCCTCAAGTGGTGAGCACTTGCGACGACGGCTCCCATTGTCTGAATCGATGCCCATCTCGTGAAATGGCCTGGGTGCGACGCCTCTACAGGGTCTATCCAGAAGTGTTCTGACTTCCCCATCCTCTCATGTGAAATACAAAAGAGTTTCTTTCCTCTCTCCCTCCTCACCCGAGCATGAAATGAAAAGGAATTCCCGCTTCCCCCTCCCCCTCCAGGCGAGATACAAAGGAGTTCCTGCTCACCCCCAATCAAAGAACCTGCGATTTCGGTCCGCAACGTTTTCCAGCTTGGCCTCAACCTCGGCGATTTTATCGTATCGCGGATTCTTGGCCTCATTCAACGTTTCAAGCCGCTTTTCCAGGGCGGCTTCCACGTTTTGCCCTTTCTGATGGGCACCCCGTAAGACCTTGAAGATCGAGTCTCCGACCTTACGGATCTGCGACGTTGACAGAGTAGTCCTGGTCGGTACGGGGCGCTGGGCATGTCTGACGTGGAGGTGTATTGCCGCCCTTTGACCAATTTGTGGCAGGAGCTCGCGAATGCCAGCCTGGCGGCCACTGTGGGGTGGCCTCTAGGCATGGGGGGATATCGGTATCCGTATCAACGTTCCCAAATGCCAGATCATCAGCGCCAAATCGAGCTTGATTGAGTATCTCGCGGAATGGGTTCACATCCGCAGCTTGCATCTGGATCCCCGACCAGTGGATCAACTCCTTGTCCATTGGCTCGTGCGGCTTAGGTCGACGTATAGCCATTGAGACCGTGATCTGCAGAAAAGGGGAGGCGTTTTCGAATGCGGCTCGCACAGACTGGCCGATAGCAAGCGTAGACTCTTGATGTAGCTCGGCCTCATCAAAGAATGTCTGGTTTGTGATTAGACCAGCGTCCTTGGCCTCTACCGCGAAGGAAATTCGGAGGATCTCATCTGCGATAGCAGGGATTTGCTCAGCAGACGTGAGATCATAACGCTCCACTAACGCAGCAAAGTCATCGAAGACCTGATCGTGGTCTTTGGGCGACCGACCACTACCGAGGTCAGAGACATCAGTGTTCTGGTCAGGGAACAGCTTCGCAAGCCGCTTCGCGTCAGATGTCTTGATAACTTCGACTTGTGCGATATCGAGGAAATCCGCCAAGTAGAGATCGGCCGAGATGACAGTCGGACCCTTGTGACCATCGCGGATCCAGGTGCGGAAGCTGATGCTAGGGCTGATAAATGGCCCGTAGTCGCATCGGGCTTCAGTCACAAGGCCGCCGGTATGTTGCCCTCTGTGTATCGCCCCAGGCTCGCTTCTGCTGGAGCCTCTTCGTTTGGTTCTGGTTGCGTTGTAGTTTGGACCATGAACCTGACGTCCGCCTTGATTGGCTGAGGGCGGCATCGTGACGATTTATGTGAAGCGTCATGGATGAGTACAGCCTGGCCGAGTGGCAATATCAACCCTTGTTCCGTCTACAAGGTCAAAGTCAGCAGATGCTCGAGGTCTCAGGGGGTGATTGAACCATACATGTGGCGTTGCAGGTAACAAGAGGCATATGAAGTAGCCATGACTGAGAAGGTTGATTGTGTACAATGTTGATGGAAGAAGGAAAAGGAAAAAAAGTGTGCCTCGGGGGATGAAGCGACCTTATAATATACTCAGAGAGGGACAGTGAATCCCGCCTCGAGCTGTGCGGTGTGGGGGCAGTGACTCCGCGAACGAGCGTGGCCAGTGATTCAGTGAATGCGAATGTGGCTTGGCGTCATTCAGTGAATGCGAAAGGGGTTTGGCCAGTGACGTAGTGAATCTGAATGTGGCTCGGCAAGTTGGTTCAGTGACTGTAACTTGGCCATAAAACTCGACCAGGACCTACGGGCTACGCCGGTACTCTTGGGCTACGGCAGCAATCCTCAGAGACGGCAGCAGTTCTCAGAGCCTAGCAAAAATAACTAGAATACAGCGCCTCTTCGCAGTTCCCAGTATCGTGGCATTCAAGCAGCAAACGGCCATATCATTTTAGTAGAACAGCCACGTAACTACGTTCTAGACACTGTACCAACGCGACCAGAGGTAAACTAGGTCCCTTATCTTCAGGTAGATACATGGAAAAAGAAGGGGGTTGCGATAATAGCCCCTTACGGAGTGTTGCCCCTTGATCTCAAGGGCAATACGCGGTCTGCAGGGTCAGGACTCAACTTTAGGGCTAGGACAACAAGTGGTCTTTTCGACAGTGGACAGGACTGCCTTGAAACATGGTCTGTCTGCCAGGGCTGCACTTGCGAGTTTATCAGTGGCGTCTAGTTGCTGTTTTCGATCTTCATCCGCCATCTTTGCATTCTTCGCTGAGGGAGGTGACGCAGGGCGAATGTCGCTCCGTGTTGCTTATAATACCAGCATGACTTACAGCCACACGCTATTGCCGCAGCTGCTCGAGCTTCAGGTAGTCTTGATTTATTCAAATCACTCACCGTCTGGTTCTATTCTTTTCCCTGTGGATGCTCGTGTTTGTACAAATAGTTGGGTTCGCTTGTCGATAACAACAGGCTTCGCGGGGCGTGACGTTGCCGAACCCACCCCCGACCATTTCAGGATCGAGTGGAAATACAATGCAACAAGCTACAAGAGCAATCGAGGCAAGGTATTCTCCGTTATCCCACGAGGCGATGGCATGCAGTTGCTGAAGATGCAACCCCACCACGGCGATGACGCACAGCGCTGCAGGTGGCCCCGCACAAGCTGGGGTGCATCGATGTCGATGCACATACTTCGTACGGGCCCGTACAGACCATCGCGGACCTCTCCTCTCCAACTGTCGCTTGCTGCAGGAAGAGAGGCGCGCGACCGCCACTGCATGCATCGCAGCCGCCTCACCGTCCGGCATGCGTGGCGCACCTTGGGCAAATGGCAACCATGGACCTCGAGCGCTGCCGCAATCAGCTGCCCCCTTGCCAGGTGCAGCAACCCACGGTCCCCTCCCCCCTCCCTCCCCCTCCAAGATCGTCATCACGCAGACACCCGACGCCAGGGTCACGGGTTCGCCCTCTCTGTGCATCGCTAGCCTCACCCGTCCTCAGCTGCGCCGACACAGCCTCCCCCCGTCTCATTCCTCCAGGCAGCGAGCGCATGGGACCCGGCCTCGCTCCTCGAGTCACCCAGTAGAGCATCACGGCCCTGAGCATCTGACAGCACAAGGCAGCTTGGCAACCAGACGGAAGAAGAAGCTGTGTGCTTGGAGTCCGCCGGAGAGGCCATCAAGATGGCGGGCAACGACTTCAACCCTTCATCCTTCGCCGGCGCGATGCAGCTGCGCACCAGAAAGAAAAACAAGTTCGACGAGGTCGAGTCCAACCTCCCGGACCCCAGGGTGCCCAGGCTCGAGGCCTCCCAGCTGCTGAGTCTCAGCGGCTTCCTCAACCGCCTCGGCAACCTGAACCCGTTTGGCAAGGCCGTCACCGGCGAGGACATCGTCTGGCTGCTGGACAACACCGCGTTTAAATCGGCCCCAACCCGCGGCGTGTCGCCACCATGGCAGGCCGAGTTCGTCACCGCCGTCTTCGAGCGCGAGGCCAAGGGCCGTGTCGCCGACATGGTCACGGGCGTCGTCCGGGCCATGGGCCTTGCCGACGACGCGGAGGAGCGCAAGACGGTCGAGGAGAGGGTCATGCCCTTCCTGTGGGACGTTCGCCCGGCCAGGACCATCACGGCCGCCCAGGCGCGGCACGGCACGCAGCTCAGGCTCGGGCCCACCAACGTCAACGGCCTGGCCTCGAACGTGCTCAAGGTCCCGAGCAGCAGCAAGGGCTCGCTCGTCAAGGCCTCGACCAGGCTCGGCGGCGGCGAGGGCGCCATCGTGGACATGCAGACGTACTATGCGGGGCCCGACGGCTGGGGCATTATATCTGGTGCGCGCGACGACTTTGCTCCCTCGAAGCTGACGAGGTTAAACTGACTAGCATTAGACATCGACGACACTATCAAAGTCACCATGACAAGCGACCCCGTCGGCATCCTCCGCGAAACCTTTGTCAACTCTCCACGCCCCATCCCCGGAATGCCAGACTTTTACGCCGAAATGAAGTCCTTCCTGCCCAAGGACACCGCCTGGTTCTATCTCTCCGCCTCTCCCTACAACCTCTACCCCTTCCTCAAGCAGTTCAGGAAGCAGTTCTACCCACCGGGCACCCTGGTCCTTAGAGACTCGAGCTGGAAGACGGTGGCCGGCCTGCTCTCGGCCCTGACGCTGAACACGGAGGAGTACAAGGTGGACCGCATGCACAAGATCAACTCGTGGCTGCCCCGGAGGAAGATGATTGCCATTGGCGACTCGACGCAGTCCGACCCGGAGGCATACGGCGAAATGTAGGTTGCGCCCGGCCGGATGGAGCCGAGCCCCCAAGTTCCACTAGCTGACCGAGGCACGTGTAGCTATCGAACGATACCCGGCTGGATCAAGATGATTCTCATCCGCAAGGCCACCGACGTAGCCGAGTTTGGCATCGACGAGAAGAACGAGCCCGAGAGGTTCGAAAGGGCCTTCAAGGATATCCCCCGGGATGCCTGGCACGTGTTTGAGGACCCGAGCGAGTGCGCACAGATCATCAGGGATGCCATGAAGCGCAACTGAGGGAGGGACCTTTGGGTTTGCAGGGCGCCTTGTCCTAGTTGTGGCCACGAATTCATGACGCGTGGCGTTTGGGCGGCGGGATGTGCTTTTCTGAGGAATACTTGCTTCCTTACTCTGTAACACACCTATGGTCAGGTTCGCATAGACGGGGTATCAGGAGCTTCAGATTATCACTGGACATCGGCATTTCTCTCAGGGCGGCGCTCAAAGCCCCAGACTGCAATCGTTTTAAATGCTTCATTTTCCCACATGGTGGTACATCTTGCTGTTCAGGAGACGCTTTACTTTTTATTTTGTTTGTCCAGTAACCCCAAAACGCCACAGGTCGGTTTTCAGACCGCTTCCGCGACGGCATCCCTTGCCACGCCGGCCGAGATCCCCGACTCTCCCTCTCCTTCTAGCCCAGCATGGCGGTGAGCACCTTGATCTGCTCCAAGACGCTCGACTTGCTGGTGCCGCCCTTGGCCGACCGTCGCTCGACGCTCGTCTCGTAGTCAAAGGCGTCGGCAATGTCCTCTTCGAAGCGCGCGTCGATGGCCTTCATCTGCTCGTACGACAGCTCGTTCATGGGGATGCCCGTCTGCTCCGACTCTGCGACGCAGCGACCCGAGATGTGATGGGTCTCGCGGAAGGGCACGCCCTTGCGGACGAGGTAGTCGGCGACGTCGGTGGCCAGCATGAAGGGGTCGAGGGCAGCGCGCATCTTGTCCGGGTTGGTGGCGAGGGTGGCGAGGACGCCGTTGGCGATCTGGATGCTGTCGGAGACGGTCTTGACCTGGCGGAGCATGGGCTCGACGCTCTCCTGCAGGTCCTTGTTGTAGGTGCTGGGGAGGCCCTTTTGGGCCATCATGAGGGTGGCCATGTCGCCAAAGGCGCTGGCGCTCTTGCCGCGCAGCAGCTCGAGGCTGTCGGGGTTCTTCTTCTGCGGCATGAGCGAGCTGCCGGTCGAGTAGGCGTCGGCGAGGCGGACGAAGCCGAACTCGGAGGTGGAGTAGATGATGAGGTCCTCGGCCCAGCGCGACATGTGCTGCATCAGCATGGCACCCCACTGCAGCGACTCGGTGACGAAGTCGCGGTCGGCGACGCCGCCCATTGAGTTCCACAGCAGGCCTTCGAAGCCGAGCTCCTCGGTGATCTTGTCGCGGTCGAGGTTGAAGGGGTTGCCGGCAAGGGCGCCGCAGCCCAGGGGGTTCCGGTTGACGCGCTTGATGACCTCGCGGAGGCGCTCGAGGTCGCTGGCAAAGGCCAGGCCGTGGGACAGCAGCCAGTGGCTCCAGCGGATGGGCTGAGCGCGCTGCAGGTGGGTGTATCCGGGCATGACGTAGTCAATCTCCTTCTCGGCGCGGGCGGCGACGACCTTGAGGAGGCTGACGAGGTGGCCGTCGATGGCGCGGAGCTCGTCGCGCAGCCACATGCGCATGTCGCAGACGACCTGCTCGTTCCTGCTGCGGCCCGTGTGCAGCTTGCCGGCGACTTGCTTGCCGATGATCTCGCCGAGGCGGCGCTCGTTGGCGGTGTGGATGTCCTCGTCGACGCCGGGGACGATGACGAAGGCGTCCGTCTCCCACTCGGCCTGCACCTTTCGGAGGCCCGCCTCGATCTGCCGGAACTCGTCCTGGGAGATGATGCCGGCCTTGGCGTTGGCGCGGGCAAAGGCGATGCTGCCGAGGATGTCTTGCTTGTAGAGGGCGCGGTCAAAGTAGATGCTCTCGTTGTACCTGACCATGAGGGGGTCGAGGCCGCCTGCGCGGGGGGAGGTCAGCGACTGATTTGATGGATTGAGTCACCATCGAGGCGGCAATGCAAGGGATTGATTGGATGCATGACGGTGGCGATGGCAGCGAGGGCAATGCGCTTGACTTGCCTGTGAACCGGCCGCCCCAGAGCATGCTGCCCTCTGGCTTTGCGCTGGACGCCATGGCTGATGGATGGGCAGCCGACGTTCGGAAGAGGCCTCGCAGGATTCGGGCGAGGGTCGCAGGAGCAGAGCGAGGGTCAATTGCAAGACCAGTTCGCAGGGGAGGGTTTTGCGAGTAGACAACAGAGAGATGGAGCAGCAGGAAGAGTCCCTCGTCTGGTGCGCGAGATGGTGTCGAGGAGCTGCGAAGTTGATGAGTCGGAGCGACGATGCGTCACACAGCGGTTAAGGGCTGGTCGTTGAAGTCGTGACATTTTGGGGCCCACAGCGGCACGCTCAACAATTGGAAGCTTGCCGGTGCGGCAGACGCTGCAGCGCAACGCTGTCAGTGCCACAGCCAAGGGTTCAGGCCATCCAACCAGCGAACTTCAGGGCCAAGCTTTGGCCAATGGCAGCGGTGCCTCGTGTCGGGTGCCAGTGCCGATGCCGCTCGCCCCGTCTCCGTCTCCGGGGAAGACGAGAAGGAAGTGCTGCACGTTGCACAAGGAAGCATTCTCATTATCGTGACTTCGTACTTTGTACTTGATATAAACTGTTGAACATCGGGTTGAATGTGGTTGCACCGCACGAGGCGACGCAGTGATGCTGCCGTGGGGGCGGGGGCGGCTGGATCATCGTGAGCGCCGGAGCGGCGTCATTCTGCCAAGCTGCAACACAGTCGACGTCTGCGGCGTTGAATGTCCATGGCCTTGGCCTGCGGGAGGGCATCAAGATGATCAATCCGAGGACACACTTGACACCTCGACTGACTGACGGAAGCACATGGCTCCTGCTGGTGGGCGACGAGAGGAGGTGATGGGCCCATCGGCAGTCCATCATCACGCCATCCGTGGATAACTCCAAACTCCGGCTGCCTGAAGCCTGAAGCTTGAACGGACAAGCAACGGACAAGCGCTGCTGCACGCATCCGCCCGCCCGTCCGTCCATCGACAGGCGCAAAGCACATGCAAGTCGTTGGTGTTGTTGATCGAGCATCCACCCCCGGTCCCGACTTTGCCCGTACGTGCGCCATCCGATGCCACTCCGCGGCCAAGTGCTGATGGCGAGAAGACCGCACTTGGGTATTCGTTATGTTACAGAGTTGACTATTCGAGAGCCCTGATGCTGCGCGGCTCCATGGCAGTGACGGAAGACATCAATCAGGCCTGGAGCAGCGGCGGCACGGCGCGGGGCCCGCGGAGGCGCCCAAGGACCACCTCCGAGGTTCGGACTTCGGGCTTCTCCTACGAGTACAGTACACCATCCAGCGCACCCACCATCTGGGGGCTGCAGATCGACAGGTGGGATGAGTTTCACTGCTCAATCACGGCAGCAGTTCCCCAACCTTTTCGAAACTCCACGCGCTGGCGCGGTCCGCCATTGGCCGAACCCCCCTCCGCCCGCCAGCCCAGGGCACCGGCCACCAGGGCAGCCTTCGATGCTGGCGCCATCTGAAAAATTCCGCGGCTAGCCATGCGCGCATCCATGGTTGGTTGCATGGCTAATAAATATTACATATACTTTCAGATGCACGCCTGCGCGCATGCATTCTGGCGAGATAATAGTCCGTACCTTAGTCCGTACTCCGTAGTCCGTACTCCGTAGTCCGTACTCCGTAGTCCGTACTGTAGACTGCCAGCACTTGTACTCGTACACACGTGCGCGCGCCCTCCACCACCTCGGACCACAGCATACATACGCCGTGCTTGCCAGTTGCTCTTGAACCATCCATCTTCTCCTCTTCTCCTCCCTCCCCATACCCTCCATACATCCAATTCCCTTCACCACCACGACTTGCTGCTCCTGCTGCTGCTCTGCCCTCGCGCTCCTCCCGCCGACGCCTCCGCTGCTCCAAACTCAACGCCTCCTCCTCGCCCGACCATCGCCGACTCTACCCGCCGAAAACAATCACCACCACCACCACCACCACCACCATCACCAACAACACCCGCCGTCGCCATGTTCGCAACCCGATCCCTCCGGCAGGCCGCTGCCCACGCCGAGCGCACTCCTCTGATCAAGTTCATCGGCCCCCGCTCCATCCCTTGTGAGTACCTTGCTTCCCTTCGTCCTTGACTGTAGGCTCTAACCGTCATCTCCAGCCTCCATCGACCACTCCCCCAGGCCTCACCCCGCCTCGCCCTCCGGCACCCTCCCCGACTCCTTCGCCAACGGCAGCGGCTCCGCGGCCACGCGGCACTCCTCCTTCAGCTCCTACCGCGACCACGCCCAGCAGCACGGCCCCCTCCAGAAGACCATCCGCAGCGCCGAGGCCGGCATTGGCGGCTCCTCTGGCTCCCAGCTCGGCCCCGTTGAGCCCCCCAAGGGCGTCTTCTTCGACACCTCGGACCTCCCCCTCCGCTTCCGCCGCGCCCCCATCGAGCTGGCAGAGATTGAGGCCGTCGAGTCTGGTGGCGCCGCGCTCCTCGGCTAGACGCGTTCCACGCCGTTGACGAATGGGGGACGAGCAAAAAAGAACGCAGCGGAGGAAAAAAGTATTGTTATATGACTACCAAGACAGACGGCGAGGGCGACATGTACCGCGCCGTGCTCGCCTTGGACGCAGTGTACGACGGCGTCGCCACGAGCCGCCGATGAAGCAAGGACCGCGTCGGTGCCAACATGTCTGCCCCTGGGGGTTCGCTCTGCCGACACACCATGCATGCCGGGGGCATCGCTTTTCGTCACGCGTTTCCACCAGAGCATCTCTACTTACAACGGGTTTCAACACTTTGATCGCTTACACGGAGCTATGGCGTTCTTGAGCGGCCGTCGGCATTCCGGCGAGCATCGCAGAGCTTTGCGTGGATCTGCCGCTCGCCGGCCCGTCGTCTTGAATTGATTTTCGACGGGTCGGTGTCCGAGCCAGAATTGTGGTTTCTCACCCGTGTTCGCTTTCCAGCAGTGCGAGGCTCTGCCGGCGACGAAATCTGTACATAGAACCTGTACGAGTGGCATATAGAACAATGGATACACCTTCCAACTCGACCCTTTACCGTCTTCCTTTGTCAAAGTCTCTGCCGTAGATCCTGGTGGATGCGCCCGGTGCAGCACCTCAACGTCAGGTCGAGTAGGAATGGCCACCAAGTGCTTCATACATCTGTCTGCTGGCCATTGGATTCTTGGATGCCTGCCGAGTTACTGCTACCCCTCCCCCTCCGGCTCACCCTCATTCCAGTTCCTGTCTTACTAAGGATATGCGAAGCCCCCTGCCAAGTTCTACTCTTTCCCCTCACAGACATTCATTGCCTCATTGTTCCAGCTCGAGCGATTACCCACCCCGTGATCCAGTTGCTGAGGCAAGCAGCATGGCCAAGGCTCCTGAGAGGGAGTAATGCCAGCTGGGGTCCGTTGTCAACGGCGTATTGTGTACGGATAGGCCTTGAAAGTTTTGTGTGCGTGACCTATAGCTCTATGTGGACGGACTCCTTGGTCAACCAACCGGCCTCGATTAGTTCGTTCAATCAGACGTCTGTTCACCATTTGACTGTCGGTTGTTTTTTGAGCGTAACACGGCCGTTATATGTACAGATAGGGGGCAAGGTGTGCAGTGCAAGCGAGAATCAAAATGGCGACATGATACGTACCGACTTTGAGGCGACCGTCGTCAGTGAACACGACCTGGTGAGGCCACGGGTAGATGCCCATTTCCTGGCTCGCGAGACCCCGAGGGTGATGAGAGAGACGAGAAGAATTTTGAGCAAGGCGAAGACGTACTTGACCTCGCCCAAAGCGCGCACAATGGCGATGTTCCCGCCGACGGTCAGCACGATGAAGACGGACGAGTTGACGTCAATCCAGGACTGGGACCGCACGCAGAGGGCCGTAGTCTCGGATGGGATGGACAGCACTGGGTGACAGGTGCTCCACGTATGCACGACTTCGACTGGCAGTTCTCTCGCCATTGACTCCGGGCTCGGTGTCTGACTGCGCGGAGCGGCGCGAGAGGGGACGGCATGGTTCGTGAATCTGCTAACGACGGCCATGGCGTGCGTGGAAGACAACGCACGCAGCAAGGAGACCAGAGCGGCAGCCAACGTCCGCTGCGTGCCGAGGTACTATACCTAGGTTGGAGCAGGGCGGTAGCCATCTTCTCGTAAGGGGTTGTCGTAATGGTCAGCTGCGCCACGTGAAGGCATTTCTCTTCCAGAGGTCCTTGGCACGCTGTGTAGGGATGTGATCTCTGCCCAGTCCATCGGATGACAAGCTGTCAGGTGGAATCACCAGATGTTCCCGCCAGTACTGCGTACCAGCCAACTGTTTCAGGGGCTCCGAGCCTGTTCAACAGAAGAACTCCAAGGAGGCGGTTCCAAAGAGGCTGCTTCCCCTTGTTCAAGGCGCGAATAGTTGTCGAGGGAGCCGTAATGTGAGACGTCACGCCTTGCCAAAAGCAAATTCATCGTGGAGCACGGAGGAGTGACTGAGACTTCTCCCGTATGGAAAGGGACGGCCGAGGAGGAGTAAAAGAATGAGCTTATCGAAAGCCTGTCGAGGATGGTGGAGGACAAGCACCCTGGGTTGATGAAGGCGGCTGGGAGGGATGCATCATCGTCTAGAAAGAGAGCGGGTTTGACAAGGGAACTGGGACGACAGGACTCGGACTTGTCGTAGTCTGTTCGTTGAAGGACAAGGAGGCGCTGATCGAGCCATTGACCGTCTTTTCGAGTCGCAAGGTTGCAGGGGCAACTTGGACGGGATTCCGAATTGCCTCTCCTTGATCAAAGTTTGCCCATGGCATAGTGGACGATGGCCGGTGCTGTCCAGCGTGTGATGTGATTCGCCAGGTTTGGGGATGTCTTCTTGGACTTGAGTTGCTTCCGTTTGGCGTCTCCAGCATGCCCGACTCTATCGTGAATCGTGCTGTCCACGCTGTGGTATGCTGGTGTCGTCTTTCGTGTTGACTGGAGGCCAGCAGCACCAGTGGGGGCGTCTGGACGCGGAAGAGCTGTGGTTTGGGGGAATTCAAGAAAGGAGACGTTTTCATTGAGTGAACGGTCGAAAACAACTATGGGTACCGGCTGGGCCGGTTAGGGGTAGGGCGTGGTTGACTTGGTGGTGGTGTCAAGCAATGAGAATGAGGTAGTAGGCATGGCGTAGGCTGTCATGTTTGCCGAAGAGACGTTTGGGAAGTCCGATGGATCAAAAAGGCGGTGGTGAAAGTGGAAAAATACCCTGGTCGAAGTCGGCACTTCCAGGGCTTTCGTCTGCTCTTTCGAGGGGACTGAACAACCCCCTACAGTCAAGATAGGGACCTGTGGTTGGCACTTTGGCGATTGTGTGAAATGCTCCACGTTAACGTTTCCGCGGCCGACACTTTTAATGACCTTTTGATTTGGACATTGTCGCTGGTCTAGTATCCCACGGCCGAGGAAGAGGTGCGGCTGCTCAACATGCCGAAGGCGGCGGCACAACAAGTCTACCCGTCCTGTAGGCGATTGAGATCTTTCTTCACGTCCTCCATCTGTTTGCCCATTTCGCGATACACCCTGGCCATCTCCCTCATCACCTTCTCCTTGCCCTCGCCGCCATCCGTGCCGATGCCATACTCTCCGAGCTCAGCTTGGAGGCTGTGGAAACGCTCGGCGGCCCGAACCTTTGCGTCCTTCAAGTGCGCCGCGTAGTTTTGCAAAGCCGCCACGGCCTGCGGCGAGTACACCTCCTTCCTGCGGTTGCGCAGGGCGTTGCTGACGTCTAGCTCGGTGCGCTGCGCCTGGAGGGAAACATCGGAGGCGCGGAGCTCGAGACTGCGGGCGACGACCCCGTGCTTGGCCTCGAGTGAGCGGACGAAGTGGGTCAGGGACTGGGTGTAGGAGTGGAGGAGATCCGTCAGCAAGGCGAGGGTGCGCAGGCGAACGGCTGTAAGAGACTTTTGCGCCGTTGAAAAGCTCTCTAGCAGTGCTGAGTGATCCGTCGGGAGTGAAGATATGTGGCGATGGAGGTAAGACGCGTTGGTCGTGGGGTGCGAGAGGCGAGCGAGGCTGAGAGCCGATGAGTGAAGGTCTGACGAGACTAGGGCCGCCAAGTCCGGGAGCAGAGACTCTAGTTCGGACAGTGGAGGGCTGGATAGAAGAAGAGCTGCAGAGTCGGGGGGAAGTGACCTCTCTGCTTCAAGGAGGGGAGGCAGGATAAGGAGGAGATCCAACAGCGGCTCGGGCAGCTCGGCTGCGCTTGGCTCCCGCCGTCGCTGTCCTGGCTGGCTGAGAGACCTTGGTATTGTGGGTTTTGATTCTGGGGGTGAGGCTGTGGCGATGGCACGCTCAAGGAGATGGTGCCTCGCCGTCCTGAGGCGGTGCTTGCTTATCTCCTACATGAGTGAGTGTGAGCGGCAGCACTGAGATCAGACCGTGGTGGTTTCTGATTCTCCCCATCCTTACCTTCTGTACAGCGGCGCGTTGCTTCGAGCCCGAATCGCGCTGTGACGAGCCATCAGGGTTGAGGACGACGTTGGTGAGCGTTGAGTAGAGGTTGGCGAAGTCTGGGTTGTCTTGGAAGACCTTGTCATCCACGGGCGGGAGCATTTCGTTTGACCTGGCGCCGACACTGATCAGGCAATCATTGCGCGCAGAGCTGTTACTGTTGCTCCTGATATCTGGTTGCTCGTTGCCAAAAGAGGCTGGGTGCTATTGATTTGTTGATGGTCAGTCAGTCGCCGTGGGGTCACTCAGACGAAAGTACAAAGTACTTCCTACCGTGCCTTGCTGATCGCGAACGACGCACGCAGTCACATGACGCTCCGCACCGGGCGGCGGGGCGGAATATTTAGCCCCCGAACTGGCCATCTGCCAATGCTGGTCCATCACCGACGGGATAAAAATCTCAGGCCTCGCTCGGAGACAGCGCCAACCTCAGCACCGCCACTCAATTGCGCCTTGTAGGCGCCCATGTCTGGGTTATAGCAGACGTCGGATCGATTGTCCATCTCTGCGCGACCACAGCGCCCGCCAACGACGGCACAATGCCGCCGCCGCCAGCCCTCAACCCGCTGCGGCGGGTAACGGCTCTCCTGTCCTCCCGCTGCCGCCTTTCGTCTTCTCCCCCTCCCTTGTCCTTTGCCCGCCCAACGAATCCGACGAATCCGACGACGAGGACAACGACAGCGATAGCCTCCCGCGCCTTCTCCACCACCCAGCCCGTACAGACCAAAACCATCAAGCCGCACCGCCTGCCCTCCAACCTCATTCCCCCCTACCCGTACGGCGAGCGCCGCATCTACAAGCAGTCCAACCGCGGGCTCTACGGCAGCGCCCGCATCCGCTTTGGCAACAACGTCGCCGAGAAGCACCGCAACAAGTCGCGCCGCTTCTGGCGCCCCAACGTCCACGTAAAGGCCTTCTACTCGCCCGCCCTCGGTGCCCGCGTCAAGACCCGCCTCACCCTCCGCGTCCTCAAGACCATCCGCCGCGAGGGTGGCATCGAGAACTACCTGCTCAAGAGCAAGCCTGCCCGCCTCAAGGAGCTCGGCCCCGGCGGCTGGAACCTGCGGTGGCTGCTCATGCAGACCGAGGCCGTCCAGCGCCGCTTCAACGAGGAGAGGGTCGCGCTGGGGCTTGAACCCCGGGAGATTGAGGACCGCGACGACGTTATCCAGTACGCCCTCGACTACGCAACCCCGGGCCCCCTGAGTGTGCGCAGCCGGGCCACGCTGGGCGAGATGCACACCGCCATGGCGGAAGCCTTTGTGCTGGGCGACGACGCCCTCGGGGATCTCGAGGGCATCGAAGAATTGTCCGACGAGGCAGAGGAGCTGCTGCTACGGGAGCTTGACAAGGCGGAACAGGCCAATGCCAAGACGGAGAAGCAAGGCGTTGAGGCGTAAATCATCAATGTATTTTTATGTCATACTACCATAACATGTATAAAAGACCCACCCAACCATCCCCCCAAGAACAAACATGATCAACGCCCGACAGCGCCAGATGCTGGGCCAGACACCCAGCCCGCCCGCGTGTGTGTGCTTCCACATGTGCATCGTCTATGTAGGTGTATTCATGCCCGCTTTTTAGAACCGCAAGTCCCAGTTAATCTGCGGCCCAAGCTTGGGCAGCTCATCCGCTACGCTCTGCACATCCTTGTCGCCTCGGCCGCTCAGGCAGATGACAACATCCTCGTCCTTGCTCATGGTCTTTGCCAGCTCAATGGCGCCGTAAACGCCGTGGGCAGACTCGAGCGCCGGGATGATGCCCTCAAGCTGGCTGATCAGTCGGAAGCCCGCAAAGGCTTCCGCGTCCGTGGCGGCGATGAACTTGGCCCGCTCGTTGTCCTTCCACGAGCTCAGCTCCGGGCCGACGCCGGGGTAGTCGAGGCCGGCCGAGACGGAATGGGTGTCGGAGATCTGTCCGTCCTTGTTCTGCAGCACGTACGTCCTTACTCCGTGGAGGACGCCCTTAGAGCCGCCCGTCAGAGTGGCGCTGTGCCTCTCCGTGTCAACGCCGTCGCCGCCCGCTTCGACGCCAAGAAGTTTCACGCTGGGGTCGTTGGAAAAGGGGTAAAACATGCCGACAGCGTTGCTCCCTCCGCCGACGCATGCAACGACGGCGTCGGGCAGCTTGCCGCGCTTCGTCATCATCTGCTGCTTCGTCTCGTCGCCAATAACGGATTGGAAAGTGCGGACAATAGTCGGGAAAGGATGGGGGCCAATCGCCGAGCCAATGATGTAGTGCGTGGTATCGAGCTCGACAACCCAGGCTCGAAGAGCCTCATTTACAGCGTCTCGCAGAGTCTTGCTGCCTGCTTCGACGGCCACCACCTTGGCTCCGAGAAGTCTCATCCGGAACACGTTGAGAGCCTGTCGGCGGACGTCCTCCTGTTTTGTACATCGTTAGTAACGGTCCCAAGCAGGGTATTGGTGCGCACTAGGTACTTACGGCTCCCATGTAGACGGTACACTCCATGCCGAACTTGGCACAGACAGTCGCGGTAGCGACACCATGCTGTCCGGCGCCCGTTTCGGCAATGATCTTGGTCTTTCCCAGCCTCCTGGCGAGCAGGAGCTGGCCGAGCGCGTTGTTGATCTTGTGGCTGCCAGTGTGATTGAGGTCCTCTCGCTTCAACCAGATGTTTGCACCTCCAGCGTGCTCCGTCAAGCGCTCAGCCAAGTGGAGGCGAGAAGGCCGCCCCATGTAGTCGTAGTAGGAGCGGTATTCCTCCCAAAAGGCGGGGTCGTCCTTGATCTTGTTGAAGCCTTCCTCCAACTCTGAAAGGCAGTCCATCAAGCTCTCGGGAACATACTGGCCGCCGAACTCTCCAAAGCGTTCCGGGATCTTGCCGTGAAGGGAGGCCAGTTGGGCGACCAAGGCACTATCCTGCTCGGCCGTAAGCCGATCCTCGTCAGTCACGACGGCATTGACTGTGACGTTGTCACCGCTGGGCTCCCTGGCTCGGACAACAGCCTCCACCAGTCCGACCTCCCGTGTGACCTTGTCCTGTGGCAGGACATCGCGGCCGCACAGATAGGCGCAGTACTTTTCCACCTCGGCGGCTTCCTGGCCTGCGGCAGCCTTTTGAATGGTAGTGATAATCTGACTCCCGACCACGACTCCATCGGCAATGGCACCGACGGACTGGAAGTGCTCATAGGTGCTGACACCGAAGCCAACAGCTGCCGGGATGTTGCCGCTGTATCTCTTAACGCGATCGACCAGCTCAGGGATCTTGCTGTTGAGGGCTCCCGTGGCACCGGTGACACCTTGTCTTGAGACGACGTAGATGAACGAGTCGGCCAGTTTGCAGAGAACCCTCATGCGAGCAGCTGAGGTTGCTGGTGCGATGAGAGGAACGTAGGACAGACTGCATGACAGGCCAGGTTTTGGTCAGTCGAAGATGAAAAGAAGTTGGACCAGACAGGGTGGTCCACTCACCCTCCCCTCGTGCACAGCTTTCGGAACGAAATGGCCTCCTCGGGGGGCAGGTCGACAACAATGAAGCCGTTGATGCCCGCAGTCGTGCAGTCTCGCAAAAGTCGCTCTTCGCCGTAGCTGAGAAGAGGGTTGTAGTATCCCATGAGCAGGACAGGGGCTTTTAATCCATGATCTCTAGCCTCCTTGATCATGCCAAGGGTCGACTGAATTGTGACGCCATGGCTTAGGGCAACCTGCACCAGGTCGGGTCAGCAGCCGCACCGGTCGGGGGGAAGTATTATTGGGCCTCATCGTCATACAGTGTTGGCGGTCTGGATGGTCGGTCCATCGGCAATTGGGTCGGTGAAGGGAACACCGAGTTCGATAACGTCTATCGCATGGGTTGGTGAGTTGATGAACCGAGTCTCGCGCTGCAAGCTCCAGCGTACTCACCAGAGCCTCCCTTCTCCATGGCCAGCATGATGCTAGGCGTGGCCTGCGGATGCGGGAAGCCTGCCGTGACATAGCTAACCAGTGCCGCCTGTTGTGGGAGAGAATTGAGTCAGCGGGCCTGCCCTATCGAAGTGTAGAGGAACTTGTCTCCTCTGGTGAGACCCCGCGGCGGCATCGGGGGACAACGGGGGGCATCGAGGGACAACGAGGGGCAACTCGACACTGACCCTGTTCTGCGACTTGCAGCGCTGAAAGGTCTGCTTGATGGCCTCCATGGTGGAATGCGGTGTCAAGGTGCCCGATGCTTGCCTTGAGACGTGAATGTGTGAGTCTGTGCGTGCGCGCTCCTTGACAGTGCCAACAACTGCGAGCGGTCTGGGGCTTTTTAAGAGCGTTGGGAGCGTGCAGTCTGTGACGCTCATGCAGTCTTTTGTCGTTGGCCGGAAGAAACCGCTCCGCCGCTGGTGCGTCGCCCTAGAGTCTAGACGGTTAGCGTCATGCACGATCCCGCGTCCCGCATTTGCAAGTTCGACCCGCAGCCCGGACTTGCCCAAAACAGAAGCGCACTTGGCTCGTACGAGCACTTGATAGGACGCAGTTCTGCGAGACCAGCTACGGAGTGCCTTTTAGTTACGCAGCAGTACGTACAGTAGTCCGTACGGAGTACATACTTCGTACCTGGGGGTGCGACGTGCTACATACTGCGCGTGCTGCTGCGCGTGCTTGCTGCGTTTTGCAGCTCAAACCGTGTGCTGTATGGGTCCATCACGCGTCATCTTTGTGTGCACAGCTGGCCCGTTACTGTAGCCACTCGTTTTGTATTCTCAGAGCATCTCAACCTGGAGCTATCGACATTCTGGTTGCTCGGAACTACAGGTATAGCAATATGGTACGGATATGTGCGGGCCAGGCATGCCCAGACTCAACAGTCAACCCATGAGAGGGGAAGTCGGACTCTGTCCCGCCCACATTTGAGCCCGAATCGACACAAAAGAAAGTCCCTTATCCCAAAATCATTGTGACGACGCCCGCTGTACGGAATCCACCCTCATCGCTTCAACATGGCAGTGGGAGCATCTCCCGGCAGGGTCCAGCCGAGCCAGAGTATGCCTGCGTCGCAATTAGTCCTCCGCCAGTGAGCTGACTCGTCCCTTTGTTCTCTCTGGGTATTTCCCTCTCGCAGAGTTGGCCCTTTTGCTTTCTTTCTTTATGTGGTAGCGCGTATCGCCTAGAATTTGCGAGGGGCGTCCTGCCCCCCAGACATCATCGTTTTCTCGTCTCTCGTGTCCCACACCGCCCCATAAGGCCCCTCATCGGCCGAGTTCGACCCGAACCGAGGAACTCCGCCGGCTGTATCCTCATCATGCGATCGCGGCAGCCCTATCCGGGGACTCGGAGGCGGCCTGTCGTCGCCGGCGTAGTGGAGGCCGCCTTCGGCACGGGTTCGATCGGGAACAGCCATGCAGACAAGGGTTCGAATTACGCCCAAGAGCACGACTATGACGTAGACGAGGAGGATGCCGGTCGAGATGAGCGCCTCCTTGACGAGGTTGCCGTAGAGCCAGTCCGTGACGTGCTTGACGGCTCCGCTAACCTCGTCGGTAGTGACAGAGGACGGCGACGCCAGGAAGGTGTGAAGGTCCGAGTCCCCGTTGATGGACTCCTTGGCCCCAAGGCTGAATGTGCTATTGTCAAAGAGCGGGAAGTTGACGTGGGCATGGTCGTGTACCCAGGTCAGTCCCTTTTGCACGCTCTCGATCTTGATTCCAATCACACAGTGAAGCACAGACTTAATTGGGTCCAGAAGGATGGTGCCGTTGAACACCGTCTCGAGGCCCAGCTCCATGGTGTCGAGGAAGACGTTGAGCGTTTTGTTGACGGCATCCGTCGCGTTGGTGACGTAGATCAGGACGTCCTTGTTGATGTCGTCGTTGATTCCCTTGACGACACCGTTGGCGTCGGCAGCCCACTCGTCAGACACCTTCTCCAGCGTTGTGACAACCTGGCCCGCAAACTCTCCCACCTCATTTGCCAGAGCGGGTACCTCCTTCTGGACTGCCTTTAGAAGGATAAACTGGCAGAAGCACGAGAAGAAGCCGGCGGCGGCGAGCGACAGCACGAAAATGGCCGGCACGGATGTGGCGTAGGCGACGCACCATCGGGTGAGGATCTGCCGCCTACCCTTGAGCCTGGACGCCACCTTGATGCCACAGGTGGCCGTTACGGGGCGCGAAGTAATGTAGACGACGTCCATGGGATCGTACTGGTTCTTGGCAATCAGCTTGGCGTGCCTTTGCTGCCGGCGCCATCGCCTGATCTCGAACCATGCCATCGGGATCATCGCTGCTGCCGCAAGAATCGACAGCAGCGTGATGAAGGCGATCCGAGCCTTGTGGATAAGTTCAAACAGTTTGCGGAAAAAGCTGTTGAGCGTGTCGTTGTCGGAGCAGAAGGTGAGCTTCTGCTTCTTGGCAAGGGGAAACACATCCCTGCTAAACTTGTATCCTTGGAGGCTTTCATTGAGGGCCTTGCGGGCAATGTCAAATGGAAACGATATCGCTTGCTTGGTGAGATTTTGGACCTGGTCGAAGTTGGGGAGGTCGCTGTTCAGCTTGCGTACGTCCTTGACGAAGTCGTCGGAGTTGAGATCGAACTTTTTGAGCTCATCGATGGGCTTCGAGAAGTCGACTTTTGGGATTTGAGGGGTGAAGTGTCCGATGATGGAGTTCTCGATGCCGTCAGTGATCTTGTTGATGGCCTTTGTCAGGCCGCCGGCGATGTCCTGGATCTCAGATGCGGCCCCGTCGATGATCTTGTTAAAGGCCTTGGTCGCATCCTCGGTGACGGAGGCGACCACGGCCAGGCTGCCGTGGACCAGGGCGGTAATGAGGCAGACGTATGTGGCAGTGAGGAAGTTGATGTAGAAGATGATGAGGGCCTCGACACCCTGCAGAATGAGATCCAGCCCCTTGACCATGCCGGACACAGCCTTTTCGATGCCGCCGGCAGCGAGGTCATTGACACCGGCGGACAGATAATGAGGCATCGAAGCCATGGCGCTTCCTATGTCCTCCACCTTGGAGCAGGCTGACAGGGCCTTGGTCTTGGCGTCGCCGACGTTGTCGCTGAGCTGCGCTATCAAGAGCACAACGCGGACAAGGACGAGCAACAGCAGTATAGTCCAGCGGTTGATCCATATTTGGGAAAGACGCGACGGGAGGTTGAGATAGGGGGTGACAGACGGCGCCGTGTCCGCACGTGCCTCTTGCATCTTCCGCATGTCGTCCATCTCGACGGAGTCGGACCTGAGAGACGAAGGGACGCCTGGGTAGGACGCCGGGGCATCGCGCTTCCGTGAGGAAGAAAACATCTTGAGTCTATCCATGTTGGCAAGTGAGGTCTTCTAATACGCCGACATAGAGCAGGAAAAGTATTAAAACAGTGGAAACAGGAGAGTGGCCCAGCCGCTGTTCAGGAAGGATAAGCTCGGGGGCCTCTGCAGAGTCGCGGGTGGTGAATCAAAGAAATTAAGTAGGCGGCGACAATAAAGAAGCACTGAAAAGAAGGAAACACAAAGGAAAGTGTCATATGAGTACGTTGTTTGGGAGACCTATTGTCGTGAATCCATGATGCTTGTGTGGGAGGCAAACGTCGAGGTGGAAAGGAAGAACAAAGAGAGCGTCACAGTAGGACAATAAGGTGGTACGTAGGCTCAGCCGACTTACCTGAGTCAATCCACAGCGGGAGCAGCCAATGAATTTAGCCTCCAGCTGGTTTCGATCTCAAGTCGGAAACGTGCTTGTCGTCTTCGCAGCCGCTAGAGACAGCGGTTCGGCGGGGATGTGGCTAAGCGCCGTGTCTATCCTGAGCAGCCACTCACGATGGTCGCCGATGCGTGGCCAGGATGACGCTCTGACACGGCCAAGACGAGAAGAGATATTTTGGTTCAAGGCGCTTGAAAAGGCGAGATTTCTGCCCTGGCCACCTGGATTGGCCGCGGAGGGCTGAAGCAGGTTGCCGGCTGAGAGGCGGAGTGAAGTGAAGAGGTCGCTCTAGTCATTGTACTCCTTGCGCAATGAGCGAGTCAACAGGCGTCTGTCTCGACAATAGCAGCCTCCAAGCGAATGGGGCGGAATTGCGAGCAGATTATAGCCGGCTGACTCAAGCACGGCAACAAGGGGGGAAACACCTCGGAGCGAGACGTTGAAGGGTGCCCGACCTCTCCAGGAATCGCCATCATGTTTGGCGGCCTGCTGGTGGCATTTTATCATCGCCGACTTCGATAGGGCCCGCGGCCGTCCGGACACCAGGGGCAGATGCATACTGACGCCAATGGCGCACCGCCGGGTGGCTAGTGATGTCCCGTTAGAGTGGCGGTGCAGATTGGGAGAACTGGCGATGTACGGATGGGCCTTTCGATTTGTTGATGGTCCAAGTTCTTGTTGAAGATGGATGCCCGGTTCTACGGATACGGCCTGGGCCACCTAGACTCGCCTCAGCCAATTAGGCGCCCAACGGCGCAGCCCGGTCCGCCCACTAAAAAGTCGCGCTTCTCGGGCCGCCACCCACTGTCGAAGCCTCCCCCAGTATCCGTACCCCTGGCTCACCCGACCCTGAGCACCCACCTCGACCGAACTGAGCAGTGATGTCCAACCAGGACCGGTTTCTCTCCGCAAACCAAGTTAAACAGCCATGAATACAGACGTCAACTTGCAATGCGTCCTCTGGGTATGGCACCTGGGGTTATGCAGTGGGTTATTGGTGCGCAAAACCACTGGCGTCCATTCCCGATGCCCGTCTTCAATGTACTCGTACAGAGACGTCGGCGAGTGACGTCGACCCTCCATGGTGTTACAGTACGAATACGTCAACCTTACTTCGTAGCAGCGGCCCGACTGGCACCGACAACAGGAACCCCGGCCACGCATCCAGACCCAATGAATGGACTTCTCATGACGCGCCGAGCTGCATCGCACTTGTTGCGCACAGCAGCTGGTGCACATGGGCCTTTCTTTGTTTGGGCATGCGCGCGGGCAAAGCCCGACCGGCCGGCCGCAGCTGTCGCAGCTCTGTCAGTCGGGTGTAAGTGATTGGCCACCAACGTCTGACGGTGTCCTGTCCAACGGGAGTCGCGCCACCGCACCCAATCGTTAGGCGCCAGACAGCCGCTTCAACTCGTCTATCATCGATGCCTGTGAACGAATGCGGAACTAGGGCATTTGCGAGTCTACACTCCAAGCTTGTGCGGTTGTCCGTAGGTTATTGGCCATGGTTCCCGCATGTCGACAGACTGCTCCGCGGCTCGACCTTGGACGTTCCATTGCTTCTGGAAAATGCGACTTGGGCTCCAAATGGCGCCCAGAGCACGCACGGGAGCAATCTCGTGCCATTTGCTCCCCCCAAATCCCTGACTAGGCGCCCTCCCGTCGCCGTAGACAAAGCAGCTCTGCTCGCATGCTGCTGGCGTTCACAGCAGCGCGGCCTGCCTTGACCAAGGTGTACACCCCGGCCCACATCTCTGCCGATACGCCTGGACGCAGAGTGCTTTCGCCTTCGACCTTCAACCTACAGTCGCCACAAAGAGCGCAGGTCATTAGGTACCTAGGTAGGTAGTAGGTAGGTAGATAAGGTAGTCTGCCGAGACGAGCAAGGCAGAGCAGCGTCAGGCAGCACATCGCACTCTCCACATGGGCATTCCGCGCAAAGACCTACTTTCACGCAAAAGCCAGACTCGAAATGCATCACTTCAAAAGGAGCAGCTGCGGCATATCGCCTTCAGGTAAGGTGGATGAAGAGTTCAATTTCATTTCCCGACAACCAGGGCTACTTAGCACCTCTCCTCGACTGGCGGCCGTCGATGCAAGCCCACCGCCAGCACTCTTCATGCCCACGGATTCCGCCGTTACAGCGTGGCGGACTTGAGAACAAAGAGCAGACAAAGCGGCGTATCTGGGGAGAGGGGCATCATGGCGCGACAAAGAGGAGTTCGGGTACCGGACCCGCCCTTTCCTTGCCGTGCCGTGCGACTTGCCCAGATCGTATTCCGGTGTCACGCGTCTCGCCCAGAGACTCCAGACAGCCGCGTGTACTGTATGCTCGCAGTAACGAGAAACTTCGATATCTATTGCCACCCCGACTGGAGTGCTCGAACGAGAAAGACGACGTACACAGGTAACATCACTGAAAAAGAAACCGAATATCCTCCATCCGACAAGTATCGCCATTGTATGACCGGAACGCCTGCATCGTCATTCTTGATAAGGGGAAACGCGCACGAGAGAGATGCGCGTCCCTTAGGCAGTGCCAAAGGTGTTCTCGCCAGAGTAGGTGATGTATAGGAACCTGCTAACATTAGCTGGTGGTTCGGCAGGGAGGTGGGGGAGGGGGGCGCATACCCGTCCTCATCCTTGTGCTCCTCGTAAATGCTACTCATAAGGGCGGCAGTAGGAGGCAGGACCTCATCCACGAAGATGAAGATGGCCTTCTCGGGAGACAGCTTGATCCTCTTGCGGATGACGTAGACAAACTGGCCAACGGTCAAGTCGGACGGGACCAGGTACTTCTTCTTGTCGATGGTGGCGATGTCGCTCTTCTCGACCTTTTCGCAGATGACCTATATGGTGCGCCATCAGTTGTCGAGGTTCAGATCGACGACAGTGAATACCGGGCAGGCAGGGTGTGGATGGCGGTGAAGCGCCATGGAACTCGAAATGAATCGAATACAGCAGGAAAGAGCGCTACTCACAGGAATGCGATCAGCATACTTCTGTCGGATGCGCTCGGCCTCGGCCTTGCGCTTCTCGAACGGATGCTCGTCCTTGAACTTGCTGCGCATGGTTGCGGTTGGGTTGGCTAGGGGCGTGGGTGGACGGGCGGTGCGCGATGGAGCGACGACAAGAGCGTTTAAAGACGACGGCGACGTTGATGGATGAGCTGGCTGAGTTTGAGGGAGAGAGTGAGTCGGAGAGCGGGAGCTTGGAGGGTGACGCTGCTCGAGGGCGATTGCTGCGTAATCAGGCAGAGGTGATGATGGAGAGGGAGACGGGGGAAGAAGAGGGGCGGGTCGCTCGGTGGTGAAGCGGAGCGAGAGGCGGTGGCAGCCAGCCAGCCAGGTTGGCGCCAGGCAGGCAGGCAGTGACGCTGAGGTGACCTGCTGCGGTGGTGAGTCGACTCGGCACGCGGACCACTGCGGGGGACAGCTCGCGCGCTAGACCTGTTTCGGCATAGAGGCTTCCCCTGCGGGTGACTGGACGAGGCCACCGGAGGCAGCTGGTGCGTTCGTACCTTAGGCGCAAGAGGCCTGGGGCTGTAGCCTGTCGGTACCCAGAATGCATCCGTACGGACGTACTCCGTACTGGACGGACACAGCACTGCATCAGCAGCCCAGAACGGAGCGAGGGGAGGTGGTCACGGGGCTGCAAGGCCACGGCCCGCGCCTGTGGCAACAACATGTTGGCCGTGGTGAAGAATGCACTTTCCACCTAGCCTGCAGGCGCAGCGCGCCACGCTGAATGACTACATACTATGCTGAAATGGACGTCAGATGCTTCGCTGCTAGAGTGAGTCAGGACCTAGCCTAGGACTCAGGAACATCCATGCTGTGCACGTGGACGGGGCACCGTCAGGCAGGGTAGCCTCTTCCTGCAAGGACGGCATCTACACGTCTTCCTGTTGCCAGGAAGCATGGGTGCTTTGTGGAAGACGGGAGCGAAAGAGGTCACCGCGACTCTCCTCGCCTCGGAAGCTGTGCCTATGTGGCGTGTTAAACGCAGCATCATGCTTTGCAACAACTAGGTTTGCGGCGTCTACAAAGGCGAAAGCTTTTTGGGCCTTTGTATTTATAGGCCCCAGGCCGCGTCTGCAATTTTCTTTCTGTATTTTTTCTCTGCGTCTTTTCTTCTCTGTTGCTGCTTCTCCTTGACACTGATGCTGCCTGAGACTCTGCCGTGAGAGAAGGGTCGCAAGGACAGCACAACACAACGCAGCACAACGCAACGCAACACACAACACAATACGACACAAGCCAAGGCAGGCCAAGTCAACCCAATCAAAGGCTAGGACTACAACTATCGACGAGCAGAGGGGGGGAACAACAATGGTTCGCTGGGCCAAGGTTGCGGCGTGCCTCGCCGCCGTGTCGGGGCTGGCAGAGGCGGCCATGTTTGGACAGCGGTCGGCGATGGTGAGACGGGTCGAGGAGTTCCAGCCCGCGGGCACGACTGGCAGCTTCACCAACGAATCGACGGTGGTGCCCGACTGCGAGGCGCTCAAGGCGCTGCGCGACCAGACGGCGGAGCTGTTCCGGCGACCGCTGAACAAGCAAGAGTACGACAGCCGCAACTTCATGTGGCTCCGGTGCCGATCGGACGAAACACACCTCTTCGACATGGGAGGCACCTGGTTCGGCCCGGGCGGCAAGGACCTCAAAGAGCACCTGCAGAGTCGGCACGCCTTCATCGTCTACAACTTCATGTACGTCCAGGGCAACGGATGGGGCGATGCCACCCTCCACTTCGTCCCGTTCATCGACGCGAAGCTGGCGGACACGGTGAATAGAATCAGACAGATCGCCAAGGTGGCAGCAGACCGATACAAGCGCACGCTTTACATCATAGACTGCCCAGTCGCCGAGGACGATCCCAGCTGGGCCACGGAGCGGGCCGCCTTTGACCAACGGTGGCCGCTTGAGGTGTCTAACCGCGACAAGACGATTGCAATCTACGGAGCACCACCGGCAGGTCCTTTTCAAGGGCGCTGAATGATGGAGGTGGTCGCAGGGCAGGGCTTCGGATAAAGGATTGTTGCTGCGTACCTAGTATTTATAAAGGGAATGCAAGCAATCGCCCATGCACTGATTTTAATTGCAAAACCAGGTGGCTTAATCGCAGAATCACACAGGCTTACGGCCTTGTATAGGCCATCCACTGCTTTCTCTCCTTTTCTCCCGATTGTACAGGAAGTCAGCCTGTGGACCAGAGTAGCTTATTCGTACCTGCCAAAGTTCATAAGGTACTTTGTATCCGTACTCCGTACTTCGTACAACATTGCCCTTTGCACTTCGTACTTGGCAGGTATAACTTCAGAGTACCTTACGGCAGCACCTAACCCGCAGCGTAAATGCTTCCCTGGCTCCAGCCCAGCTTTCGCCGATTAAATGAATTCCCGTCCCATCACGTTCTCACCAACATGGACGCCCAAGGGTTGCTCATGGGCAGACGTGTGCGGCAGCTTATACGTTACCCCCAAGTTCTAACAGTACCCAAGTACAAATAGTCCCCACGGCCCGGACCCGACAAACGCGAACACGCCACAAGGTGGAGCACACTTCCAGCGCTCCGTCTCGGTGGCAGCATCGATATATGCTAGTCCCAGCACAACATTCGATTGTGCCAGCATTGACCTCCCGATTTTGTCCGGCGACAGCAGACAGGCCACGGCACGTACGAATTACCCTCAAGTCATATATTGGCCCTGACGGGCCTACTTGTCCCTCCATTCGGGCTCTTGCTTCCCTTCTTCCGCTGCAACACGGCCCAGTGGAACGGCATTGATCTCCTGCGATACCCGAATCATGGCTTCGGCAGGGCGACAGGCTCGGCGCCTCGCCGCGCAGCTTCGTCCGAATCTGAAGGCACCAGCGGCACAGCTCGCCAAGGGCCAATGGGGCTCTGCGCGGCGGGCGGCCTCGAGCTCTGCTCCTCGTGCGGCTCCCAGTCGATCCTCGCCTCTCCCGCTGTGGTGCGCCGCAGTCGCCCTGGGCATCGCAGCTCCATTGGCCTTCCAATTGGTACGAACCAAGCTCCTCAATCCCAAGCCCGAAGCCCTTACTGACCATGGCGCCGTTCCGTTTCTCGCAGACGACCGCCGAAACCGCGAGGCTCGATGTCGCGTCCCTGGCCGATAAGGATGCCCAGAAGAAGCGCGAGACCAGCGTCAGCGACGACTCGCCGATGCGCCTGCGGATGGAAAAGTTCATCAAGGAGCAGCAGCTGCTCATCGTGAAGGAGCTTGAAGCCGTGGACGGGAAGAAGTTCCGCAGGGACGAGTGGACGCGCCAGAACGGCGGCGGCGGCATAACGTGCGTCTTGCAAGACGGCAACGTCTTCGAGAAGGCCGGCGTTGGCGTCAGCGTCGTCTACGGTGCCCTCCCGAAGCCTGCCATCCAGAAGATGCGGGCCGATCACAAGACGCTCGACCCCGACGTCGAGTCCCTCGACTTCTTCGCCGCCGGCCTGAGCATGGTGCTGCACCCCAGGAACCCCATGGCCCCGACTGTGCACCTCAACTACCGCTACTTCGAGACGGCCAACCCCGACGGCTCTTCCCAGGCCTGGTGGTTTGGCGGTGGCAGCGACCTGACCCCGGCGTACCTCTTCGACGAGGATGCCATCCACTTCCACAAGACGCTCAAGGAGGCCTGCGACTCGCATGACAAGACGTACTTCCCGCGCTTCAAGAAGTGGTGCGACAAGTACTTTTACAACAAGCACCGCGGCGAGTGCCGGGGCGTTGGCGGCATCTTCTTCGACGACCTCGACGAGTCTGAGCGCGACCAGGAGAACACGTTTGCCTTCATCCAGGACTGCCTCAAGTCCTTCATTCCCAGCTATCTCCCCATTCTCGAGAAGCGCAAGGACATGCCGTTCACGGAAAAGGAGAAGGAATGGCAGCAGATCCGCCGGGGCAAGTATGTCGAGTTTAACCTGGTCCACGACCGCGGCACCGCCTTTGGCCTCAACACGCCGGGGTCCCGCGTGGAGAGCATCCTCATGAGCCTGCCGCTGACGGCGAGCTGGAAATACATGTACGAGCCGGAACCCAAGAGCAGGGAGCAGCGGTTGGTCGATGTGTTGAAGGACCCCAAAGAGTGGGTTTGAGGTCTCCTCTTGTCCATCTCGCCTTGATGGGTAATGCTCCGTACTTGCGACAGTGTATGTACGAGTGCCCACCCTCTTTGCGCGTGCGTACGCCGCGCACTTGTACAGTATCTTGTAAAGAGAGAACAGCAGGAGGACGTGCTCCTCGCATAGCGGAGTGGCCCCGTTGCTGGCCATATCCAGCGATTGCTTGGATTCAACCTGTCAACAGTTGTCCAAATAGAATAAATCAAAACCAATGTTTTTTGCTCGCAAGGCGTTGCCTTTGGCAAGATGAGGATGTGAGGCCGTCAGTCAAGAATTATACAAAGTTTGAAGAGTCATCCACTACCCACCACCTACGAGATTTGCGAGCATCCTCCACCTTGCACGCTCTGCACCATTGGAACCCTCCCCGACTCACGTCACGGCGGAGGGAGAAATGAAACAACAGACTCTTCAATCGGAGAGAAGCAGGCATCATTTTCCGACAAATTAAAATGAAATCTCCGCGGCTGGCGTAGTTGAGCATGACGCAGAGCCTCCCGTCTCATCGCCAATTCCTCACGTCCCTCGTGGCCTCGCTGTCAAAGTCGCCGCCTCCACCTCCGCCGCAAGCGAACGCCCTGGGCCCCAATGGTGGTGCCGCGGGCCCTGCAGACGCAGACCGCCGACATTTGTTGCTGACGCTTCACGTCCTCTTCCCGAGCGTCGTCCTGCCGGCGCTTGACCTTCTGGACCGCAGGCTGGTGACGCGCATCACCGTCGCCAGTGAGAAGGCCGGGCCAGGCTGGCCCCCGAGGACAGCCATTACCCATGCCCGCGGTCATGACGACGGCGGCGACGGCGACGGCGACGACGCTGGGCACTTTGTTGAGGATGGTGGTTCTGGAGACGGGGGTGGCGGCACCAGGACCGATGAGCCATCGTCGTCGCGGCGCACTGGAGTCGACGAGATGTCCTTGATTCGCGTCTACACCCTCCGCTCCCTCGCCTCCACGCTGACGCGCCGCAGCGGCCGCGACGCAGCATCAGCTTCCAAATCCTACGTCGTCCACCTCGACGCATGGAGCTGCTCCTGCGCCAGCTTCGCCCTCGAGGCCTTCGCCCGTCACGCCCAGCCAGCTGTCCAAGCAGTTGCCGCAGCACCGGCCTCCCCCCTGGCGCCAGACAACGACCCGGCGCCCGGGCGGTCATCATTCGGCGGCATGGGCGCGGATGGACTCCCAGGCCATGGGGAGGACGTGCCGTGCTGCAAGCATCTCCTGGCATGCCTGCTGGCGGAGAAATGGGGAGGCATGCTGGGAAGCCGCGTTGACGATAGAAGAGCCACAAAGGAGGAACTGGCGGGCATCATTTCCAACGTGTAACGAGTCCATCGTCAACGAGCCCACCGTGGCAATAGATACAGCACGACACCGCGCGGTGAATAAAGTACCTGGGTAGAAACAGTGCACCCTCATCGAGATATGGACCATGATGGTGTTCGAGAGATGGCCGCTCGGGGCTCATGGCATGCAATTACCCTCGCCTTGGTCTAGTAGTAGCCCGACATGATCAATATACAGTACATATAGGCGCCGTCCTCTCCTGGCTGTGCCATCGCGGACCGTCACCAGATACGCCAAAACGCTGCTGCTTTGTGTATTCTTCCGTCTCCGTGTAAACCCTCGCGGCCGGGCTATTTCTTCTTCTCCTTGCCTTCCTTGTCCTTGGCATTGCCGTCCTTGACCTCGCTGTTGACGCCGTTGACGCCATTCTCCTTCTTCTCGTCCTTGCCGTTGGCCTCGTCCTTCTTGGCCTCCTTATCCTCTTGCTGCTGTCGGTTCTGGATCTTGTTCTCTATCAAATCGTGGAATGCGGTGATGGCGCGGATCAAGCTGCTCAGGTAGATGGCCATGAGCTGGTCGTTGGTCTTGATGCTCATGGCATGCGCCAGCTCGCCGCCGCCAGACTTTCCATCACCTTCGGGCGTGGACAGGTTGGGAAGCAGGTTGAACACATCCTGCAGGTTTCCGAGAATTGCATGATTGACGGGCAGCTGACCGTCGAGCACCTTTTGAAGATAGGCCCCAATGTCGCGCAGCCGCAGGTGCAGCCCTTGGAGCGACTGGAGCTGGTTGGTGACGCGCGTGGAGAGTGTACCGACAGCCACGTCCCGAATGTCTCGTAACAGGTGCTCGACGCCAATCTCTTCCGCCTCCTCGGCCTCGATTACGGACGGGGTGTGGACAAAGGTTCTCGAAGTGGTGGTGCCATCCTGTCACAATATCAGCAATCCGTGCGGCTTGGGCCCGTCCCTTGTCTTTCCTCTCCGGGACTTGTTCGGGGTAGCTTACGTCTTTGATCTCCTCGACAGCAAAATAGGCATCCGTAGGCACGCCAGACTCCTTTGGCTGGACATCGATGATGACGAGCAGCGGATTAGGGGTGTAGCGCTTGAACAGGTCGTTGATCTCGAGGTCCGACGCCCGCAGCTTAGGGCCAGAGTGGTACCATCCTATTAACTTTTCTCGGGCGTTGACCTTCTTGAACATGTCGTTCATCGACTCGACATAGTTGTGGTCCAAGAACCAGACCGAGGGATCCTTGTCATCTTCTTCAAAGGGGACTGTTTACTTGTCAGAGGGCAGGTGTTGGAAGGGGTACGAGGCAACGTCAAGTGTAACGTACCGGCGAAGCTGTTGGATACTCTCACGTTCTTGCCATCGTTCTGGCCCAGCAACACGCCAACGACTCGCCTCTTTGTCTTGTTCTGGACAGTTCGGTTGTAGTGATCGACGGCGGAGAGGAGGACGAGGGGCGCGACAGAGACGTTGCGGGTAACGAGGGACAGGGTTTCTGCGGTGGTGGTAGGCATCGTAGGCCAGATCCGAGGATTCTGTCAGATGCTCTGATTATGTGCAGCGACGGTGGTCGGATTCGAGTGTGTCGTGGTGGTTGGAAGCCCTGGCAGCACTGGAGTCGGTCTCGCTCGTGGATGCGTAGGCAAACGGGTGCCTTGCCACAGAGGGTCGTGCGAGATGACCAAGCAGCTGTCGTCGCTCCGAGTATGTATGTCGTCCACGATAAGACGGGCACGCTGAGACAGGCGGAAAGCGTGGAAGTGGGAGGCGCGCAGTGAGGCGAGAGAGGTGAAGCTGCCGCAGTCTCTTAGGTTTGGAGGCGAGGGAAGACGGTGCTGTGTTGGACGAGGCAAGGCGAGGCAGGTTGATGAGCTCAGCTCCAACGTGCATTGGCTGGACCCAGCGACCCAGCGACGGGGCGCTAGCGCTGGCAGGCGTCGTGACTTGTCACGTGGCTCAAGATGAGCATCTCAACGATCGCAAGCACATGTATGTATTCGTACCTACGAAGTACTCCGTACGGAGAACAACTAAGAGCAACATAAATGCGAGCACAATTATGCCAGCACTCTAACGGCTGTGTATTCACTGGTCCATGTCTAGCTGCATGTGTAGGAACCCTCTGAAGGGGGCGCTACTTGCATCTCAGGGCGGTGGATGTTAGAGCAGTTCCGCCGCCCGAGAGTATAGACACGGGTGCAGGGTAACACGGCGCCTCTCTGACAACAGCCACAATGCGTTGGTCTAGCAAAGGGAAAGGGGAGCCTACATACAGTACACCAGCAAGGCCAGTAATACGGTACATGCAGGCACGACGAACGAGTCGTTCCGTATGTGCGCAAACCGCGCAGCTGAGGGTATCCGTCAAACCGGTGCTCCCGTCGGCCCGGCGGCATTGGCCACAATAACGTTACCTTGGCCCAGATGCAAAAGACAATGGACGTCGGCACGGGGGACGATGCGGCAGGTACCAGATACCCGTCACTGTCACCTGTCCCCGGGGCGGCATGGCTGCCGATTCCAGTACCCAGTACACGGCCTTTTCTACACAAGCACCCCAGTGCTTGTACCTGCCCCTGCGCCTGTACTGTGTCTGTGCCCAGCAAGCGCATCGCCGAGCAGCCAAAGGCACTGTGCGCGGGCCAATCAGCTGGCTCGCTCGGCGGAGCTCTGGCCCCCAGAAAACAGCCTCCAATCCAGCGAGTGAGGAAGAAATTCACCACCACCAATTCCAGGCCTACTCGTACTGCTGTCCCATCCGATCCTCGCATCCTCTCTCTCTCTCCTCTCCTCTCCTCTCCTTCACCTCGCCTCACCAGCCCTCGCTTCTCCCTCGCCCCCCCCCCCTCGGCCCAGCCCGCGTCCCTGGCCGAGAGCGCTGCCCGATTCGCCAAATCGCCAATTGATTGTGATTGGCCTCTGGTCCCGCATCCGCAACCATGGGCTTCGTCGAGGATGAGCTCAAGCAGCTCAAGGATGTCATCTCGAGCCTCGACTCGCGCATCAAGCGCCTTGAGCACCGCGCCACGGGCTCCTCGCCCTCCACCGAGGAGATTCGCATGATCCTTATTGGCCCCCCTGGAGCAGGTGCGCGCTGTTCACTCCCATTGACTCTCCGTTGCTGACAAGCCGTCTCGCAGGCAAGGGAACCCAGGCCCCCAAGATCAAGGAGCGCTTCTCTTGCTGCCACCTGGTACGTCGATTGCGCCACCTTCAGCCAGCCGCGTCTAGCGCTGCCCTCTCCGTCCCCTCTGACTGACACCCAATTGCGCAGGCTACCGGCGACATGTTGCGCTCCCAGGTCGCCAAGAAGACTCCCCTCGGCCGTGAGGCCAAGAAGATCATGGACCAGGGCGGTCTCGTCAGCGACGACATTGTCATTGGCATGATCAAGGAGGAGCTCGACAACAACAAGGAGTGTCAGGGCGGGTACGTGCCAGATGCCATCCCGCGCCGTGACGCGCCGTGCCGCGCCACCATCCTGCCATCCTGCCATCCTGCTCTGCTGACACTGAACCCCCCAACGCAGCTTCATCCTCGACGGCTTCCCTCGCACCGTTCCCCAGGCCGAGGGTCTCGATTCCATGCTCCAGGAGCGCAACCAGAAGCTCCAGCATGCCGTCGAGCTGCAGATCGACGACTCCCTCCTCGTCGCCCGCATCACCGGCCGCCTGATCCACCCGGCGTCCGGCCGCTCATACCACAGCACCTTCAACCCCCCCAAGGAGCCCATGAAGGACGATATCACCGGCGAGCCGCTCATCCAGCGAAGCGACGACAACGCCGACGCGCTCAAGAAGCGCCTCGCCACCTACCACAAGCAGACGGCCCCCGTCGTCGAGTACTACCAGAAGACGGGCATCTGGAATGGCCTCGACGCCAGCCAGCAGCCTGGCCAGGTTTGGAAGAAAATGTTGGATATCCTCGAGGGGGACAAGAAGGGCCACGGCTCCGGCATCCTGAGCAGGATTGCCGGCAAGAGCTGAGCGCACCTTTGTTGGATGTAACAAAACAAACAGAGCAGCCTTGGGGGAGGAATCCCGGCCAGACATGGATCTAGATCTTTCCCATAGCTGCTCCGTGTAGTCTAAGTAAAAGCCAAATGACGCCTGTATGTATCAATGCATAACAAAATTAACATCACTGCAACAAGCCAGCAGGTGACATTTCGACAAGAGACGCGAAACCAACAAAAACAGCCCAGCCATGTCGTGACTTGGGCAGAAGGTGCTCCAGAGAGAACCCACGGCAAAGAGGCAATCAAGATTGATCGCCTTGCAGGCTCACTACATGGCTAGGGCTTAAGATTGGTAATAGAGAGCTCGTCTAATTGTGGTATATAAGGGTATAATACGGTGGCCTTTGCCTTCGCACATCGGCTTGCTTGGCCCTCACTTCCCTTGCTCTAATGGTATAGATGTGAGGACAAGGAGGAAGAAACGGTGCTTAATAGAAGACGAGGAGCGGAAGGAGGAGGAACAGAAAAGGCCACCGCCCAAAGGCTCCCTCGCTATGCCCATGATAAAGGTCTTCCGACTGACTGTCCAGATCTAGGTAATGCAAGGTCCGCCGCCCAACACTTGCAAAACACACCACCTCTTTCCACCAGGCACAGGATTGCCGAGGAGCTCAACCCGTGAGATCCTATCTCCTCGGGGTAGCTGAAAGAGTCAGGTCAGTAGAGGTAGAGCAAGTCGCGTTGGCGCAACTGACCATTGACCATCTGCCTCTGCTTGTTCAGCCAACTCCGGGGCGCATCATGCCGCCGCTGGAGCACGACGTGATTGCTCTGGAGCCGGCTCGTAAGATCGTACCAGGCCGTCGCAATCAGCGCGTTTTCTCTCTGGAGGCTCTTGATGATCTGGTCGGTGGCGGCCTTGAGCAATCCTCGGGTCAGCAACTGAACTCTTGGTCGGGACGGGGGCATGCGGCACGGATTCATTGGACGTACTTTGTGCTCAGCGGAAGCTTCTCCTCCTTGCGCCGCCTTTAACTTGTTCTGCAACTCGAGCTTGTCTTGCTCCGATTGCTCGAGTTGCTGCAGTGCCAAGGGAGTTAGTATCAAGTCAAATAGGTGTCGCAAGCAGAGCGGAAACGATGGCCATAGGGTAGTGGTGCGCTCGGCTGGAAATCGAAGTCCAGTCCAAGCCCCTCTCTGCTCCATCCCACGGCCACCGTCAAATATGCCAGTGATTTTTCCAGGCGAGTAACCGATTCTCACGAGAACGGCAAAGTGGTATGACAGGTGGGCTCCGAGCGACTTTTTCTTGAGAGGCAAGGGGATGGAGGCCAATTTGAATAGGGGATGCGCACAAAGGTCGGCCAGAATTCTTGGCTCTTCAAAGCGTTCGACAAAAACGTGGAGGGTTGGGCTGTGCTCGGAATCTTGCAGTAACTGCGATGATAATGGACTCACCTGCTTTCGTTCCTTGAGACGGGCTCGCAGCTTCTCAATCTTCTCTCCCGACTTCTTGGCGGCGTCTGAGGCGTCCGCGTCGGCCGGCCCACCCGCGGCTGTGTCTTGGAGCACTTTGCCTTCCTCAATCTCCTTGCGGAGCTTGTCCTTGGCTAACAGAGCTTCGATTAGCTGTGACTTTTGAGCATCTCGCTCGTTGACAGCAAAGCTATAGTCCTCGCGCAGCCGATCGAGCTCTGCCTTGAGAGACTCGGAGATCAGCTTGTCAGTGCTCTTTAGCTCGTCAATCGCCTCGATCCCCCCCTTCTCAGCAGCTGAGAGCTGTGCCCTTGCGCCGATGATCTCTCGGTCCATGTCTGCGACCTTAGTTTGCAGATCCGTGGAGCGCTTGGTTACGTCCTCTAGGTCGGCCTGCGACTGCACAAGTTGCGTTCGCAGATTGATAAAGGCTTCCGAGCTGTGACAGGGGAGTGAGTGTCAGCACGAAAACTCTCAATGTTATGGCAAGTACGGGGGTACCCTCGCTGACTTACCCTTCGCCGCTCGAATTGCTCGTCAAGGCATTGATTTGCTCTTGCGTTATGATATGTTTCTCGAAGATTTCGTTGAAATTCTGCTGGAGCCGGTCCCTCTGGCGCCTTTGCTCTTCCAGCTCCCGACGAAGGAGAGCGGCATCTCCGGTCGAGCCGAGAGTTCTTCGGAGGAGCTCATTCTCCGCCTTCAACCTGGACAGTTCTAAAGGCAGGTTAGTTTGCCCCTCGTCGTTAACCGCGTTGTTGAGTTCGTCCTCGAGGTTGAACGAAGCCGGCGCGACCCCAAGTCCTTCGCCCTGGGACGTGGCCCCGCCACCTTGCTGTAACTGCTCTTGCAAGTCCTGTATGAAATGCTCGTCGTGGGTCCGCTGAGCCTTGAGCCGCACCAGCTCCTCCTCGAGAGAGGCCACGTCTTTGATCAACTGGTTCTTCTGATTGCGCTCGTCCCACAAGTGCTGCTCCGACTGCGTAATCATTTTCGTGAGCTCATCTTCAGCCTTTCTCGTGCGATCTCCCCTTTCTCTATCGTTGACGAGGGACCGCAGCTGCTCCTGCAGCTCGACCCTTTCGTACTGGAGATTCTGCACCTCCTTGACCAGGCCCTGCTGAGCCTCCAGCTTTTGCTTGTATCGCTCGGCGGTATTGGCCTTTTTCTCGAGCTCCTCTGCTTTGTGCCTCCACTCGGTGGCTTGATCTCGGAGCTCGTCCGCCTGCATGCTCTTCTGGCTCAGCCTTTGCACCTCGCTTTCCAGCTGGGCTTTTATCCTGTCGTGGCCTCGGATAATTTCCTCGTTTCGGGCGATGATTTCCATCTGCTCGTGCACCTGCGCCTCGAGAAGCTTAATGGCCTCGGCGCTGTTTGCCCCATCCTGCGTGGCCTTGCGAAGAACCTCGAGCTCGCGGTCGTTCTTTTCCTTTTCGTATTTGAGCTCCTCGTGGCTTTGCTGCAAATGCTCGAGGCGGGTGATGTAGTCCGAGAGATTCTTCTTGGTGCTATCGAGCTGCTGCCGGAGAGCCGCATTCTGTTCTTCGACGAGAAGGTCGATGTCGCGGGCCTCCATGACGGCATCGATGGCCTCGTCCAAGTCGTCGTCATCCTTGAAGTTGGCAATGTCTTGCTGCATCGCGCGTATGATTTGCATGATTTCGGCCTGGGTCTCGCGGTCTAGGCCGTTCTGTATTCGCGGAACGTATCTGCCATTGTCGGGGCCCATGGCGGCAGCCGATACCATGACAGCAAGGAGCTGGAAGTGGTCGAGAATCAGCACAAAGACTTGCAAGTGCGTCAACAGCGCGAACGGTGCACAAATACCTGGCTGAGGCCCTGGGCTTCGGGGTTCTCGGCGACGGCATGGTAGTCAAACTTCTTGGCCTGGCAGCCGAGCTCAGGGACCTGCCTCCGAATGAATCGAAACAAGCCCTTGTATACAGCCTGGATGTTGCGCTTGTTGGTCAGATACTTGGAGGTGCCCTGGCTCGATTCGAGGTGCGACGGGTCAAATTCGGGATCCAGTTCGTGAAGGATGTGCGCGAGGAGGATGCCGTCGGCGAGTTCGTCGAGGGAGTCTGCCGCACGGTCGAGGTCGAAGACGCGGTTGACCTAAACAGAGAAGAAGCAGGGCCGGGTCAGTAACCAAGGTGCTACCCAACCCGGGGGCGCGGGTTGCAGCCGGGCAGCGTGATGGACTGACGGCTTTGAGGAGCGCGGCCTGCGCGCGTTGGCTGTAGGTGGGCATCGTCCTGGCTGGGAACGATGGCGGGCCCCGGAGAGGGAGATGGACAGGTGGTGTCGGGTGTATTACCAGTATGTAGGTGTATTGTCAATGCCGTGCATGCAGAGGTGCTGCGGAAGCTAGGAGGAGACGCGATGCGTGACTCGCTGTCGGAGAGAGGCGGCAGCTGGGTACAGCATATCGGACGCAGGCAGTAAAGATATAGTCAAGGCAGGCCAAGGCGATGTCTCCAGCGAGACGGCGTTGATTGTGCGGCTTGTTCAAGGCGACGGAGCAAGGTGAGGCATGGCTCCTCGTGGCCCATTGTCTGATCTTCAGGAGCTCTGGTGGTCGTCAATGGCGGGTGCCCACGTGCGACAGACCAGGGTAGGTACCCGTACTTGGTGCCTTGCCTTGCATTGCGTCGCAGATGAAGGGTCCCGCTTCTCCTTGGTCTGGGTACCTAGGTCGTACCCAGCAGGTGGCCGAATGGTGGGACGGGTACTTTTCTATACATGCACCACGATGTCAGTATCCGTACTTGCAGACAACGCCAAAGGTGCCTGAGCCAAGGTGGACCGAGGCAGGTACTGGTACTGCCAGAAGTACCTGGTACCTTGGGCACCTTTCAACAGCTTCCATGGGGATCGGGACCACCGGCTCCGTTACCCCCGGCCCGAGCCCGGTGCTTCAACGTCATCGCAACCGCGCGCGGCAAGGCAGGACAGGTTCTGTCCGTGGGGGCTTGATTTGTAACTTTAGCCTACCCGGGGTTCTCTGGCGAGTACGAGTACAAGGCGCAGCCACAAGGCTCATCTTTGGTCGCTGTGACATTGGGCGTTTCTCATGCAGCAAGGCAACACCCTGTGCACTGAGGTTGCTGTCCAGCGTTACGAGGCCCGAAGGGTGGCGGCACTACAGTACATCGACAGAGAGAACACCGAAGACCCTTACCTCGTGAAGACGGAGCGGGGAATGGGACCACCAAACAACCAAGGCAGAAGCAAGCCTCTGGCTCTACGCAGTGTTATACGTAGCGCAAAGTAGTGGCTCGGGCTACGTTGTTGCCGCGCAGGAAAATGGAAACAAGAAGCACAAGTGTATATTGACCGTGCAGAGCAGCCAGCCGTCATCATCCCCCCAAGAACGCCAAATCTTGTCCAAAACTGACTAGTAGCGACAGTAATCGCCGTCGAATTGGCGGGTATCATGAGTCGAAAAAGCAATCTCGCATCGCTCCCAGTCGTACACACGTATCTGAATAGAACCCTCCCGTAACGCCTCGCATCGTCGCAGCCGGCATTCGGGTCGCCTCTGAATGCACTCTGCCGCCAGTATATTTTCATCCCTGGCTGGACACCATCTCGTCCTCTTCGACTCGCATGTTGTACTCGGTGGCCATTGCCTGCACGGACTCCAGTGCCTTCTCAGGTGCGATGACAGCGAAGCCCCTAGCTGCCTGTCAGCAGGTGAAACTCAAAAGCAGCGGCGCGATATACGAACTTGATGATGGTGTAGACGTGGGTGATCTTGCCCCCAGCCTTGATTATGGACTCCTTGGCCTGGTTGATAACAGAGTCGGGAGTGGCAGGGTCGTCGAACCAGATGATTGCCGACTTCTTCTGGTCAACGGCCAGCGTCCCAGGGAGGACGGCAAGCGCCGCAACGAGGTGGGCGAACAGTCTCATGATGGATGGCTGCTATATGTGTTGACACGATCGATGTGCGAATGCGACACGCCGGTGCGGACGCGGATGCGGATGCGGATGCGGGTGCAGAAGAAGACTCGGGCGTTCCTGATAGACTTTGGAAAGTTGGTCGGCGGAATAAAGTAGGGAAAGTGGAGGAGCGAATGCAGGGACGAGGATCATGCCGTCTCTGTTGAAGGGGACTCGAGGGGCGGAGGTGGGCAACAGTGCCATGCGGCTGGCGCATTAACACTTGATCCGGCGTCACAGTCGTTGGGTCGCTTGATGATGCGGGCTGCTTAGGCTGCTGCCGCATTTAGCAGGTGGACGACCTCACAACCCATCCACGTACGTATGCACGCTCAAGGTACCCATTTTGGCCACTCTTCTAATAGTAATTACTACCTTACCTTATTTCTTGATGCCACGATAATCAAGTGCCGACACCTACATACGTACGTACTTCGTACCCTCGCCAAGGCAGCTGGATCGAGGCAGGAGCCTGGCTTGCTCAAAGTTCTGGTTGGACCTCGGTGGACACATCCAAGCACTTCATTCACCAAAGCAAGGCAGCACAGTAACACAGGGCATTCTTCCATGAGCTTCTTGGGAATATCGCGCACCTGCGCCATTCTGCTGCCTCGTCCACCTACCTGTTTCGCCTAGTGCCTCGGCATTCTGCAACCTCACAGGGCACCCACCTTTCATCGAATTGCATTCGACACCTCTCCGGAGGTCTCAGTCACACAGGCTGATGGGCCCTCGTTCTGCCATGTAGCGGGTAATACGTAGGCACACTGTTTTGGATTCCGCCCATGTAATACCTGCCCGCCTCATAATGGTCGAGGCCAAGATCCGCTTTCTGCACGTAATAGAGGCCTGTTAGCCAGGGCGTTCGACTGTGCCCGCCCATCAGTGGACAGGTCAAGGATGCGTAACAAACAAAGTAATGCGAACCAAGCAGCTCTCAATAGGAAAGTAGTCAACGCCCGAGAGCCATGCTATACTCTGTGCCCTCCCCTTCGACGCCTTGGACGCATCGCTCTTCACAGATGCCGAGCCGACAGCTCGCTTCACTCTTGTCCGCTGCCGCTCAAGCTGGCGTTCTCATGCCACACGTCCTTGCTCTCCTGCTCGACCGCTCGCATGGCTACGGCAACGTCTTCCAGCTTTGCAACCACGTCAATGACGCCGTTGTTGACGCGCTGGAAGTACTGGTCGTTCGCCTCACGTCGTTTTCTGGCCAGCAGAATGTCCACTTCCGTTTCCTCCTCCAGTTTTGCGCCGAGGCGATCTGCTCCTCCGCCGCTGCTCTCCGGCCGCACACTGGCTGTCCCGGCAGTGCTCTTTGCTGCATCTGTTCCGTCTCCGCCGCCCGGCCGGGAGGCGTCTGCCAAAGTTCCCTTTAAATTCCGTAGTTCATCTCCAGCTGTGGGGACAGAATTGTGTCCCAACGTCGTCTCGATGGCATCGTCTGCTTCACTCCTCGCCCATGCCTGAGCGAGCGCTATCTGGGCAGTGCGCAGCTCGGCGAGTTTACGATCATGCTCAGACCCGAAGACGTGTGTGCCTCCGGACGCAGACAACTCAACCTCCTCCAGGGTAGCTTGCATCTCGGCCCACAGAGCATCAGTCCTGTCCGTGCTGCGGGTGCTTTCTGCAGTGCGGACTGCACGCCCCAAGCGTTGGACATCAGGCGGCACGGTGGAACCGAACCGAAAAGACGCACTGCGCTCGAGATTCGACTGCTCTCGCCTCACGCTGGATGGCCCTGGAACTGGGGCCCCTGGGGCGAGTATTCCGGGTAAGGAAACATGAGAAGCCCCTGGTGATGGGTGCAAGAACAGCACGGGCGGCGGCTCTCGCTGCTTGCTCCTTGATTTGGAAGGCGGTGATGTGGCGTCATCGTTGACCTCCCACGGTCTGGAACTGGAACCGTCCAGCTTCCGACCAGTAGACGTCATGTTGGGCGGCTCTCCATTGCTGGATGAGCGAGTTCGGTGGAATTAATTCAAGCCCTCGCCATCACCAAGGACATATGCAAGCCAAACGCTGCTTGTTGGTGACCTGGATTCAAGTGGGGTGGTGCAATCGTGGCACGTGCTACATGTGATGCCAGGAAGAGCCGTTGTCGAGCGGATATTCATTTCTCCGCAAATGCGCGGGGTCACGTGCCGCGACGGCATGGCACCAGCGGAACCCTCCCCTCTAGGGCCGCAAAACCCTACCTAGAATTTCCGTAGGTCAGACCAACTTTTCGAAGTTCCGCCGTAGCAATCACCAACCATCGCCGTGATACCCAGATAAATCGGTACGTACGACTCGACGTGGAATCATCACCGCGCCAACACGTTGATAATCTCCTCGTTGACTGTCGCTGACTCTTCGAAGCAATCATGGCTGGAGGCAAACCCCGTGGTCTCAACGCCGCACGAAAGCTGCGAACGAACCGAAAGGACCAGAAATGGGCCGACCTTCACTATAAGAAGCGTGCCCTAGGCACCGCCTTCAAGTCCTCGCCCTTCGGTGGCTCTTCCCACGCCAAAGGCATCGTCCTCGAGAAGGTCGGTGTCGAGGCCAAGCAGCCCAACTCTGCCATTCGAAAGTGTGTCCGAGTTCAGTTGATCAAGAACGGCAAGAAGGTCACGGCTTTCGGTGCGTGCTCTTCCCCCCACGGATCTGGCAGCGACGTTTAGGTTGTTAACGCGCTTTCTAGTCCCCAACGACGGTTGCTTGAACTTCGTGGACGAGAACGACGAGGTCCTGCTGGCTGGTTTCGGTCGCAAGGGCAAGGCCAAGGGTGATATTCCCGGTGTTCGATTCAAGGTCGTCAAGGTTTCCGGTGTCGGCCTGCTTGCCCTGTGGAAGGAGAAGAAGGAGAAGCCTCGGTCGTAAGGGGATTCTTGTTGGAGAAAGCGAAGTCACGTCACAGTTTTGGCATGAGGAGTCACATCGGCTTGCTGGCATCGGCATTACAGGTTGGGTTTTGATCACAAGAGACTAGGTTTCGGAAGGTAGATCAAAAGGTCTCATTCAAAACTTGAAAGCATCACGACGACGAGTCTCTGCGGTGTCGATTGATTGTACAAATGAATGTTCTATTATTACAGTGGACGGGCGCATGCTTGCCTCAGACTGCTGGGCTCCGCGGAGCTTCGTGATCATGCCCGCGTTCCTCTGCGCTGCGGATCAGATAATCTGCAGCGAGACCAGCGCTGATGGTGCCCCCCGTAATCCAGCATCCCTTCACAAACCACCACCAGCAATCCTGAACGCTCTTGAGATTTACCCGCTTGATCATGACGCCGAGAGTAATCATGGCGCCGCCACAGCTCCCGAGGAAGAATGCCGGCCCAGCTCCTGACGCGACGCCAGCAGCAGCGAGAAAAGCAATCTGAGTCGCGGCGAGCCTGGTCAGAACCTGCTTGGTTTGTGCGTCGTGCTTGAGGGCAATGCTCTTGATGCCGACCTTGGCATCGTCTTTGATGTCCATGTGCGCATAGATCATGTCGTAAAGGACTGTCCAGGCGACGTTTGAGGCGTACAGGCAGGCGGCAGCCGTCAGGGCAGTGGAATTCGACAGCAAATCAATGCCGAGCGCAGGGAATCCCATGATTGCTCCCCATGAGAAGGTCAAGCCGAGTACAAATTGAGGGTAGTAAGTCACCCTCTTAGCCAAGGGATAGGTCGCGACAAGCGGCAGGCTCAGCGTGCCATAGAGGATACACGGGAGAGGGAACTGAACCAGTATCCCCAGCCCGGCCAGGAGCTGGAAACCTGTGAAGACGAGTCCGTTGAAGGGCTTGATCGCTCCGCGAGCCACCGGCCGCAGCCGAGTCCGCTGGACGTGAGGGTCAAGGTTTCTGTCCCAGAGATCATTGATGGTACACCCAGCGCCACGCATGATGAGCGCGCCGGAGAAAAACAGGAGCGTGTAGCCGACTACCGATCCGAGAGGGGCCATGGGTGACAGCATTGGGGCCGCCATCAACGTCGAAAAGAGGCAAGGGAAGAAGAGGTAGTACGTGCCAGTGGGCCTGTCCAGCCGCATGAGCTCGGCATAGGGAACCCACGAGAGCGGGATCCTCGACAGGACGCCAGACGTCGGCAACCTGTATGCTGGTGGAGGCACACTGCCATGGGCCTTCTCATCGCTCCCGATGACCGGCTGCAGCTGTGTCTTTGCCTGGTGGAAGCCTTTGCTGTGCTTGAGTGGGTGTCTTGACCTTGAGGTGCAACTAGGTAGCCTTGGGTGAGAGAACGAGGTGGTTATCCGCGTTGTCGTTGTACAGCCCAGTCCGGACAGCCCTCGAAGGGCATTCCATGGGGTCCTGGGCAACGTCGTGAGTCTCATGGCTCGCGACGGATGATCCGGAACCGGACGAGGCTGTAACTGTTGTCAGACTTGGAAGCGGTTGGCTGGGGCAGCTCACTCACCCAAGCTCACGCGTGTCAATGATGGCTCAACTGCGCCATGTACTTCTCACTAGACCCAATGATGAACTTGGCTTTCCAACATCAGCGTATGTGATTTGTATAGGTAGGCGCTGGCAGACCAGCTGAATGAGAGTGTACGAGTAGGAGCTGCTTCACAAAATTATTACAAGTACAAAGTACCCCATACCCTAGACGGAACAGGAACAAATTCTGGTGTGGTTGTGGTGGGGAACTGTTAGTGCTTTGTCCTGTCCCTACGGACTACGGAGTACATCAGCAAAAGCGCTGGCGATGGGCGTTGGCCGCGAGCAATGCCAGGCCCCAACCGACCAAAGTCTATAGTTGCAAAGGAGAAGCGCTACCGTCACGTACGCATCATACCTTGACCAGCATAGAACAACTTTCCACTCAGTGGCATGCACGAAGTACGAAGGGTGAAAGTAACGTACCGATCCCTTGGCAGCCCTGGTCAGCCACGTGATGTTATGTATATTATGTATGTACTGTGCAACGCGGGACACGCTGATTGGATGCGCATCAACATCAACTCAGAAGCGCTCGACCGACGAGGCATCCTGCACCAACAACCTAGCAAGTTCGCCATTGCCCGAGCTTCTGCAGAGCCATGCGCAGACGCCTCCGTCATCAACGCGGCGCCTAAGATGCCATCATCTGCCGGCAGAGCTTGACGTCTCCAACGGCAGGCCCATGCTACACGTGTGCCTTGACAAGTCGGCATCCAGCTCCGTCGCGTGAACCTCGAAGCGGTCCGTGACTCCGTCCGCGTCGCTTCCTCACGACTCCGCAGAGATGCCGACCTCGCTTCATCCACAGGCAAAGTTCGACCCGATACCGCCGGACCTCGATCTCCACGGCTTGGTCGATCGAACGCCGAATTTCAAATGGGTTCAACGAGTGTCCCGGGCGCAGATCCGCAACCTAGGGCAACAGGAGTTTGAGAAGCTTGTCCAGATCCACGTAATTGCTGGCGGGAAACCCCTTGTCATTGATGGCTGGGATGCTGTGCTGCCCAAGTGGTTATTCAGCGCCGATTGGTTGGAGAAGACGCACGACAAGAAGCGTTTGTCTCTCTCCTACCCACCTCGCATCTACGCCCGCTAACGTGCGTGCCACAGAGGAGAACGTTCGTGACATTCCGACAGCCAGCGACATACCCATGACGACGGGGCATTACCTTCGGTCTATGAAGCAGCTCACGAATCAGTGGACGCCGAACACCTTTCGAGACGAACGAAGACAGCGGCTTTACCTCAAAGACATCGACTGTCCGATCGAGTGGCGTGACGCTTTACGGAAATCCATCCATCCCAGTCTTTTCTACCTAAACGAGAACGTCAGCGCACATGGTGGAAGCAGCCGGCAGGATGACGATATGTTTCGTGGCGATGCCACCGCGTCTCCTGCCGGAGACCTCATGTCCAGCCTGCCCGTGGAAATGCGCGCCGAGAACCTCATGTGTTACATCGGCCATGAGGGCACGTACACCCCAGCCCACCGCGAAATGTGCGCTTCGCTGGGCCAGAATATCATGGTCGAGGCGTCTGGTGAAGGGGGCGGTGAGAAGGCTGGGAGCTCGGTCTGGTTCATGACCGAGAGCAAGGACCGCGAGGTTGTCCGGGAGTATTTTCTCTCCATGCTCGGCCATGACATCGAGATAGAGAAGCACTTTGCCCAGGTGAACGCCTGGAAGAAGGCGCCGTTTGACGTGTACATTGTCGAGCAGCGCGCCGGCGACTTCATTCTCATCCCTCCGCTCGCCGCCCACCAGGTCTGGAACAGAGGGACACGAACCATGAAGGTGGCATGGAATCGCACGACGGCCGAAACACTCGACCTCGCCTTGCACGAGGCGCTTCCGAAAGCGAGGCTCGTCTGCCGTGACGAGCAATACAAGAACAAGGCCATCATATATTTCACCCTTCAAAAATACTTTCGTGAGCTGCAGGAAATGGAAGAAAACGCAGAGATGACACAGATGAGTTTCATGGGCATCGGCCAAGACATTGTCAGAAACTCTCCCCGCGCTAAACAGTTGGCTGGGGATTTTAAGAAGCTGTTCGGCCTCTTTTCCGAGATTCTCGTTGACGAGGTCTTTGCGTTCAAGGAGAAGGACGTCGAGTTCCTAGCCTTTGATTCCTGCGTCACCTGTTCCTACTGCCGATCGAACATCTTCAACCGGTTCTTGACCTGCAAACACTGTGTGCGGACTCTTGTCAACGGAGACGAGGATGCGTACGACATCTGCATGGAATGCTACGCCATGGGGCGGTCCTGCGCATGCCTCTCCGGGCTTCAGTGGTGCGAACAGTGGTCCTGGTCAGAACTGGTCGACAGCTACGAAACCTGGCGTGCCATGGTCATCATGAACGACGGTTACATTGATGTCCAAACCTCTCCCCAACCCTTTGAGGTGGCTCGCCAGAAATCTGGCAAGAAATCAGTGGCGCAGATATGTCAAGAGGCTCTGAGAAGACGCCCTTGGAAAGACATCACAAAACCGGACCGCGAGAAGACTCCGAGCGACTCCGAGGGAGACGGAGATGACAAGGCCAAGAGGAAGCCGAAGAGGAAGAAGAAGAAGGGCGACATTCGAAGATGCCACGTGTGCTGCCACAAAGACTACAGCTATAGAGTCCACGAGTGTACAAACCCTGGGTGCACCGAAGCGTACTGCTACGGTGTGCTCTACAGGGCCTTCGACATGATGCCGCAGAAAGTTCTCGAAGACGAATATTGGCAGTGCCCGAAGTGTCTTGGCATGTGCAGCTGTGGTAGCTGTCGGCGTTCAGGCAACACTAATGCCTACACTCCCAAGACTACACATCTTGGCCATGATACTCGTCCCATTGCGGATGATCGGAGTGTGGAGGCCCTCGTTGACTTTCGGGTTCATAACCTCTCCTGGCTCAAGGCTGTGGGAGAAGAGAGCCGAAGCAAGGATAGCCGGAGGATGCAGCGCTTGCGAGAGCAGGCCGACAACGCCAAGGCCCAGGACCTGACGCACCAAGTCGAGCAGGCAATGCAAGACGACGGCAACACTGCTGATGCTCCCGACATGACCCCCGCCGAGGTGCCGGCTCTGAACGGGTATGACTCTCAAAGCGAGATCCTTGGACAGCAGGAATCGGCATTGGAAGACTATGCTCCTCACGAAGACGCGGGTCACGGTGAAAGGGGCCTGGCACCGCCAGACAACGCGGCAGGCTCGGCGGGCATATCCGGCACAGGCGAAGCTGACTCGTCATCCTACCCTGATCCGTCTATCTTCGTTCGCCAAAGGATTGGCATGGGCTATTACGAGCAAGACGACACCCCGGACAAGATTCTCTTCGATCCTTACCAAGCCCCTTCCGCGGAATCGATCAAGCTGTCCGAGCCTGACGTGCCCGAGTTTGTCAAAAAGTCAATCCGAGCAGCTAAAAGGAAGGCTAAACGAGAGAATGAGGATCCGGACTTTGTGATTGGAAAGAGCCACCAGAAAAAGCCTCGCCTAGCTCACCGGGCGGATCTGCTTGACAGCATGGACCCTGCCCTCTTCGACAGTCCGGCTGCCCAAGAAGCAAACATACATGAACTAGCGGAGCATTCCGAAGTTGAGGAAAATGAGCCAACGGAACCACTATCGCGAGACTCTTCTGAACAAGCTTCGCACAAACTACACGGGATGCCCCGATTCGATGCCAATGAGCCGGCCTTGCGGCACGCCAAGCCAATGACGTCCTATGTGGAAGTTGAGGATGCAGAGCTGGAAGATTTGGAGGAAGACGATGCGGCCCTTCACCCCGCTCAGAGGTCTGAGACGGAGGCGGAGGATACCCATATGGACGCCATCGATGCGGCTACGAATGGTGTTCGTGCTATATTTGGTCAGCCTCCCTCCCAGGTGCCTGCAGCTGGCGAGTCACCTGCAGCAGGGCCGGCCCAGGGCCAGATTCCAAAGAGACGTGGGCGACCACCGAAACGGCTATCAATGGCAGCAACGACACCCGAAGACGCAGTAGCCACTCCGACTCGGTCCGCGCCCTTGGTCGCGGCAAACACAGTCAAGAGGGGTAGAGGTCGGCCAAGAAAATCAGGAGTGCCGGCAGCTGGTGACGAAGGCGCCGATGTGGCAGCCCAATATGGGCGCGTTGCAGACGAGGACAATGCAGGAGTGATGGATGAACTCGAGGCTCAGCTGTCAAATGAAGCGGCTGCTCAATCAAATCACAAGCCTGCTCACGAAGGCGTTTCACAACGACGGACGAGGCGTTCTGGTGTCACTACCATCGCAGCAGCAACTGCCCAGATGGAAGCAGAAGCCGAAAGCAACGCCAGGGCGGAGCCGTCGCCGGACCCCAGGCCACCTGTTTCTACCCGTGAACCAGGACAACCCGCAAGACGACGAGGCCGCCCTAGGAAATCAGAAGTCGCGGAGCAGGAATCGCCCGCTAATACGAAGGCGGTGCCTGGGAACCAGCAATTCATGTCCATGGCCGAGCGTATGGCGCTGAGGGGCAGGAAGTTCAAGATCGGCAAGCGGACGGTGCAGGGCGGCAGGGCTGCCGCAAAAGCGAGCAACATTGCGTCGGCGGATGGTGCAGAAGGGTCCTCATCACCGGGCATGGTCGTTGCCGGGAGCGAAGAGCCGCCATCAGCGGATGGGAGCCGACGCGTTAGCCGCTCTCCCCCTAAATCAGCTCGCGACGAAGGATTTGAGGATTCATCATCAAGAGCGTCGTCCATCCCACGAGACCATGGACCAACCCCCGAGGCTAGGCAAGAGGGCAACACTGGGGGCGGGCCTACGATTGTGAGGCTCGCGGACGTGGAATCAGAAGGAGAGGACTGGGAAGAATCCTCAAGCTCGGGCATCGGATCTGGAGACGATGGTGATATCCCTTCTGGGCGGCGCAGCCCGAGCCAGCTGGGCAGCTCCAGAGGCAGGGGCGGGCTCAGGGGGCGAGGCGCGTCGCGAGGGCGACCGCGAGGAAGGCCTAGGGCCGGCGCAAGGAGTGCTCTTTGATCATGGGGACTGGCTACGAACTCGATGAGGGTGTCGCCGGCGACTATGTGCGGGCGTGCCATGGCTATTCATCTCTGTATGCATTCGAGTGTCTCGTGGGCCCGGTCGAAACTCGGAGCAGCTGGGCTTGTGCGGTCATCTACCAAGACGTCTAGTGATACGTAGTGATAATACATGAAGCAATAATACCAACAACTACGGACTAGCCAAGCGAGCATCCGTAGCGGCGCAGCACGAGAAACGTGAGGAAGACGCGGACACGATGCCCTCGCGAGCCAATGATGTCCTTGCCAGGATGCTCGTATTATTTATTGCACGTACGGATATCCCATCTCGCGTCTTCATAAGTTTCATCATCCGAGAGTGGGATCGACCTGGGCGAGTCGGGTGCCTGCCTGTGCCACGTGGGTGACATGCAGGGTAGGGTGCCCTGCAGCCGACCCCTGCTGGACGCGTTTATGTACTTGGTAGCTCAGAAAAAGAGCCCGCGATGCGAAGGAATATGGTCACTACCGAGTAGGTCGAGCAGCCTTGTCGTTACCCTTGTCGGCTACCCTTGCCGGGGCACGAGTGTTCAGTGTCCTTGATACCTCGTACCGCACGTCGGTTCCGCGGGCGCAACCCACGTGGGATGTAGGCATACCCGACGAGGGGCAACACCACCTCCTCGCTCTTGTTACTGCCAGTCTCTACTTCGTACGGCTCGGCGGACAAGAAGGCACTACAGGTATATATTCATTGCCTGCTCCATCCTGGCATCCTGCACATCATACCGCTCCTGTTCCCTCGTCGGCGCGAGCTCCCAAGCCAACGCAGCACCAGGCCGCTCTCACTCTCACTCTCACTCTCACTCACACTCTCACTCTCACTCTCGCTCTCGCGCTCACCCTCAACCTCAACACGCCACATCGCCGTCTCTGATTATCGTCATGTTGAGCGCCGCCGCCCTCCCTGCATTCGCCATGCTCGCGCAAATCCGCCCAGGAGCAGCAGCGGCCCAGCAGTCTCCTGTGGCGCGCGCCGAGGCCGACGTCAAGTGGCACGCGCCCGCACAGAGCAGTATCAACAACCTGACATCGGCGGTCCACGGCAGCGGCGTCTATGGCTTCATCTACAACTCGTCGGCGACCCCGGACAGCCAGTATGGCACGTACAACTGGTGCAACATGCCGCATGTGAGGCGCTCCGAGTACGTCCGGCCCGGGCCCGAGTTTGGGCTGCAGTATGTCGAGCTGGTGAGTCCATGTCCTTTTCCCGCGAGGCCGATTCGGGCTCAACCATGCGAGTGCTTGACGCTGACCACGGACTCGTAATGCTCCCCCAATTCAGATGCAGAGGCACCACAAGCGCACTCCGTACGCGTCCAATGCATTCCCCGTCGAGTCGTACCACTGGGATTGCCCCGACGCCCGCCTCTTCCTGTACGGCCAGCCACTGCCTGGCCCCGACCCTGCAAAGGTCTATCGCCAGGGATACATATCCCCGGTGAATCCCTTCGTCCCGCCCGGCTGGATTGGTTCCTGTAGCTTCCCGCAGATCACCGGCGGGGGTCTCGACGACTCGTGGCAGCACGGCGCCGACCTGTACGGCGTCTACCACGACCTCCTCGACTTCCTCCCGGCCCGGGGCGGCGCCGACTTCAAGTCTGCCGTCCGGTACCGCGTCACCAATAACGTCATCACCAGCCAGGTCGCTGGCATGGTCATCGACGGCATGTGGCATACCACTGACCCGTTCCCCCTCATGATCCAGGTATGTCGTGACCGTACCGCCGCCTTCTCTCCCCTGCCCTCCACCACTGAGATTCTCCTGGCGTCGCTCACACTGACACCCTGGATCGAATGCAGGCCGACGGAGTAGACAGCTTGGAGCCCCAGTATAGCTGCAGCGCCGCGAGCAGCCTCTTCAACGCCATCAAGTCCAACAGCAACCCCCAGTGGCGGGAGCATCTCGAGGAATCCGCCCTTCTGTACCGCACACTCGACGATATCTCGGGCGTGCGTCCTGACGACGCCGGATTCCACGCCTCCTTCGACCACTACTACGACAACCTCTCGGCGCGGCAATGCCATGGCAAGCCGCTGCCCTGCAAGCTCGTCGACGGCTCCAACAGCTCTGCCTGTGTGACCCAAGACCTTGCCGACGCCGTGTACCGCTTGGGCCACTGGGAGTACAGCCAGATCTACCGCGACCACCCGTTGTCTCTCCCGGCTAGTGCAGCGTCCCTCGGCGTCTGGATCGGAGAGCTGACGACACACTTGCGCGACTTCATGGCCGGGTCGACCGACGTCATCTACTTCCACAACGTGGCCCACGACGGTTCCGTCTCCCGATTGCTCTCCATCCTGCAGCTCGACAACATGGTCTGGCCCGGCATGGGTTCCGAGGTGGTGTTTGAGCTGTACAAGCGGACGAGTCGGCAGCCGGAGCTTCAGCCAACAGCCACCGTCATCGCTCCCCGCTGCAACCATGACAACTGTCTCCGCCAAATGATACGCCAGCCAGCATCAGCTAGCCCCCTTTGCAGCGCGCTCAAGTCCTCCACCGTGACAGCCTCGGCCGCGCTGCCCACGTGGCCGTCTGAGTGCCGCGGCGCCATGAGGATGTCATCAGCTTGCTCATGCCTGGCTATCCCCACGCCGACGGTGCCTACGGCCACAGCCACGCCGTCCCCGACCGCGCCTCCAAGCAACAGCGGATACTACCTGCGGGTGCTCTTTGGCGGCCAGGTTCTCAAGTCGTCTAATCCTGCGCTGGGGCTCATGGATATGGTACCCGTGGAGACTGTGCTGGAATATCTGGATGGCCTCGTGGGCGAGCGAGCCGACATGGTGAAGTCAAAGTGCCAAGGGTAGATAGATACCGTAATTCAACGTATATCTCAGGGGCTACTACCTTATGTCGCCTCCAGCATCCAAGCAACGACAAGGCATGCCTTGGCTGGGTTTCCGAGGCGTGACGTCCCTCAAATTCCGAAGAACCGGGCCTGCGAGTGCCTCATTCGAGACCAAGCTCCGTCTCCAAGTCACCCCAGCGGCCGCTGCGTTTTGGATCTAGGTCTCTCAGCTTCCCAAGCCAGTGTGCCACGTCCCCCCGCTGCAGCCCATCGAGAGGCCGACGGTCCAGCTGACAGAGGGTGAGGGTGTATTCGATCAGTGCTTCATAAATCCACTTAATATCAGTGTAGTCTCCAAGGAGCTCCCGAATGTTGGAGATCTCGTCAGTGACGTAGAGTTTTCGATCAGACATGGCCAGACCAGGAGCGATAGCTCGGTGGTCTCTGGCTTCGGCCAGATTTAACAGCAGGTATTGATGGTAGTACCAAAGGGACTGGTCCTCCGGACCGACGTTGAGAGCATTGCGTGCGATGGCAAGCTCTTGGGACCGCGTTAGAGCCCGGATCCGGACGACGAATTGGGGCGCGGGGCACCTTACCAGCATCAAGAAACCCTTTGCGAGAATCGGCATCCGCTCCACGCTCCGCCAGAAGGCGAGGAATCAGTTGGCTGCGATTATGCCAGGCGGAGAAGTTTGAGAGATCCGTGTAGATCATCTTGGTCGTGTACTCAAACTCGGACTCGGCCATGCTCCGACCGCCCAGAGCGGGACTCTCCAGCTGCGACACGACGTGGCGGCGGTAACCCCATGCATGGAAGTTTCTTCGGTCCCTGTCCAGCATCTTGGCGATGAGTCCCAGCTCTTCTTCCCAAATTACCCGAGCAGCGCCGACGGGCAGCCTATCCGTGGCCTGGTCCAACATCCACAGACGGTACTTCCAGATCCAGTAGCACTTGGGATATTCGACAAGGAGAGGCACTGTGAATGTCAGTTCAGAGCGTATGACTCCTTCGTCTTGCTCTGGTCGATACATGCTGTCAATATTGCCGTGGCTGGGCTCAGGAATTGTACCACTCGTCCCAATTCTCTGGGAGTCGGGGCTTGGCCGGGTCTCTGCCAAGGAGGAGAGCAATGAGCCGCCGGAAGACGGTGTGGGATTGGCGTTCGCTGAAGAACTCGGCAACACCTTCGAGGGCGAAGACCCATCCGAGGGTCTGAACAATAGTCCAGACATTAGACAGCGCCTGCGGACGTTCCATACCGTATAATATTCCGGGTTGAGTCGCAGGAGCTGCGAGGTGAGCTGGAACGTCTCCCGGCCGAAGTGCCCGTCCGTCAACTGTGAGAGCAGTCGTCAGCCAGCGAGAAAATTTGGGGTTACAGCGACGGGAACCCCTACGCGCAGCCGGAGTTGACTTTCCAGGGCTCGGTATTTAAGGATTTTCTCGAGGTCTTGCTCGCGCTGCTCCTTGGTTCGAGCTCGTGCGGTCCGAGCTACCCCGTGCTGGGTACGTTTGCGTCAGTCAAGCGTCGTAAATACGGCAGTGTCTGGTGATGCGGGGCGGGTATGCATACACTGGTCATTTCGGGGGCCTGGGACGATTTTGATGCCAGAAACGATGGATGGCGCAGTGTTGGTTTGCTTGCTTATGAACGAAGCAGACGATGTTGCAATAAAGGCATGCCCTGTGCGGGAGGGGCAGCTCAGGCACCCGGAGGCCAGAGCTGGAGGGGCGGCAGTGGAGCTTATCTAATCGGCCTGGGATAGCTACGGAGTAGGCAACGTTATAAGTATATTAGACACACCTCCACCTCGACTTCTGCTCAACACAAACTGCCTCCCCGATATTACCCATCATCACCTTGCTCGCCTATCTCGTCCACCGCACCATACCATATTGCGTACAAAGCCCTACCATGGAGCCGCGTGTGCACCTGTGCTATGTTCGCTGAGTTTCTCGGCAGCATTGACCAGAGGCGGGCCTTTTAACTGGCAGACCCATCATCTACGACGAAGCGATGGACTGAAGTCCGACGATGGCTTGAACATGACGGAACCCGACGGGGTAACGGAAGCAAGAGAAGTAAACAACATGTGGATTGGTTCGCTCCGCAGCGCCCCGGAGGACCAGCTACCAAGGGGCGCGCCACCTTGGGCATGGCCATGAAAATGCCCTGCTCCGTCTACCCAAAGACCCCCATGAGATTATTACCCGCATTGGGTACAATACGCGAGGTAGGTAGTATCCTGCTTCGCTTGAGGTAGTCCGTACGTATGGCAGCAATTACATGGCAAGATGGAGAGTGCGTGGGTGGGGTGGCGCGCCATGCTACCTTACCTTGCTATGATGGTTGAGTACGAAGTAGGTAGGTAGGTACCTTACTGAGGGGACTCTAAGATGGCCTGCTGGCTTCCAAGTTGGTTACGCGGCTGAGTGCAACCGAAGACGAGGCAAGCAAAGCACGGCACATAGGTAGGCAAGGCAGTGAGCAGCCGATGACACTGCGAGCGTGCCGGACGGGGTCTGTGGACATGATACCCATCTTGCAACAAAAGCAACTGATCCGTCTACGTACCTATTAAGCTACCCATCTTCACAAGTCGGTGCCCGTGTTAGGTGCTTTCCTTTAGCATACGAAGCACCCAAAAGCAAGGCAGAAAATAATGAAAGACAAGGGGCCCGTATCTTGTCATCTGCAGCTGCGGCCGCATCGGCTCCTTGCCCTGCCTTGTTTCGATCTACTACCCTGCCTGACTTCCCTTACCTACCTTAGGTGCTGTCTGAGATGGACAGGTGCCACTGCCGACATGTTGAAACAACGGCCCACGTGCTGGGGCTCGAACAAGAGAGCCCCTGCCTACCTACCTACCTTATCTTGCCGACCACACACATGCATGTGAACGCTCTAGATGTACACGAAAGATAGCCACGTAGAATGATCAATGAGCACAAGGAGGCAACTACCTCGCAAGTGTGTAGGTCCTACGGACTACTTGTACTTCGTACAGCACGCTGGGCCCCGTAGCCAGAGACGCAGTTGTTCCACCATTAACGGCGTAGGTCCGAGTTGCTCGCTCGGCCCAGCTGGCGATGCCACCTACTAGGTATCAACTCCAGACACAACGCTTGTCGCCGAGGCATGGGGAAGAGGCGCGGTGGCGCCAGGCGATACGACCCTCTGCTCCGCAAGGCAAGGTACCCAATTGTAATACTCATTGTGATACTCTCCTGGGTAGTACGTAGCCATCTCTCCGCTGCAGCGAGGCTCGAAGAGCAACATGACCCGGCGAGCCACGTGTCAAGGTAGCTGCCGCTGTCTGCGAGCACTTACACGTCGGTATACAGGTATACAGCCAGGACGATGATGCGGCCGACGCGGCGGCGAGATGGGACAGGGCCGCCGGCGAAGACAAGCTGCCGGGTGGGTCAGCAGGACAGCAATAAGCTAGGCGATGAGATGTCCAAGGCTATGCCCACCCGACCGTGGGATGCAACAAGAAACACCGAGGTGCTGGTTTCGGTAGCGGGCTCGAGTCACAACAGAGGACGATGTGAGTAGGGGTGTGGCAGAGATGAGATGAGATGAGGTGAGATGAGCTTGCTGGGGTAATCCATCATGTTTCACCCCCGCGGGCCGCATGTCCAGATTCTGCAACGCCCGGCCCCAGCTTCAGAGTCAAGTAAAGAGTGCAAGCCATCTCACAGGCAGTGCTGTAGGCACTGATGACGTCCCCGGCCAGCCTCGCGACTTTGCAGGGGGCGGAGATAGAGAGGCGTCGGGGGCCGACGCGTGCTCGCATATCCTGGCGGGACGCGTAAATGGCATCCAGGCAGGCCATTCTTGGTTGAGATTCGCGTAACGTTGCAAAATGGCATGGGCACACTCTGCTATCTGGTTGTACCTTGCTCTTTGTAGATAAGGTGTAGGTTAGGGCCGAGAGGGGGGGTCATCTCACATTGGCGCGGTGCCTTGCGGTAGCGCGTAAGAGAGCAGGGCACTTCATAGAAGTTGTCCGGAATGTTGGGGGAGATGCAGAGGCAAGAAATGGATGGATCGTGGCCTTGGAGGCCAGCTGACGGGACAGTGGGAGGGCCTGGAGGAGGTTAGCTTAATAAGGACGTGGGGTGCTGGCAGCCACTGTTGTGGGGTAATTAGGTACGCGCTTGGCCGCGGCCACCGTGCTTGGGCCAAAGTGACCCGTACATACGGAGTACCTTTGGTGCCTTGCTTACCTTAGGTCCTTGTCTTGGAACTCGATCTAGTTCAGGGTCGTGACCTGTGGGGTCGTGGCCCGTGGGGTCCTTGGAAGTTGGGGTCCCCTCACGCACTTGCCCAATCGCCGGTCTGGCTTCAGCCCTCCTCAGGCACGCAGGCACGACACCACCTACGAGTAAGTCCAACGACCGCAAAACGCAGACTGCGGTACCAATATGCGCGCAGACTGGCCCAACCAGTCGCCGCCTCTCCTGAGAGGCTGAGTCTCCTGAGCTCCTCCCGCTCCGGGTCCAGATCAGGTCCGGATGACACCGCCGGCACCGTCGCCGTCGTGGCCGCCGTTGTAGCCATCGGCGGCAACAGCAGCAGCACCAACAGCAGCACCCATTACAATATGACGGCTGACTGTCCCGATGCGCCCGCGTCCCGGTGCTTCGACGGACAGTCCCGAAAGCCAAGCTCCTCGCTTGTCGTCGACGGCGCAGCTACCGCGTACTACCAGCAGCTGACCAACAAGGCATCATGTCGGCAGAACTGCTTCGTGCCTCGCCAACCAACTGCTCGGGGGCTGTTTTCTCGGCTGGGCAGGTCACATCTTTCACACACCCGTCTTCGGCCACACGCGGTTCCGGATAGGCAGTCTGCCCGCCCCATCCATCTTTGTTCAGCTAGCCGCCGCCTTGGCTCAGGGGCATGCGCCTCTACCGCCTTAGTCTCTAGTCCTTGGGCCGAATGCAGTCGAGCTCCCGTTTACCTGGCTGCTCTGCTACTGGCCTGCCCTCGCTGTCCAAGCAAGGCACTCCGGGTCCTGTGGCCCGACTGCCATCGCATCAGAGATCAGAATCTCCACTCCAGCCCCAAATCACGGCTCCCAAGTTTGCCGCGTCCCAAGAACCCATTCCTTCGGCGCTGGCGTAAATTTCTCAGTGCGTTCTGTCTCTCCCTCTTGAGTCCTTCCCCTGGGCCGAGATGCCGAGAAAAAGGCCTTTAGCGCCCGCAGGACGCGGAGCCAGGCATCCTCTGAACGGGGGAATCGCCAGCAGAGCACGGACGTACGGACATAGATACATACATGATACTGGCCCGCGTGTATCTTGCGCGCGCCGCTAGCATTTCCACGACGCACTTGAAGTAGGTATATCCGGCCTCGCGCTCGGAGGGATGGTAAAACAACCCGACCTGCTGGCACCACCTTGCCAGTCCGCGAATTTGCGCAAGGTTGGCCGCGTGCCTCAGCACATGATCCAACCTTCTGTTGCGACGCTGACACACCCACAGTGACGGCGGCGGCCAAATGGAGCCATGGCCATCCCATGTATCCGTATGTGCCGTACATACAAGTATGTACAAACGTAGTACGGGTAGATGGGCGACCGAGATGGTCACGCCCACCCGCAGGACCGGAGGAGGCCTTGTCCTCCTTCCTTTGTCGGTCAAATCCCTTCTGCCAAGTGAGCCTATTTTGACACATGGCGATTCGCCACGGGCAAACCGGGGTAGACGGGGTATGTCGGGGGCCGCAAGAGCTCTGAAGGATGCAAGGGCGTCAACTCAAAAAGAGTTCATACAAACGCCGCGACGGCCACTGCCGCTGCCGCCCCCCTCAAGGAGGGGCCGACGTACCGGATATTGAGCAATGAGCAACGTTGCCAGACTGACGATAACTGCTCCAAGTTGTCTGTAAGTCGAGCCACCCTGGGCGCCCAGTTCAGAGCCTTGACGCCAAAGGACATGGCCAGAGCAATCCGGATTAGTGAGAACCGCTGGGTGGACATCAGAAGGCCGAGTAACATGCCCACCCCCACCCCCAACCCATTGTCTCTGAATCCGCAAAGACATGCCCCCGTGAGAGACGGACTGGCATGGCTGCGAGCGATTGTACACTGGCGCTCCAGCAAGTCGACCGTCAAGTGACATGGCTCCCGCGGTAGGGAGTTGTGGGTGGACGACGGGGCCACCAAGTTACCCCGGCTGGGTTGGTATAAATATCGGCAGCATCTCCCCCATCGTATTAGCTTCCTACGTACTTGCAAGATATCTCAAGTGAAGCACTCATTTCTCTTCTCCTTTTCTCTTCTTTGCCGAGCCAGGTGCCCAGACTAACCCACAGCCCCGTTGTCCTCCAAGCTGAAAGAGCTTCAACATGCCCTCCCTGCTCGCCAGGTCCGTGGCGATTCTGGCCTGCTTGCAGGCGACTCTGGGCCTTGCCACGCCCGTTGCACAGACAGAGAACGCGCTCGAGAAGCGCGCGGGTGGCTATGCCAACTCCGTCTACTTCACCAACTGGTTCGCCAATTCCACCTAACTGTTGTTTCGAGATTCAGCTCCGACTGACCGCTTTACAGGGGCATTTATGGCCGAAACTATCAGCCCGCTGATCTCCCGGCTTCCGAGATTACTCACGTTCTTTACTCATTCATGAACGTCCGGCCTGATGGCACCATGTGAGTGGCGAATGCGCAGAGATTGATGACCAAGGCGGCCGTGCTGACCGTCCGGTAAAGCTTTTCTGGCGACACCTATGCCGACCTCGAGAAACACTATCCTGGGGACTGTTAGTTTAGCCTTACATTCCCATGCCTTTCCTCGACTGGCGTCCCCCCTCGCCCAGTCCTGTGCTCCGAACAAAGGCCTTGCCGCTGACTGCCCCCTTCTAGCGTGGAACGATGTTGGCAACAACGCGTATGGTTGCGTCAAGCAGTTCTACCAGCTGAAGAAGCAGAACCGAAACATGAAGGTCGTCCTTTCCATCGGCGGCTGGACCTGGTCTACCAACTTCCCTGCCGTCGCGTCAAGCGCGGCAACCCGCTCTACCTTTGCCAAGTCAGCCGTGAGCACTATGAAGGACTGGGGTTTTGACGGTATCGACGTCGACTGGGAGTATCCGGCCGATGCTACGCAAGCCGACAACATGGTGCTCCTCCTCCAGGCTGTGCGACAAGAGTTGGATGCCTACGCAGCCAAGTCGGCCGGGGGTTATCACTTCGAGCTCTCCATCGCCGCCCCAGCAGGTCCCGCCAACTACAACCTTCTCCGCATGCAAGCCCTGGGACAGGTCCTTGACCATATTAACCTGATGGCGTACGATTTTTCCGGTTCCTGGAGTAATTTCAGTGGGCATGACGCGAATTTGTTCGCCAACCCCAACAACCCCAACTCCACGCCCTTCAACACGGACGATGCCGTCCGAGCCTACATCAACGGCGGCGTTCCCGCAAACAAGATAGTCCTGGGTATGCCCATCTATGGCCGTGCTTTTGCGAGCACCGACGGCATCGGCAAGCCGTACTCGGGCGTCGGCGGTGGTAGCTGGGAGAACGGTATCTGGGACTACAAGGTGTTGCCCAAGGCTGGCGCCACTGTCAGCTATGACAACGTTGCCAAGGGCTACTACAGTTACGATGCCGGCACCAGGGAGCTCATCTCCTTTGACACGCCCGACATGGTCCAGCAAAAGGTCTCTTACCTCAAGGGCAAAGGCATGGGCGGCAGCATGTTTTGGGAGGCCTCGGGCGACCGCAAGGGCAGCGGGTCTCTCATCAGCACCAGTCGCCAGGCTTTGGGTGCGCTTGACTCGACCCAGAACTGCCTCACCTACCCGGACTCCAAGTTCGACAACATCAGGAATAACTTGGCTTGATGGAGAATAGCGTCTCCTCCCCTCCGCCACTGGCAGACATGCCTAGTCCAGGCACAACTCCTCGAACGGCACGGCGCGACAGGAGCAATGCCAGCCGTGGGCCCCAACCGTCTTCTTTCACGATCCATTCGCTCACACCGCTACCTTGAATTCTGTACATACCTAGGTATTTGTCACACCCTGTCCCGCGACTTGGGCTCTAAAGCAGCCCGGAGGCAACATTTGGGGCAGGCTATCCGGGCAGGGCACTTCTTTAGCATATACTTTCGTTTTCGCCGTACATAAAAGCCAATATACAAGCTGTATATATCACCCGTATACTTCGTACCTACCTAGGTACCGTACCTGCCTACGATATGTGACGTGCCTCCTAACTTGAAGCTCAGATGCTAGAGAAAACTCGGCAGGGCAGGGCTACCTACCTACCTACTGGAGATGAGGTTCGTGGTAGGCACCTTAAGACACCTTAATTGGTAGCGGGAAGCACCCAGGGCGAAGCAAAAGTGGCAGTGGCGGGTCACGAGCGGGCAAACCTCAGGCTCCAAAGAGCCTCGTCATCGTCAGCACCTACCTTCCTTACCTTGCCTTGCTCACCTTCGAGCGCCACCCGCCAGTTTTGTCGACAACCTCATCGTCACGCTTGCCTTGCCTTGTCTTGCATCAAACACGGCGCAAGAAAGTGCCCGGTGAGCTCAGCCGAGGCGAGGGCAAAGCCTCGTCAGGCTCCTGGCGTGCGCGTCGCTTCAGCACCAACCACGCCTTGCCACCTACCTACGATGCGGTCCTAGGTAATCAGTGCCTCGTCTTCTCGTTCAGCGGCCTCACCTCCCTACCTAACCTACCTTACTGATGTACACATCCAATACCATCCAAGTTTCAGTTTCGGCAGTATCCATACCTCTGCCGTCCGCCCAGCCGCAACGCTGACCACTGCATCAAGAGTTCTCGCCGCGGTATACTTCATCACCAGCCTGCCATCACCCTCGGTGTCGATATATCGAAAGTTGCATCTTTCCCACCCCTCCTCTCTCCCGTCGTCTTCTCCCCTGTCCTGCACCGGTGGCCGGCTACAGTTACCTCGTGTGTTCTCTCGCCTTTGCAGTCCTCGGAGGACCCGGCTGTGAAGCAACATCGTCGTCGTGGCCGCCGATCAATGGCCGCTTCTGTATGCAGGAATTGGAAAGGGTCTGGTCAATGTCGGGATCATGGCCGCGGGCGTGTTCGTCGCTTTGGAGCGCGAATCGCCGTCAACCAACCGGCCCCCGTCAGCCCATCCGACTCGGGCTACGGATCCCATGATGACCGCCGGCCAGAAACGCCTCCCACAACACGGCGCAGATTCCCCCCTCCCCTGGATGGCCCTGGATCTTGGGATGAGTCGAAGTTGGCGGCAGAGGGCACACGGCATCGAGCACACAGAGCCCGCCGTTCGAGGCGCAGCTGCGAGTTGTTGTCTCCCTCCAGTCAGCCACCCGCAGGATAGGAGACGCTGCATCTTGCTGGCCACTCTGACGCCAATTGCGGCAACAGCGGGAGCCCGCGCACCCTCGACAGGTTCGTTCCTACTCGGGACCCTGCCGCGTCGACCACGGAGCGATATCAAACGGCAAAGCAGCCACGGTCACTCTCCTCCCTCGAGAGGCTTGTGAGGCATAGTGTCGTCTCAACGGACCCCTTTTCGCCTCGTCCACGGACAACGATGGTCATTATTCCTCCATTGGATGTTGCGCCGACGTTGGCCATGCACAGTCGGCCCCGTGGTGGCGGAGGTTTGTCTTCGTCCGAGAGAAACCATCACCAGGGGCTAACTCTGCTGCTAGTGGGAACCGGCACCACGATAGTCTCAGCGACACGGTCCCGTCACCAAGAAGGAGAGCGCCAGGCCAGCCATAGAACAGTATGGACCGTTGGGGGCTTGGCCGTCAGCGGTACTGCTGTCGACGATGGCCACGGCCATCTGCTTCGGCGAGGAACCAACGCTCGTCTATTTACCATGTCCTCCCTGGTAGCAAGACCAAGCGCGCAAGATGATCTCGAGAGCTATCATGGCCGTGTTGCGTCGGCGCTTGAGATTGATCGCGTCCGCAAAATCCTCGACTTCAACTTGCACCTGCCCATCCCCTCCTGCGTGTCGATGCAATCCAGCCGTGGGCCGGCTACGCCCAAGAAGGCCACCTGGGACGGCAACGAATGGCCCGATCTAGAGAAACGTAACCGTGCGTTACCCGTCAAGGCCACATGGGAGCCACGGCGGCCGCTAACAATATCACAGAGTCCCCGCGTACCTCTGCGAGGAGAGCTCTTCCAGCGGCGCCTTTCAAGTATGCTCTCTTACGTCTTTGCTGTCGTACCGCCACTGACTAATCTCAAAGGGTATTAGATGCTCCAAACCTGCGAGATGATTATTATTGTTCTATATTGGCTTACTCGACGACCTGTCAGACTCTGGCGGTTGGGTTGGGAAACGTCCTGTATACCTGGTCCGAGGGGGCTGGCGTTCGTACGGTGAACGGCGCACAGCTTGACAATGTCTGGCTAACGTCTGTTGCCTTTTCGTCGTCGCCGGGCAACAAGAACATCCTCGCAGCCGGCAGATCTGACGGCTCGCTCATCCTCAAGTCCATCTATGATGGGCTCCCGCGATTCGAGGTGCAGCAGCCATATTCGGTTACCTGTCTGGATTGGCGTCCGGTCTGCGTGCTTCGCCCTTCACGGAACCCACTGAACCCGGACGTCACGGTACAGACGGAAGACCTGGTTGTTGGAGACGAGACGGGCACTCTGTACTATTACGTGGTCGAGTGGCCAATGAGCTAGGAAATCTCGCGAGACACCTGGCCAGGTTCCATGTCACTGATGGCCAAGATCTCGCTTCACAGCCAGCAGATATGCGGTCTGGCATGGTCACCCGACGGCCAGCTGCTTGCGTCCGGAGGCAACGACAACCTCTGCTACCTCTTTGACGTAGACGAAATACTCGGCCAGACCCGAGGCACCGATCCAAACAGCCGCCGCGGAAGCCTCATCGCAGGACAGGCATTGGCAGCAGGCAATATGAGCAATCAGGAAAGGGGTTCGGAGCAGGCCATACACGGCCCTGGCGAGAGCGGCACCAGAACAATTGAGGACGGGACTGAAATATGGACAGTTCGAACATCCCCCGACAGCATCCAGAATCTGGGCTCCGGGTGCGAGAGGCAGCTCTGGGTTCACAGAGCCGCAGTCAAGGCCATTGCCTTCTGCCCGTGGCGCGACGGCCTCGTCGCCACGGGAGGAGGTTCCAACGACAAGTGCATTCACTTCTTCCACGCCTCATCCGGCTCAGCTCTGGCTACCATCGCCGTCGCAGCGCAAGTCACTTCGCTGATCTGGTCGACGACGCGGCGCGAAATCGCGGCAACTTTCGGCTATGCCCAGCCAGAGCATCCGTATCGGGTCGCCGTCTTCAGCTGGCCAGACTGCCGACAAGTCGCCGTGATCCCGTGGGAGGGTGAGCTGCGAGCGCTGTACGCCATCCCATATCCGTGGGGCACGACAGAGGCAGGCAGGTCGAGGAAGGGCACAGCAACGTCGGAGGGGTGCATTGTGGTCGCATCCAGCGATAAGACCGTCAAGTTTCACGAGGTGTGGTCGACCGAGGAGAGGACCGCCGTGGCAGGATGTGGCATGCTGGGCGGCAGCGACATCCTCGAGGACCTGGAGGGCATAATGAAGGAGGGCGACGTTATCCGCTGACCGTCGGTCGTAGGGGCTAAGGCAGCGCCAGACGGGACGATGGGTGATGATGGACGCGTCTCAGCAGTGTAGTCTTAGATTGCCACGTCAAAGAGTGTGACTAGATTTCGGGGAACAGGACCATCGATACTCATAGACCACAGCCATGGCAGGCACATTCATCAATCAAACAAAATCAGCATGCTAGACGGCCACCGGCTCCAAGAAACCCAAAGACGAAGCGCCAAAGGAGCCCCTAACTGCCCCAACGCCGACCCATGCAAGCTGTCTCCGCGAATGCCGGAAGGATAGCTGGCGAAAAAGATTATTTCAAGATAGCAATCAAAAGGACGAGTATGATGATGAGGACGACAATGGCCGTCATTTGCTTGTTCTCGCCAGCACCTTTGGCCACCTTGCCCAGCGTCTTTTTCGCACGATCCAGGCGGCTCTGGTGGCGATCGGTCACGGCCTCGACGTCGTCGAGCATGGCGACGTGGCTGTCCAGCTCATCGCCGATCTGCATGCTGAGCTCTCGCTGGCGCCCGATGGACTCGCCTAACCGGTCGAGCTGCTCGTCCTGCTCGTCCAGGACCTGCGAATGGAACTCGTGCAGTTGCTGGTTGGTCATGCCGTCGGCCTGGTCGCGGTAGCCCGCCGAGTCGTCGGCCGGGTCGTCGCGGTACGGCCCGAAGAGCTCATCGGACGGGGAGGGCGGCGTGTCACTGAAGCGGACCGTCTTGGGCTTGCGGGAGGTGGGCGAAGTCGATGCGGCATGGGCGAAGTCGTCGGCGAGCTCGTCCGAGTTGGCTTGGTTGAGCGTCGCTTGCGTCGAAGGGCTGGAGAAGCCGTGAAACTGGGCCGTCAGGTCGTCCAGCTGCTTCTGCAGGGCGGGCAGGGAGTCTGTGATGGACTTTGCGGCACTGCAAGGGCGTCAAAGTGAACGCTCGTCGTCAGTCCTAGCCAGCCAGGCACACGAGAGAAGAGGGGGGTGGATGAACCTTGCATCGCCCGCCTGCTCCAGACGCGCCTGTTCCTGCTGGAGAGAGGCGAGGCCGCTGCGGAACTGGTCTAGCGAGCGCGACAGGTGCCCGTCCTGGGTGTCGCTGTCGAGGTCGAGGCTCTTCGCGCGCTGCCGCTCCAGTAGCGACAGCTTGATGTGGTCGGCGAGCAGGAACAGCTGGTTCGGCTTGGACATGGCGGCTGCGTCCGTGGGCCTTTGTCGGCTAGCGACGAAGAGGGAGAAAACAAAGAAGGAAGCGCAGGAAAGAGGACTGCAGGACGGCGCCCAGGAGGTTCCCAGCGCGGGTCGCGAAAGGAGGCGACGGGATGATGGATGGCTACCTAGGTAACCGGAGTAGGTGTGTCTCCAGGTTGATGCGTAAGTAGGAGGGAGGCTGACACTCGAAGGAGCACAGCGTGAGACCAGTACAGGGCGGGTACCTTGCACATGCACGAGATTCAAAGTACCCCGTATGTGGACCCTGAACTTTGCACTGTCTGACAACCAATCACGAATCCAGATAGGTATCGTGAAAGTACCGATACGGTACGAAGTAATAGTCCATACTGTCTTTCATTGTGCCCGCGGCACTCAGTACCTACCCTACGGAGTAGGTACCTATCCATTGCAAGCAAATGGACCTTCTAGGATGATACGACGAAAAGCAGCCCAGGCGCCGAGTCTCGCATGCACACGAGTCTTGCTTTGGCGTTAAGACTTGGGGCTCCGAGTCCCACCACGTACGTGCCAGGCGGACAGCAGTACTTCGTAGGTGCACGATAATCTGGCGGTTGATACCTTGAGTCAACTGAACTAGACAAAAACTCCCTTAACGCCCGTTTCCCCCAGTGGTTGGTACTGTACTGTATGCACAAGCTTTTACTCCAGAAACCTCCTGTCGTCGATGGGCAATGGATCCGGCGTGGCGCGCGGGGGTGACGACGATCGGGTCCCTTCGACGCAGCCTTCAAGTTGCGTTGCGTCGGCCGCTAATCTATCTTCATCTCTGTATCTGCCAAAAGCTCACTCGGCTGAGGGTTTTCGGCCTCCATCTGAATCTCTGGACCGTCAAAGGTCGGCGGCGGCAGTTGCAGGTTGCGGAGCGCGCCGTCGACAGTTCGGCTGACCAGTCGGCCGTGGCGCAGATTCTCAGCAAAGAGAAAATAGCCCTCGCATGCTTCGACTAGGTACGATTGGAGGCCCTTGCTCTCGAGGCACATGCGTACGTTGGTGAGGGCAAAGTGGTTCTCGATGAAACGCGCCCAGCCGCGGGCCGCCGCTTGGATGTCCTCGTCGTCACTGATTCTCCTCCAGCCGATGCCAAGATGAAGAGTGAAGTCATCGATGACGAGCTGTTCCCTTGCACTGTCAACAGCCGCGCCGTTGGTGCCAGAGACGCCGGCCGCGTCGCCATTTGTTAGCGCGCTTGGCGGCGACGTTTGGTCGATGCTGTGGTCTATCCGCTGCGTCTTATGGCTTCTCAGGCCAAGCTGTTGCTCTGCCTGCTGGCGGCGGCAGGCTTGCTCATCGCTGGCGCTCTTCTCTTCGAGCCAGGTGCCTGACTGGCTGCTGGCGTCGGCGACATATCCCGCCTGTGGCTTAACGAGAACCATGCCTTCGCCGTACGTCCAGCCTTGGTGCGACTCTTCGGCCATGGGGATGTGGACGTCGGGCTCGAGATTGATCGATGCCTCATCGCGAGATCGCTTCCTGCCAGCGGCGAGGCATGGCGCCGACGGGGGTGCGCCAACCGCCCCGGCGCTGAACGATGCAGGCGGCGCATGTTGGTGTGCGAAGCTTGCCGCGGACAGCGGAGGTTGGTGAGGAGGCTGCGACTGGATGGCGAGCACAGGCGAGGCTGTTGAGTACTGGCGACTGAAGGATGCCATGGTGAGAGATGGGTGAGATAGTGATGTCGGAACTGGTATTATTAAAAGAATAGATCAGTAGTTAGTGCAGCCACAAACCGCAAAATCAGCTTTGGAGCTTGAGTCTGGCTTCGGTCTAGGTGGGCGCGAATAGGTAGGGTAGGGTAGGGGAGGCGAAGTGCTTGAAAATGTAGCGTTCGGAGACGGCGGGTTGTTCAGCCAGGGACAATGAAAGGCCAATCGAGACGATGGCAAGAACTCAGGGACCAAGAGAATGGAGAACAGGTGGGGGGCGAGAGAGCGGCCTGATGAGGGCCGGAGAGAAGGGAGAGTTGAGTGTGCGTGGGAAGAGGAAGATTCGGAACAATGCGAAGCTAAGCAGTATGTAAGGCTGTCTTGCACTTTGTACGGAGCACAGGGGTATATGTACTGTAGGTAGGTAATAAGGGCAATAGGGGATCTCGAGAAGGATGGGATCAGGACCATGTAAAGGCAAGTGAGTTGAGCCGTTGGCAGTGGCGTATGGTGGATGTGCGTATGGATCTTGCAAGGCCAGTTGGATGCCGGAGGGAGAATCTGATGGCTGACACGAGCGGGGAGCGCCGTTGACGGTAATCCGTACGGAGTACATGAAGGTCCGCGTACAGATGTTGGAGCCGTGTTAGTGGCCACGACGTGTCAAGGTGTGTACCGGTGGGGTACACCCGAAACCGCGGCTCGAGCTTGGCAAGTAGTTGTACTGTTCTTCGTACTGTACCGGTGGCCCATGACGACTTCAGAGCGCCGGCAGCAGGTACAGAGGCACTAACAGTGGCGCCAATGTTTTGTAGTGGAACTACTTCGGGCAAAGTACCGCGCAGGGTGAAGTACGAGTACATACCGTATCCGTACATCGTAATTAATGGGTCCTCCGGTACCGCACGGTCATCCATGATCCGTCCCGCGAGTTGGCGGGGCAATGCCCTTTACTTCGTACTATGGCAAGCCTTGAAGCCAGCGGGCAAGATGGAGTGCGCGTCTACTCGTACGAAGTAGTCCGCACGGGGTACTCCGTAACTTACATGCAATCCAACTTTGCCTCTAGGGTTGCAGCAACATGGAGTCTCACCAGGGACATGATGCCCTCGGGCAATGCTTCTTCTTCCAGGCTATCAACCAATACAGACGGATACGCACTGAATACTATCGCTATCTTGCCTCCTCGCAGTCTCACGTCTAGTTGCCTGCCTGTCAACCTGTCTACCCTCCAGCACTGTTTGCCCACAGCTATAGGTACTGCAGATACTACGACTGCCCGGCATCCCGCCACGACGACTCGAGCTCTCTCCAGTAGTACAAAACCTCCTCGTCCGTGTTCTCGATCCCACCATACAGGCCCTGGAAACCAGGTGTCGTCAATCCTACGGGGCTGTCTCCGCGCCGCGACGACGCCTGCCGCCTGACGGGAGTGCGCGTCTGCGGCGACTGCTCTGGGTCCGGCACTCGAACCTGCGGCCTGGTCAGGCCATCCACTGAGACCGCGGCCATTCCATCTACTCTGCTCTGATGTTGAGACTCAGGCAGGTAGTCTGCGCTCGGTGGCTGCGATGTCCCTGGGAGAAAGTCGTCGTAGACGGAAAGCCTGGGGCCCACTGACGCCATATCCGGCTCTACTGATCGGGGGCTTGTCTCCTGGACGTTGGCATCCTGGCGGGAATCGCCATCAGTGCCTCCCTGCCCTCGTACGCCGAGGGAACGGACTCTGGACAGGAACCGGCCGACAGTGGACTGGCCCAGAGAGCGGCTGGGTTAGCCTGACTTGTGTTCGTTTTGTCATTCGCGTGAGGGCAAATAACTACCCGCATGATTCGAGACGACGTCGGAGGCGGCGGCGGCAGACTTGTCTTGGGACTCAATTCCGCATAGTCTGAAAGCGCGTCATCGTCATTTTCTTCATCGGCGCCGTCGTCTTCTTCTCCTTCTTCTTCTCCTCTGCCTGCATACCCCAGCAACCCATCGGCTCCGGAAGCCCTGTCGCCTTCCCCTGTGTCCATTCCGACCAAGTCGTCCGGGGGCCCTGGCAGGCTTGTCAGGGCATTTGTCCTCGTGGATTCCATCTCTACTGTATATCTCACCTGGGTTGCTTCCGTCTACGTGTTGGACGCCCCGGTTCATTCTGGCAGGGTATGAGTTGGTGGTGACAGTCGCCCGGGGGCCTGCTTTCGCACGCGCAGCCAGATCCTTCTCCGCATCCGACAGGCTTGGGTAGCCCGCTGTTTCCAACTTGCTTAGGGTCTCGTCGTCCGTGTCAATTGGAGCTATGGTGGGTGAGGCCTCAGTCCGGGCTACGGTAGAGCTGTGGGCGGCTGGACTTGCCAGCTCAGTGTCGTTAACGAGCCCGACTCGGTTGACAGGCTCGCGATGCGGACCGCGAGTCCTCAAGTGTTTCCTGTAGCGGCAATGGAGCTCGAATTCCTTGAGCTCGGTGGCGGTCAAAGAGACGGTTGTCGGTCGAAGCCGGAGCATGGTGGCGACGTCGCTCATTCAAGGTGACGATGATTCTGTGGCAGCAGGAGGCTTCTGGGCAGGGAATTGCCTTGCCATTGCCGACCTGCATGCGTACGGAAGCACTGAAGTTGAATCGCATCCACCGAAAGCGTGCCGTTTCCAGGTGCGCAAGGGTGGTTGAGCCAAAGGGCAAAGGGCAACACTGCAGCATTTCGCTCGATGCCTTCCTGTCATCATATCATCATGAGGGAAGGAAGGATGCCTCCCTCAGGCACCTTGCAGCAAGGCGGCTGGGGTAGTAACTACTCCGTAAATACGTCCGTACCTAGGTACGTACTGTCACCCTACCTTGTACTTAATATGTCCTGGAGTGCAAATGCCACAGCCAAGGCCTCATTGTGCTCGAGAGCCAAGACGCGATTTCGCGTACGCACTCGTAGGTAACTACTTTATCTGACCAGAAGACGTGCGTGCCAACAAAGTGGGAGGCTACGGAGTACAAGGTACGAAATACCTGGGTACCTGGTGTCCTGTGCTTTGAACAACAGTAACCTCGAGTACCTGTCTAGGTACGTACCGTGCAGCGAAGAGCTGTGGGCATGTGGACACACTGGTAAATTCTTTCGTTGGGTTTCGTCAGCACACCTCCATGCCTGAGGGTAGGGTAAATTGATTCATTACCTGTATTAATGCGGTCAGTGTCGTTGGCCATGATCCATCCAAGCGTCCTGCTAAAGTCAGGTACGTGCGACGACGAATAAAGTACGGAGTACTCCGTTGGTAAGGTTGGTATTCGTATTAGGTAAGACGGCAAGGGGGAGGTGACCGAGGTGAGGGTGGTTGGTGGTGGCAAGGTAATAATCTCTCCCCCGCCAAACGCCCACCCGCTAGTAAATGGACGCCTACAAGACCTTACCTAAGTTTGCAGTGGCCACCGCCCCGTCCCGTTCCGTCACACGTCGCCTGGTCGTGTCGTGTCGTGTCGTGTTCTGCCGCGAGTCTCCTGCATCCTCCCCCCCAGCCAGCCCCAGAGGTCCAGGTTCGGCCCCTGGAGCACAGAATCATGAATGGGGACTTGAGCCTTTCCCAGGCCCTCGGCGGGCTGCGCATCGCCAACCCTGACGACGCCGCCGAAGCGTCTTCCCACGCGCCGCCGCCAGCGTCCAATCCATATCCCGATACAGCGACTACTGCTGTTGCTGCGGCTACTGCTGCGGTTGCCCCCCCCGCCCACATCGAAGCCGCCGTCGACGCCGAATCGAATCTCCTCGGCCTCGACATGCAGCATCTTCTTTACCACGATAGCCCTGAAGCTGGCCGGCCCAGATCCTTCGTCTACCGCCCCGCCATCGCCGGTGACTCCTCCACGTCAGCCCGCACGTCCCGCGAGCACAGCCAGCGAGACGGCCAACGCGACCTTGTCTCTCCCGGCAGCAGCTCTTCCTTGCCTCCACGGGGGAGCTCCAGGGGCATGCGAGGAGGTGGCTACGCCTCCGCTTCCGCCTCGACATCGGCGACGCCTGCGGGCCAGAGCGCGCCGGCCCCCTTCGCCGGAGACGCGCCTGTGCCTGCCACCAGCGAGGATTGGAAGGATCGCGGAGCGGCCGTCGGCGTGCGCCGCGAGGTGGACGCCAGCGGCCGTGCCATTGTCCGCCAGGTCAAAAAGGGCGTCAGAGACTTTTCCTTTGGCCGTGTCCTCGGCGAGGGCTCCTACAGCACCGTCTATCTGGCAACTGACCGCCAGACGCTCAAGGAGTACGCCATAAAGGTTCTCGAGAAGCGGCACATCATCAAGGAGAAGAAGATTAAATACGTCAACATTGAGAAGAACACACTCAATCGCCTCACCGAGCATCCCGGCATCGTTCGCCTCTACTACACCTTTCAAGACGAAACCTCGCTCTACTACGTGCTCGATCTCTGCAACGGTGGCGAGCTGCTCGGCGTCTTGAAGAAGACGGGTACCTTTGACGTCGAGTGCGCAAGGTTTTACGGCGCCCAGATTCTCGACTCGATAGACTACATGCACTCGCGTGGTGTCATCCATCGCGACCTCAAGCCCGAAAACGTACTTTTGGACGACCAGATGCACGTCAAGATTACGGATTTTGGAACCGCCAAGCTGCTCAGGGACCCGCGAGAGCCCAGGGAGCCTGACGGCGCCGATCGCGGCGTGCCCGAGTCGGGGCAGCGACAGGGTCAAAAGGATGGCCGCGCTGCTTCCTTCGTCGGCACTGCCGAGTACGTGAGCCCCGAACTGCTCACACACAAAAACGCATGCAAGGCCAGCGACCTGTGGGCCTTTGGGTGCATCATTTACCAACTCCTGGCCGGAAGACCACCGTTCAAGGCAGGCAGCGAGTACCTGACCTTTCAGAAGATCGTCAACCTCGAATACGAATTCCCCCTCGGCTTTCCCCCTTCCGCCCGGGACCTTGTTGAGCGGTGCCTCGTGCTTGACCCAGCCAGGAGGCTGACCATAGAGCACATCAAGAACCATGAGTTCTTCCAGGGCCAGCAGTTCGGCAAAACGCTGTGGCGGGCCAAGGCACCTAGGCTACGGCCGTATGTTCCGCTTACCCAGGAGCCCAACATCATCCAGCTCAACGGCTTCTCACCCGGCGCTGCTCCTACCCCCAATAGCATCACAACCTCTCGACCACCACTGTCTCACCCTCAAACAAGCACGCCCAGTGGCAACGGCCGCCCGTCCCGGATTATCACGGAGCTGCCGCCCCCGACCCAGTTGGACATCGAATGGTCACCCGTCCTTACCAAGAACAATGAGCGGATTCTGAAGCTCGGTGACTTGATGGTTATCTCGTCACCGCTGCCTAATGGAACTCACGGCAAGGGCTCCGACGAAGGTCACAAGAAGCTGTCTCGCTTCTTCGGAGGCAGCACGACTAAGAAGCGGCAGCGACTGGTAATGGTGACGTCGAGTGGCCGCATCGTGCTCGCGCCTGCCGGGGGGGAGGAGAAGAGGACAAAACAGGAGCTCTCGCTTCTCTCTTCAGATTGCACGTGGAGAAGCCAGCAAGACGCCAAGGGGCAGCTTGTGTGGTGTGTGGATACGGTAAGCACCCCCGACTCCTTTTTTCCTGCTCTTGCGCCGCTCATCACTCTCGCCAGGGCGGCCATCACTATACATTTGAAGAGACCAAGGCGTCGGCAAGCTCTGAGAGCGGGCGCAGCTCGGCCGACGAGTGGATCGATTGCCTCGAAAAGGCAAGGGACTTGGCAATCTCCCAGAACGCAGCGTGTCAGGGCGATGACAATTCGTTTGTGGATATTCCCTCGACGATGTCGAGCCCAGCTAGCACCCTGGGCAACCGGGCAGCCTACCCAGAGGGCTACGGCGTTAATGACAGGTCGACCCGCAACCATCTGAGCAAAAGCCATGGCGGCCACGACGATGTCGGTGCTAAACGAAACCGCTTCAGCAAAAGACAGTCCCGAAGCGGCCTGGGGTCCGCATTCTAGGGCTTATTCACGCCGACATTGGACCCACCGGTGCCAGGCGTGTGGCAACTTTTTCTTGTTCCTCTTCGCAATCTCCGTGGAGTTTTTGCCCTAGAAGCATCAGAGTGGTCACAGTTACATGGATATTGGCAGCGAGGCGCAACGACAAGGAGTTTTCCTTTTTCCCTTTCTTTACTTTTCCTTCCCATCTACATTTATGAGCATTAAACGGCGGCTGTTTGGGCAATCGGTACTTCTACAAGGCGCATGCACTAGAACACATGAAGCCGGTTTGTTTGGGAATATTGTTGTCTTCCGTTTCCAGTTCAGTCATTTCGGGCTGTGGCACTCCGCTTCGAGCGATCTGTCGAGACTTGGTGAAGGCCACCTATAGGCCCTGGTTTGGAACCAGTGGTTGATTGGGTAGCAACGAGCGTCCTGGGCTCCGGCTACAAGGGGGTTGGCGCGGAGTGGGAGGCTCAACATCGGGCTTGGCCAGGCATTGCCTTACATATCCACACGTCTGCCTTGACCTGAGCAGTGTAAGTGTAGGTATTAGAGAGATGGACGACTCACCCGGACCTTTGTGGCCGTGCTGGGAGATGTGACGTGCAGACTTGTATCCGCTGTAGCAGATCACAGCCTCCGGGAGTGTCCATGACACGGGGCCGACATGACGGGGCGTGGTGGAGCGGCTGGGTTTCAAAGTCGGGGGAAAGTCGGGGGAAAGTCGGGGGAAAGTCGGGGGAAAGTCGGGGGCTACCAGGCTACCAACGCATAGACTGCAATGTAATACAACTAATGTAATATGCCATGCCATGCTTCCACTGCCTGAGAGGATGGCCATAGCCGTGTTAGCACACTCGAAGAGACTGATCCGTCTTCACCTGGTGGAGAGTGTGCCCCGTACTTGACTTTAGGTAGGCTCGCACTACAGAGTCAATAGAGAATAAAGCACATCGTGCCTACCGTAGAATGGAGGCACTCAGACATGCGTATAATTTAGGGATACTTTATCCAGCTGACGAGCAACGCCCGATCGTGATGTCTCGAATTGCTAGGAGCCTCTGGGGAATCTGGGACGCCCAAGGTAGCGAGCAAGGCTTTCGAGTCGTGGCCAAGCGGAACATGCAACGCACCCATCTGTCTGCCCAGGTAATTCCGTCCATCGATAGGCCGGTAACAGTGAGTATTCGTGCTTCGTGGCTTGCGTGGGTAGATAAGAGGTAGGTAAGTACGTGAGTGGGGCCTCGTGGGGTAGCACGTGACACGTCGTTTCTGGGGATCCCTGCTGATTTTCGATGGCGCGCGCAGAACACGTCGCGACTGCGACAGCCTCCTTCCATCGCCAACTCTCAACAGGTCGACGTCGCGCACGAGAAAAGCCCAATCAATCCCCCAGGTGCTTTCCCCAAGATGCAGCCTCAGTATCGCAATTATGCGCAGCAGGTGCCGCAGCGATCCCCGCATGCGCCCAACCAGCGCCGTGGAGGCATAGGTATGCGACAACTCGCCCTCCTCTTCCTGCTACCTTGCCTTGCGTAGCAGTCACGAAGTGGCGCCGACCGGTTTGCGCTGACCACTGCCAGGCCCCATGATGTCTTCTGGTCCTCATCCCTCGGCTCCTCTCTCCCAGGCTCAGATGGCGCAGCAGCAGCAAGCCCAAGCCCACGCCAATGAGCTGGCGAAGCGCCGCAGCCGGAAACCGACCGACAAGAACATGCCTGATGGCGTCGAGGACAGCATCGTCGACCCGGAAGGTGTCCAACGATACAAGGATCTGAGGGACGTGGAGAGATTGCTCGATGCCACGACGACGCGAAAGCGCCTCGACGCCTCCGAAAACGCGAATCGTAGTCACGTCAAGGTGCGCGCTCTCCTCGTACAGAGGTCGCCTACCGATTGCTTACACGTTCTAGCTCTCCAGGACACTTCGCATATGGATCAGCAACACCGTCGAGGATCAGGTCTGGCAAGGGAATGGCCTCAACGTAGATGCCTTCGACTTCACGCCGAACATGGATGCCTCGTATCGGGTCAAGATCGAAGGACGACTCCTCGACGGTGAGGACAATGAAGAAGGGGTAGGAGGCCGCGCCGATGGAGAAAACTCGGCGGCGGAATCTGGCAGCACAGACCAGATGGTGCAAGACGAACCCTCCGCGACGAAGCCCAAGGCCTTACCTGTCAGCGAAATCAAACACCGGTTCTCCCATTTCTTCAGAGCTCTCTCTGTCGATTTCGATCGCTCTCGATTCCGGAACGGCGCCGAGCAGAGCGTAGAGTGGAAGAAGCCCGAACCCTCGTCGAAAGGTCAAGCCCCAGCCAGCCTGCCCGCCAGCGCCGATTTCGATGAGCTCACGTTCAAGCGCAATGGCGACGAGAACACAAACATAACCATCAACCTCCACCGGCATGAGTTGCCCGAGCGTTACCAGCTTAGCCCCGAGCTTGCAGAGGTGGTCGACATGTCCGAGGCGACGCAGCAGGAAGCGGTCATGGCCCTTTGGGAGTATATCCGGTGCTGGGGCCTACAGGAGGACGAGGAGAAGAGGAACTTCCGTTGCGACGAGCTCTTGAAAAAGGTCAGTCTAGGCAAGCCACGTCACATGGGCGTCGAATCTCGCCGCTAATTCTTTGGCCAGGTTGTGCGGAGAGGGGACGTGGGCTACATTCCAATGCTTAACGAATACGTAACGCAACACCTCCGGCCGCTGCCACCCATCAGCCTGCCTTACACCATTCGCGTGGACGAGGACTTCAACAAGGATCCGCGACCGACCGTGTACGACGTACAGGTTTCAGTCGACGACCCGTTGCGTGTGGAGCTGCAGCCCCTCATCAACAACACACAGTATGCGACCATGCTCAAGGATGTAACCGGCCTAGATGAGCAGTTGGCCAGGCTCGTCCAGGCGATAGCTGCCTCAAAGGCGAAGCATTCCTTCTTCACGTCACTAAGCGAGAGCCCGGCAACATTCGTCAGGAACTGGCTGAGCTCCCAGAAACGCGACCTGGAGATCATCATGGGCGAGGCGTCAAGGGGAGGCGGCGAGGCCACATATGGGGACGAGTGGCGCAAGGGTGGTGCCAGCGGCGTATGGGCAACCCAAAACGCGCGCGAAGGCGTCAATGTATTACTATCGAGGCAACGGTAGGCAAGGCCACTGCCGGCGGATGCGAGCCGGGTTGCAGTTTCTTGTGAACCTCTTCGAACCGGCGTATGGGAATAGGATGGGCGTTGTTGGGATTGGATGGATCACTTGTACAAGTCACAATGGCCCTGCCATGAATGTGTAGGTAGGCATGCTGAAGGAAAGGAAATAGCAATTCACTCAGCTTGTTGAGGCAAGCTCACCCGACGGACCGGTGGGGGCCGGTGTCGGTCCAAAAGGCAGAAGCTTGTACTGGTTCTGTGTACTATCCGCCGCCAACATCCGTAAAGAGGCCCTGCTGAGCTGACTCTTCTCGATCCTCCTATCGCACATGCGTGGCTCTCATCACCACCCCCAATTCCCGTATGGCTCTTGTGCGGTTTGACAGCTGGGCGGATTTTGAACTACATGTGTAATCTCTCGGATCGAACACAGGCGGGGGCAGGGCCCGTGGGCCTGTCCAAGAGCCTGGCGCTATCGCTGGGGCGGTGTCGGAGTCGGCGGCATGTTTCTGATTTGCTTGATCAAGAACTCGCGTTCATCGATGAACTGCTCGTCGTCGGTGCGGTCTTCAAGGAAGTGCGAGAGGAATGCCAAGAGCTTCTCGCGGTTCATGAGCAGTATTTTCTGGACGGCCATTGACTTGTGGGGGTTGGCGACAAAGACCTTGAATACGTGGAAGCCTTCGTATTGGACCATCTTCCTATCATCGCGCAGCAAGTTCATGCATATCTTGAGATGGTCGCCCCGGTCGACGTATGCCGTCATGACGCTGTAGTTGGAGCGGTCCAGCAGAATCTCGCCGAGGAGCTTGATGGACTGTCTTTTGGTGACGTAGCTGTTTGACTGCACCAGGGTGCTGTTGTATTTGTCAAAGAAGAGGTCAAAGTTGACGGAAAGGTAGCGAGGCACCAGGTCCTTGTGCCGGGTCAAGAGTTCCTGTGGACCCAATCGGTTAGTCGCCTCGCCCTGCCATTGAGGTGCCCTGCTTGGGGGGCGCTTACTCGGAATGTGGTGAAGGCGTCGGCAGCGACCTCAAATGAGCTCTTGTCGATCCAATCGAAGAACCTCCAGAAGACGCCTCGGCCGCTCTGTGGGCGGTCGCGGTCAATGGCGTTGAGGCCCTTGGCACTGGACCCCGGCTCATCGCCGTCGTCGTAAAGAATGATGGCCGCGGCAGCCTCATTCTTTAGCAATTCGCGGAGGACTGATCCGGCAGGCGTGGCGCTTTCCTTGTGGTCATATGCCCGGCATAGCTCGACGAGGACCTGGGGTCGGTTGCAGACGACGTATGACAAGGCGATTGGGTCGCTCTTGGGTGCTGCCGCGGCAGGGCGGAAGCGGAAGACGTACGAGAAGATGACTTGGGTGTCCTTTCGGGATTCGAACGGCAGGCGGTATAGGTTAACGGCGAGAAGGTGGAGGAGATCCTCGTCAATGAGGCCGGTGACGAGCTGGTATATTTGTTCGGGAGAGCTGTCGGTCTCTGGTGCGCGCGAGTAGATCAGCATGGGTTTGAGGACACAGGCAGGGTAGCACACGGTGCGAGGTGCTCCGGTTCGGCGTACTGACCGTGTGTGCCTTGCAGGACGACCTTCATCTGGCTCAGTACGCGGGCGAGCTCGTCTGCCTGGTCCTGGTGCATCAGCAAAACGGGGGCCACGACAGTACAGAGCGTCGGTGCGTTTAGCGGACCTTGGAGGCTCCATTTGGGCCCTCGAGCCTTGAGACGTGCTCGCGGGCTTGCCTGGGCAGGTCGGCGGCTGCCCGGGACCGCGCTCTGCCGAACAAGAAGGACATGGTGATGATGCCGCCGTGCCGTGCCGTGCCTCGCCGTGACGATGATGACGATGACTACGACGATTGGACACACACGAGTCGGCCTAGGCAGGCTGGAGCAGGCTCGGGCACCAAGGCGGGTTTCTGCGAGCTCTGGCGCCGCGCGCGTATCTTGTGTCGTCGGGGCAGTGGCGGGTGTTTGTTGTGTTGCATGGGTACGAACGACAGACGGAGGGGTTGCACGGTTGCACGGTTGCACGACAGGCGCCAGTGTGACCAGTCCCCGTCGCCAGCGAACCTATACGGGTTTCTGCTCCCTGGTATGGACGTGGGCAACAGGGAGATGTTTGACGCGAGCCCGGGTGTTGACTGGAGTTTGCCGGGCAACGTTTAATGGGGCTGTTTGTTGGCTCATGGGGAGGTGAAGAGGGATGGGACAGCAGGGTCTTCGTAAGTGATGCAAAGGGGCGGGAGGTAATAATCGAGGAACGGTCCATGTGAGACGTGTGCGAAACGCACATGTCCGCAACAAAGCCCAGCCAGAGCGCCTTGCCAGTAAGATGCCACAGTCCTGCAAAGCGATATGCCCATCGCTGCCGAGGGAGCGTTGGACCTCGCCCTCGTGAACAGAAGCATCAGGCGGCGCGTCCTCGCTGAAGCGTACCTCGCCGCATCGTGACAGACACGTCAACGGTATAGGGTAGCCGGCCAGTGCATGCGTCGATGCTGCTCCTCTTCGTCAGGTACATGGAGGGGTCGGTCGTTGGGATGAGGGGTAAAAGGGCAGGGACCGGTGATGTACCAGCCCGAACCCCACCAAGGCCAAAACCTCTTGAAACGAAGCAAAACCACGACACCCCACCATCCACCCGACTGCGGCTTGACTCATCCTGTTGCTGTCCAAAACATTCGCAGCGCTTCGGTCGATTGACAGTCCGCCACCGAGTGTCGTGATCATCTTGACTGGCAATCGTCGCTCCCGAATCCACCAAGACAAAGCTGGGGCTCTGTTTCTGCCGCGGGACGAAGCAGGCGACGGACAACCGCGAAGAGCAACCACGAAAAGAGTCGCGAGAGGCAGGAGAAGGACAGACAAACCAAGAAAAAGGACAGGACCCGGAGCGGGCCGCGAGACGAGCACCATGTCCATCGACTTCCCCAAGGAAGAAGAGGTCACCATCGAGCGATGGCGCGCCCTCAACGCCTTCCACCGCCAGGTACGTGCGAAGCACCATGAGCCCTGCCAGGCTACCCGTGACCATCCCCTGCTCACTGATGCATCGCTCAGCTTGAACTTTCCAGCGGCCGTCCCCTCTACACCTTCTACGATGGCCCGCCGTTTGCGACTGGCCTACCTCACTATGGCCACCTGTTGGCCTCTACCATCAAAGACATCATACCCCGTTACTGGTCTATGAAAGGCTTCCACGTCGAGCGTCGCTTTGGCTGGGACACCCATGGCCTGCCCATCGAGCACGAAATCGACAAGAAGCTGGGCATCTCCGGCAAGGCTGCAGTAACACAGTTTGGCATCGAGAAATACAATGAGGAATGCCGCTCCATTGTCATGCGCTACGCTGGCGAGTGGCGGCGAACCATTGAGCGCCTTGGCCGCTGGATAGACTTTGACAATGACTACAAGGTAAGCCGAGGAACCACGCACAAATAAAAACGCTACCCCTATCCCTGCCGGGATTCAACGCGGATGCTAACCGAATCTCCTCCAAGACAATGGACCCAAAGTTCATGGAATCCCTCTGGTGGGTATTCAGACAGCTCTTCGACAAGGGCCAGATCTACCAAGGCTACCGCGTCATGCCCTACTCGACTGTCCTGACGACGGCGCTGAGCAACTTTGAAGCCAACCAGAACTACCAAGACGTCACGGACCCCGCCGTCGTTGTGTCATTCCCTCTCCTCGACGACCCCAGCGTTCACCTCCTCGCATGGACCACAACGCCCTGGACTCTCCCTTCCCACACCGGCCTGGCCGTCCACCCGGACTTCGAGTACGTCAAGGTTCACGACGAGAAATCCGACAAGACGTATATACTTCTCGAGAAGCTGCTCGGCACTCTATACAAGGACCCCAAGAAGGCAAAATTTACCATCGTCGGCAAGCTTCGCGGAAGAGACATGCTGGGGTGGCGTTATAAACCCCCGTTCGACTACTTCTATGAAGACTTCAAGGACGTCGGCTTTCGAGTGCTCAATGGTACCTATGTGACGGCCGACAGCGGCACTGGAATCGTGCACCAGTCCCCGGCCTTTGGTGAAGAGGATTACAACGTGGCCATGGACGCTGGCGTTATTAGCGAGAAGCGCCCACCCCCCGACCCGATTAACGACACTGGCCACTTCACCGAACGTGTCCCTGATTTCGCTGGTATGCACGTCAAGGAGGCGGACAAACACATCATCAAGCACCTCAAAAACGCCGGCCGCCTGGTGGTTGATTCACAGATCAGGCACTCGTATCCAATGTGCCCCAGGTCCGACACTCCCCTCATATATCGGGCGGTTCCCTCCTGGTTCATCCGCATACCCGAAATCATACCAGACATGCTCAAAAACATCGAAGGATCCCACTGGGTTCCGTCCTTTGTGAAAGAGCGTCGCTTCGCCAGCTGGATTGCCAATGCCCGCGACTGGAACGTGGGGAGGAATCGCTACTGGGGCACGCCCATTCCCCTCTGGGTCAGTGATGACCTGGAAGAGCGTGTCTGTGTGGGAAGTGTGGCGGAATTGCGCGAGCTGAGTGGTTATGAGGGGCCGCTGGAGGACATTCACCGGGACAAGATCGACCACATCACGATTCCCAGCAAAATGGGAAAGGGAGTACTGAAACGCGTCGACGAAGTCTTTGACTGTTGGTTCGAATCAGGCAGCATGCCGTATGCCAGCCAGCACTATCCCTTTGAGAATGTCGACAAATTCAAGCAGTCGTTCCCAGGAGACTTCATCGCCGAGGGCCTTGACCAAACAAGAGGCTGGTTTTATACGCTGCTTGTGCTTGGCACCCACCTTTTCGGTTGTTCGCCGTTTCAGAACTGCGTTGTCAACGGCATCGTCCTTGCCGAGGACGGGAAGAAGATGTCCAAGAGGCTCAAAAACTACCCTGATCCGGCCATTGTGATGGATAAGTACGGATCGGACGCGCTGCGCCTTTACCTCATCAACTCGCCCGTGGTCCGGGCGGAACCGCTGCGATTCAAAGAAACCGGAGTCAAGGAGGTGGTGCAGAAGGTACTGCTCCCCCTGTGGAATAGCTACAAGTTCTTCGAAGGTCAGACTGCTCTCCTGAAAAAGGCAGAAGGGGTGGACTACATGTGGGACCCCGGCATGGAATCGACTAACACTAATGTCATGGATCGTTGGATCCTGGCAAGCTGTCAAAGCCTGCTGCAGTTTGTCAACGAGGAAATGGGAGGTAAGCGAACCCCTCCGTCTATGCCCATCTACAAGCGTCACTAAATAATCAATCAGGCTACCGGTTGTACACCGTGGTGCCTCGGCTGCTCGAGCTCATAGACAACACCACCAACTGGTACATCAGATTCAACCGTCGTCGACTCAAGGGAGAAAATGGCGTCGATGACACACAGCACGCGCTGAATGCACTCTTCGAGGTCCTCTTCACCCTCTGCCGCGGATTGGCCCCCTTTGCACCATTCTTGTCGGACAGCATCTACCTGAGGCTCCTCCCGCACATCCCGAAGGAGCTGCAGGGAGAAGATCCCCGAAGCGTTCACTTTTTGCCCTTCCCGGAAGTGAGGCAAGAGCTCTTCGACGCCGAGGTGGAGAGGAGAGTAGCGAGGATGCAGCGGGTCATCGAGCTTGCCAGGGTATCGCGAGAACGGAGGGCCATCGGGCTCAAGACACCGCTGAGGAGCTTGGTGGTCATCCACCACAACCCACAATACCTGGACGACGTCAAGTCGCTGGAGAACTACATCACGGAGGAGTTGAACGTGCGAGACTTGGTACTCTCCGGGGACGAGACCAACTACAATGTTCAATTCAGCGTGACTGCCGACTGGCCCGTCCTGGGCAAGAAGCTGCGAAAGGACATGGCGCGAGTCAAGAAAGCGCTTCCGGGGTTAAGCAGTGAGCAGGTGGAAGCATATCTTCGGGACAAGGAAATCTTGGTGGACGGTATTCGACTGGAGGAAGGGGACCTGGTGGTGCGACGAGGATTGCGAGAAGACGGGACGTCAAAGAACCTGGAAATCAACTCGGACAGTGACGTTCTGACAATACTGGACTCGGAGATCTACCCCGAGTTGGCCCAGGAGGGTGTGGCCAGGGAGATCATCAACCGTGTCCAGCGTCTCCGCAAGAGGGTTGGACTCCAGGCCACCGACGACGTGAAAATGGAATACCGCGTGTTGTCGGACCCGGAGGATGTGGGCCTGGCAGAGGTGTTGGTGTCGCAAGCAGCCACGTTTGAGAAGACACTGCGGCGACCCCTGGAGAAGGTGCAGGACGGAAACGACGTCGGTGGCATCATTGCGGAGGAGGAACAAGAGGTACAGCAGGCGACGTTCCTGCTGCGGCTGCTGAAGATGTGAGGGTCTCGGTCGATAGTTGAGCCAAGTCTGGAGTATCTACGTGGCGCGACTGTGCGGGTAGGCAGTGACGTATGCCGGCATGCATGATGCCGTCGTCGGTTTTGTACCTAGAAAGACGCGTACGCAGAGGGCATCTATCTGGCTGCAGGTTCGTACCACGCACATGCACGGGGATGGCTGTGGGACACGATGTAGGTAGACTCGAATAACAAAGCAAGGTGAGGAGAGTTTCTATTTCTTGGAAGCGGCCTTCTGGAACACGAGTGGTGAGACGGTGGAAGCAGGGCCGGCAAAGAAGAGGGACGGGCACAAACCAGATAGCAGTCCTTGAGTCTCATGAACTCCTTGACACACTTGTCCTTTTCCACGGCGTTGTAATCGGCCACGATACACTTGCCGTAGACAGCGGCCTGATGCAGCAAACAATCAGTCGGAATCGCCGGGGGAGAGGGGGGAAGACAACATACCTCGGCCGAGCACCGGGATGCGGCTGTGGCAAACCTCTGGATATGGCGGTTGGCTGTGGGGGCCATGGCAGGCTCCTCAATCGGTTGATGGACAATGCCCGACGCGGGCACCGCGGGTTGTTGTTGAGGGCTGGGATGGCCGGTGGTTACCTCCTCAAGGCAGGCAGACGACGGCCATTGGGAGTTGCCAAGGTATCCAGGGTGTGAGTGAGTGCGGAATGCGGAGTACAGTATGTACGGTTGCCTCGTATCCGTGCCTCAATGGGTGAAGACTCAAGAGTGCCATCTTGTGCATGTCGTCGGTTACTGCCCCACATGGCCGCAGTGGTTATGTCAGCGCAGAGAAGACGCGCCTGGCTGCTCACTTTACGCGCTCTGTTGCTCGCGGCTCGCCGTTCTCCTGCACAATCCATGCCTCAAGCTCTGATTACGGTGCCACAGCCGACAAGTTTCCCGCCCCCGCTCCGCAATGGCACACAACGGCCTCCTCTGCATCTAGCTCTCTGGATTGCGCACACCTGAAAGGCCCTGCCCGACAGAAACAAACAGCAGCGACGACGACGGCTTGTGGAAGCTGTCTCGCGAGGATTGTCGTTCCGTCCAGCCTGGGCTCGACTATGGCCCAATGACAGCGCTCAACTGTCGCCTCGAGTAAGCCGGATACCCCCGTCCGTCGCGTCAAGCACTGTGACATACGAACCAGACAGTGGCATACATGCAGTCGCCCTCGCAGGCCCATGACCCCGTCCAGTTGCCCGACGATGGTCGCTCCCCAAATCCCACCTGGAGCCAATCCGGCCACGATCCCTATTATTCCAACCAAGGTCCGTAAACCCCTTCCCCTCTCCTCTGCCTCTGCTTCGCTTTATCCTGACACGGTGCTTCCTAGATATCACTGTCCTACATTCCATAGTCGCCGCGGCCCAGGACCAGCTTGACCACGCTCCTGACCCCAAGCCACTCCCCGCGGCAGTCCTTTTCAAAGCATACGACGACATCCTGCCGACATTTGGCATCGATCCCGACTCCGACCACCACCTGTCTGCCTTCGTCTTCCGGATCGGAGGAGAACAGGGCCATGGCACGCTTTCCGACAAGTTCCAAGCCATCCTCGGCCGGATGGGCATCCTCCTCGAATTTGGCGACAATACCACCGTTTCAGTTCGGACGTCACCCTCCGTATCCCTCTCGCCTGTTCAGTCTCTATCTAGCCGAGCCAACTTCAATCATGACCAGCACAGCTCGGAGAGCATCGCCTCTGGCCATGCCATGCCACCCCTCACAGACGCCTCGCCGGCCATCAAAGACACGCCTGCTCCCCACGCCGAGAACCTTGTGAATCCCCGCTACAATTCCGGCGAAGGAGAACTGCGCACCAATGCGCATCAAGTGGCCCGCCGCGATGATCCTAGACTTGCACGGAAATCTCATCTCCACGGTACCAGCCAATCAAGCGCCAAGAGCGACGACGACGGCGGCGACGACGACCCTGTGCCCTCTGGTCGGCGAGCTGCTTTGGTATCTGCACTGGACCGTTGGCGTAGCGTAGCCGTGCCAACAACCCAGCAAGGGGGCCACCATCCCGGTGCTACCCCAAGTCGAGGGCATGGCGTGGGAACTGGACATGACAACAGAGACGGCCAGAGCAGCCATGATGATGCAAGCAAAATGCCAGAGGCAGCGGCATCAGCTGATCTCAGCCGCTCTGACGCCTCGCCTAACGCGAAGCCCGGCAAGGCAAATACTCCGCCGCAGTTCGGAGGATACACACTGCGCCGCCCGCTTACCGACGAAGAGGCCGCTGATTTGCAAGTGCAGCGGGAACGGCTTTTGCATCGCGCGGCCAGGGCTCGCGAAATATACCTCGCCAGCAAAGTTTTCAACCGCTGGGCTCACCGGACTGCAACAAGACTTGAACGAGAGGCCGTCGCGAGGAGACACATGATACGATTTCGCTGCTTTCGAGGATGGGGCCACACGCCGAGCTCGAAGCTCCCTGCCGTTGATAGCCTCAGAGCGGCCACAGCTGTCCAAAAACTACAGCGCGCTGTGGCTTATCAGGAGGAACAACTCAGCTTGGCTGCATCAGCCATCGCCGAAGGCCACCGTCTCAAACTGGCTCAGCGCGCTTTCGAGCGATGGACATGTCAAGTCATGGAACAAGCATCTCGTCAGAGGTGCGCAAAGCGGATCAGGCTGGGCACAGTCAGGCGTTGGATTTCGAATGCTTGCGAGGATAGCGCGTCCAGACAAGCCGCAATAGCACACAGCACACGCTGCAGCGAAGCCAATGCCACCAGCAAGTGGCTATGCCAGGCACAAGAGGGCAATGGTCGATTTGCGGCAGCTCGACACGTTGGGGACACCCGACTTTCCTTCGCTTATCTGGGGGAGTGGTGGGACCTGGCTGAGATCAAGCGACGGAGCCAGGCATGTCGGTGGTACCTGCTAGTGGAACAGGCAAGCATGGCATTCAACCAGTGGAACCTGCGCGCAAGGGTGCAGGCATTCCGCTGGAGATGCGAGTATCTGTCCGTCACCAAGGTGCTTGACGTGTGGCTGCAAAGAGCCAGGCAGGATAACGAGTCGAGCAGCGCGGCACGGCACCACCACGAGCTGACGTCGACAGCCAAGGCTTGCAACCAACTAAGACGTCTAGACCGCGAATGCTCCGACCTTTCGCATTTGCAGGGCCGGGCTCGCCTCTACATTAGGTCGACGCGCCTGCTGAAAGTCTTCGACGGCACCGTCGAGCAGCGCAAAAATCGGATGAAGAGCATCGTCCGACGATATCTCATGATGAGATATACGCAGGTCTCATCGAAACGGAGAAAGCGAAACTTTTACGCCGCACTGAACCGTTGGAAGGCAGCAACAGCGGAGGCACAGGATCAAGCACGAGTTGCCAATGACGCCAGGGTAGCGAGCGATGGTGAACAGCGCTGTGTGGCCTTTGCGGACTGGAGGAGCCAGGCTGCCGAGGAACTGCAGCTTCAAGTCGAGGCCAAATCCTTTTACAGACAGGCATGGCTGAAATTATGGGATGACTACTCGGCACACCAGGGATATTCAGAGGACCAGTCCTGGGGACTGTGGGCATCGCAACAGCAGCGCCATTGCCTCAAGGCGTGGTCTATTGCAACCTTGCAGAGAAGTGGGCAAGCACACACGGCGACCATGGTTCAGCAAAGGCATGGCCGCGAGAGCAGGAGCCGAGTCCTCCAACGGTGGAAACTACATTTGAACGACGCCAAAAGAAGCACACTTGAACCGGATTCTGGATTCATTACGAGGTCTGAGCCGCATCATCGCAGTAGCTGGGGGTCGCTGCCGGCCCGGCTTCCATCCATGAGGCAATTCCACCATGACCCCGAGTATCCCCCCAGTGCTATGGAGACTCCAACCCGCTGGACTGGACTACCAGTGCCGATGGCGAATACTGTGTCATCAAGGCTCATGGCTCCGGTGAGGGAGGCCGACGATGAATCGGCTGCTACCTCGAGCGCTGCTGGAGACACACAAGCATGGGAGGCACACCAACCTCGGGGGCCAGCAGGCTCAATATTCGTTGCGCAGTTGCCGTCGACGACCCCACAAGCGCCGGTGCCGGCACATCTGGAGCACAGGCCCCGGGTTCCATACTCGAAGCCTGGGTACCTCAGCCGCAGTGCGGTAGTAAGAAGCGTACGCGTACGGCCGAGTCCGCGACACAGCAACCCATATCGCCCATCAGCAGTATCAGCCGAAGCTGCGAGCAGAAGCCGAGGGGACTTGGACTTTGCGCCATTCACGCAATCCTCGGGCGCGGCTTCCAGCAGGCCTGTAGGGTTGCGGCCCACGGGACTCCACCAAACAGCGTCATCTGCATCGGTTATTTCTGCCAGGGGGGGCAGAGCGGTTGCTGGTGTGGCTTCACAGGCCACTGCTTCTCAGCAAGCCTCTTCCAGCCGGGCAGGAAGATCTCTGGGCAACGTGCCACTGTTATCCCAAAGCAAGGCACGCCAACCTGCCCCGGCTCTCAACATGCGCGATTCTGGCCCTGGCGGCTGATGAAGAGGGCAGGACTGTGGCTCCAGAAGCTATGCAGAAGGTCGGCCAACAAGTGATGGCTGCGGAATACCACGGTGGAGGAAGGACGCCGAGACACGAATCGGCAGCGAAGACGCGGACGAGCTCGAGTTTACTTCGTACAGATGGCACGCTTCTAGCTCAGATGCATGTCTGTCGGTCCCCACGAACAAGGCATAGACTCGTTCAACTACTTCACCGATATATCATGGCGTGACTTTCTCACACCGCAATAGCCGAGTGTCTGTTCGTGCCTACCTACCTTGGGTTCCTAGGTAAGTTAAGGTACCTTGCATCAAAGAGACTTGCTTGTACGAAGTAATAGTAGTAGTGCGTTATATTAATATAGCATCCAACCTAGATGGCGACCCAATACAGGCACGGGGCCCCGTGTTGCATCTCGAGAGTTAAATTCTCCTTTAGGAGGAAGATAGTTATCTAGGAAGCGGGTTAAGGTCATTGACTAGCTCTATTATGCGGTCTTATTGCAAATAAATGACGCCATTGGTGATGCTAGCTATGTGCTAATACACGCATTTAGTAGTGGTCAGCCCAGTTTATATAATATTGACACGGGGCCCCGTGTCATTATTATATAAGCAGCGCTGCCACCACTGAAGCCAACCACTAAAGCCGACAACTACACCGCTATAATTTATCGTTAGTAGTCCGTAGCCACCACCAAAGTAGATGTGTAGCCACCACCAAAATGTATATGTAGCCACCACCAAAATGTATATGTAGCCACCACCAAAATGTATATGTAGCCACCACCAAAATGTATATGTAGCCACCACCAAAATGTATATGTCACGTAAGTAGTCAAGTTATATAGCTAGCTTCGCGGGCGAGACCTGCTTCCTGATAGACAGTTAATAGCACTTCTGCTTTTTCGAAGGAAAAAAAAGTACTATTAATAGCATTTCGCTTCTCCTCATATTATTAGCAGTACTCTTTCCCTATCGAGGAAAAGCAGTCACCTACGTAGCAGGCAGGCAAGGGCAGCAACGCCAGTAAGCCAGCAAGCCAGCGAGGCAGTACCTAGGCTTGCATTTAATCTAGCAAGCCAGCAGGCTATCAAGCCAATAAAGCCAGTAAGTCAACGAGGCGGTAGGCTTACATTCAATCTAGCAAGCGAGCAAGGCCAGCAAGGCCAGGAGTCTATACGGAGTACGGTTGGATGCAATACCCCCTAGCAGTAAGAGTGCAGTTATAGCGGTTTAGTTGTCGGCCTTAGTGGTTGGCTTCAGTGGTGGCAGCGCTGCTTATATAATAATGACACGGGGCCCCGTGCCTGCATTGGGTCCCACCTGGATGGTGGTGCTTACCTAATGACCTGGACCGCGGCCCACAATTGCGTCACGGCACGGTACCTACCTTACCTACCTCGCTTCGTACCTAGGTACGGGGTCCGTACGGAGTAGTCCGTACCTTCTAATAAGTTCCCTTACCTTAGCGTCCACACCTAATAATACCTAGCTGTCCGCAAACGATCGCCTTGGGGCCTTCGTCCATCTGCTCCCACACGTCAGCGCTGCCTCTTGGACGGCGATGCCCACGCGTGCGCCCATGTGCTTGCTGCATCCGCCTCATCAGCACACCGAAAGCGATCCGGCCCGTGCCTGACGGACTCTCCGCTCCTAGGGGCGTCTTGCCTGTGAGGAGGCCAGCGAGAAGCCACACAGACACGACATGCATATGCACGCCGCGCATCTCCTGGCAGCATGATTGCCATCCTTCCAGGCAAACCACAGTCCAGGCTCCAAGGGCTGGCCACGGGCTTCTGGAACAACCGGCACCACAATGTGAGTCAGCCCCGGGCCCCGGACGTCCCTCTGCGAGCTTCCGAGACTGCGCTGGGCTGACGGAGACGGCTGCCCACAATCAGGCATACATAAGCGGCAGCGCCTTCACCGTCCTCGAGGGGTCTCGCACCCTCCTCCAGACAATCTACGACGACGATGTCGATCATGAGCTGGAGGCAATCGCCATTGACGAAGCCTCTGGCAAGATCGCCACGTGCACAGCCGCGCAGGCGCGACTGTACAGGCCGCTTGGCGTCGGCGACGGCAATCTAAAGGTTCCCGATCCCCTCCCTCCGCCTTCGATACCGTCACCTCAGCTCACATGCCGGCAGTGGGCCCAGCAGTCGTGCTTCGACATCCCGTCCCCGAGCCCGGACACGGCGTGCTGCTTGTCCTGGGGCAGCTCGGAGGAGCTCCTCGTCGCCGCGAACTCCCTCTCCCTCTTTGCCACCAGGGAACAGCCGGTCTGCTCATGGGACAAGATGCTCCCCAGCCCCGCCAAGTCGGCCGTCATCTCGCACGACTCAGCATACATCGCCTGCATCAGTCAGTACGACCGCCTGCCCAAGGTTTGGCGGCGCCTGACCTACGGCGCGGATGAGGTTCGCTTCGACGTGACGTACCTCCAGCATCCCGACGTCGTCACCTCGGTCAGGTGGCGCAGGCCGTTCCACCCCGAGCAGGCTGCCGAAAACGTCCTCTACACATTCTGCCTCGACGACTCGGTCCGCATATGGACCCCGACGGATACGAGTGACGGACGCCACTGGCAGCTCTGGGGGCGTGTCAGCCTCCATGACACGTTGGGGGGCGCACCCAGCTCGCGGCTTGTCTGCGTCATCGACGGCCGCGACTTTACAGCCTCGGTGGAGAGTGCCGTCAAGGACCGCATGGCAGACGACCAAAGCACCGACGACGTTGCCTTGGACCACCTCGTGGCCGTCGCCAACAGAAACCCCGAGATCTGCCTGACCATTGACAGCTGCGGCGTCATGTCGGCGTGGGCGCTCGAGAACGTGGGGAGCAGCACCGACGATAGCCCCGGTGTGTTTAACATTGCTCAGGTCCAGTCCCGTCAGTTCGAGACCATGGGGGGCTTCCTCAAGCTCCACGACTCGCCGCATATTCAGGTGCAGACGTATTGCGACAAGTCGGACGGAAGGTTAAACATGATTGTGCATGCCTTTGACGGCAGAGCTGGCGTCTTCGCGTGCAACGTTGCCGACCTCCTCGACCCGACCACCAACGACAAGCGCCTTTGCCTGCAGACCGTCTGGTCCGGCCACTCGGCCGCCATCAAGAAGATGGTGCGCAACTTCAGCGGGAGAGCTGTTGTGTCGAGGACCGGCGGCGGCGAGAGCATCGTCTGGCAGCACTCATCGTCGCGGTCGCGCGATGCCTCGGGGCTTCCCCTGACCCGCCGCAGTGTCATTCGCGAGAGAGGGCACATCCATCGCATCTGCGTTGTTCGCAAGGGCCGCTTCGTGGTCCTTCTCGGCGAGAATACGGTATCTCTCTGGGACTGCCGCTCCGAGACCGCCTCGCCCCTTGCGCAATGCTCATTCCAGATCCCCGGCACGCCGCTCTGCCTCATCATACTGCCCCGGCCCGATGCCAAGCAGGCCACGACGGCACACATCGCCACTATAACGTCGGATGGAAAGGGACTTGTGTGGGAAGTCAAGCTACCGCATTATCGGGAGGACCCCGGGACCAGGGAAGGCGCAGGCATCCGCGAATTCTGTCGCTTCGAGCTCGGGATAGCAGAGGGGTTGAAGTATGTCCTTCCTGTGGATCCGGCAGGGTCCTCTCCCGTGGTGTCGGGGTTCCTGGATGTGTTTGCCCGCGACGTCGCCATTTCCTATACCCGCACAGGCCGGGTCGACTTCTGGACGGCTCGCGTCGACACGGCGCGTCAAGGCATCGACTGGCTGTCGACGTGCTGCACGGAAACGGGCCTGTCTGATCCAGCACTTGCCAGCGGCAGCATGCTGAAGAAGGCGGCGCTAGTGAACTCGGCAAGGTCACGGCTCACCATCTGGGACATTGGCGGCTCCCGCCTCGAGTTCGACGAGGACTACACGCTGCAAAATGTGATCCAGGACCTTGACTGGACATCGACGCCAGACGGTCAGTCCATCCTGGCTGTCGGCTTCCAGTACCGCGTGGTGCTGCTGTCGCAGATGCGGTTTGACTATCTCAACAAGGGGCCGGCCTGGGCGCCAATCCGGGAGATCAGCATCCGCGAACTCACCCCCCATCCCATCGGGGATTCCACCTGGCTCGGGGACGGCCACCTGGTCGTTGGCGCCGGGAACCAGTTGTTTGTCTACGACAGACGCGCAGGCAGCGGGGACTCCCTCATGGCGCACGTTCGCCTGGCCCACCGCAAGGACGGGACGTGGGATCTATTCGAGGCCGTCCAGAGATTCAACGGCCCCATCCCAGTCTTCCATCCGCAATTCCTCAGCCAGTGCATCCTGGCCGGCAAGAGCTCTCTTGTACGACGCATTCTCGCGGCGCTGCACAAGACGCTCAAGTACCTCGTCCCAGGCGAAGCCGTGGACGACTACCTGGGAGTGGATTTACGTGACTTTTACACAACTTCTGTGCGTGGGCTACCCGTGCTATGGTTATGGGATACATGAAGCAGTGACTGACACGTGCCTCCGCAGACTACGCAGGGCCAGGTGCCCGACAGGGCCAAGGGCTCGTTCTTGAACGAAAATTACGACGAGGACAACGACGACGTCTTCTCTGAACAAACGGCAGTCTCCATCAACGAGAAGCTGTTGACAATCGGAATCCCCCAGCTCTCGGGCCACGAGCAGATCCAGCTGGCAGACATGGTCGAGTGCGTGGCGTTGGTGGAAAAGCACCGGCGCTCCATGGACGAAAATGGAGCCCGTTTCATGCTCTTCTTCCGTCAGAATGCCCTGCGAAAGGGGCGAACCAGCGACATGCACCTGTCGTGGAGGGAAATCAACTGGGCATTCCACTCGAGCAGCCAGGACCTGCTCGTCGACTTTGTCTCTCGGCAGGCACACGGCGAGATGCTGTGGGAGCACGCGCGCGGGAGCGGCATCTTCATGTGGCTCTCTGATGCAAATGCGGTGGTGAGTAGCCGGAGGCAGGGTCATTGCCGAGGGGCAGGAAGCAGCTGACATGTGCGCAGAGGGCACACTTCGAGGTTATTGCTCGAAACGAGTATGCCAAGAGCGATGTCAAGAACCCCGTCGACTGCAGCCTCTTCTACCTGGCCCTCCGCAAGAAGACGGTGCTGCAGGGTCTCTGGCGGATGGCCAGCTGGAACAAGGAACAAGCAGCTACGCAGCGGCTGCTGGCGAACAACTTCGAGGACGCCAGGTGGCGCAGGACGGCACTGAAGAACGCATATGCGTTGCTCAGCAAGCGGCGTTTCGGTGAGTTCGACGCCGTGGTCTAGGGGCGAAGCGCCTGCTGCTAACAGGGAGACAGAATACGCCGCCGCTTTCTTCCTCTTGGGCGGCCGCTTGGAGGATGCCGTCGAGGTTTGCATACGGCAGCTGAAGGACATGCAGCTAGCCGTCGCCATCACTCGAGTGCACGAGGGCGACGGCGGGCCCGTGCTGCGCAAGCTGCTCCGGGACGAAGTCCTCCCCGTGGCAGCCCAAGAGGGCAACCGATGGCTCGCGTCGTGGGCATTCTGGATGCTGGGCCGCAAAGACATGGCAGTCAGGGCGCTCATTGTAGGTGGCATCAGCACAACTTGGGGGAGGGGGGTGTGCATGGACGTCGACGCTGACTTGAGATGGCAGATGCCGGTTTACGCGCTCCTGGAGACGCCCTGCTCGCCGGATATCAAATCACGCCTGTTCCTGACGGATGACCCAGCGCTCGTCGTCCTCTACTCGCAGCTGCGGCAGCAGACGCTGCAGACGCTGCGGGGGGCGTCCAAGGTGACGCCCAAGGTGGAGTGGGAGTTTGTGCTACACAGCGCCAAGCTGTACGACCGGATGGGCTGCGATCTTCTTGGCCTGGACCTGGGTAAGTTGAGGCTGCCAACTTCCAACTCGCGGACGACGGGTGAGCTAACCAAGACACTACGCCCTGGCAGTGCGGAACTGGGAGTTCCAGCAGCCGGCCGTAGCCGGGTTCGGCGGAGAGGTGAACCCGCTCAAGCTGTTGCGGCGGAGGAGCTCGCTGGTTGTCGATGACCTGCCGCCGATACGGCGAGGCCTCGGGATGGGGGCGACACGGGATGGTTCGAAGACAGGCACGACGACCAAGTCCTTGGCTGCGGCGCCGCCCGCGTTCCATGAGCCCGACGCAGGGTCGCTGCTGGACAGCTTCGGCCTGTGAGAAGAAGGGCTGGGGCGGTTGTGCTTACGACGACGACGACGTTGTCCATGGATCACGGATGTTGGCGGGCCCATTGCACAGGGGGGTTCGTTGACGGTGCACGGTTGACGGTGCACGCGTTGCAGCATGTTCATATATGCCGTGGAGCGAACATACCGCGGAATGGGTGCCAACCTTGTCTGGTTGTATTGATACTGTATTGATGCTGCGAGTATACGGATGTCGACCCGGGGGGGGGGGGGGGGCATGACGGGAATATTGGCTGGTCGAAGTAGTATAGGGTAGCTGATTGCACCAAACTGGCTAAAGTCGATTGATTGGTCAGCGCCAACGACCGGATGGCGGAATTGGTCATCATCAACCATGCATGTCACCTCAACAATCATCACAGCTGCCAGTATAAATCAGTCGCCCTGCTGTTGATTTCCCTCGTTCCCACGTATCCAGGCCACGGCAGCAGTTAATCAGGCAATCGACCGACGGCATGGCCAGGGGACGCTGACGCAAACTCCCGCAGGCACGACATCCAGCCAACCATTCATTCATTCGTCAACCCCCCTCTCCCGCATCACCACGCATCACCGGCCGTCCATCCCAGCCCATGGAGCCGCTGGCAGCCCCGGCCACGGCCCCTGCTCTGGCCTCGGCTCCGCGTCCGTTGCCCCCCGGGCGCCACTTCACGGTCCGCAGCGTGGCGGCCGGGCTCGGGGTCGGCACCGTGATATGCGCCGCCAACGTCTACTTCGGCCTCCAGACGGGATGGGTGTCCATCATGTCCATGCCCGCCAGCCTCATGGGCTTCGGCATCTTCCGGCTGCTGCGTCGTCACCTGCAGTTCCCCTTTACCCCTGTCGAGAATGTGCTGCTCCAGAGCGTCGCCTGCGGCATGGCCATTATGCCCCTCGGCTGCGGCTTCGTCGGCGTTGTCAGTCTCCCTCGCCTCACCCGCCTCACCCACACGAGCTGCCTGGCCTTGTTCTGACCGCACGAGTCGCAGATACCGGCCATGAACTACCTGTTGACCCCGGACGAGCAGGGCCCACTGTCACTGAGCGTTACCCAGCTCATTGTGTGGTCCCTGGGCCTGTGCTACTTTGGCGTCGTCTTTGCCGTGCCGCTGTGAGAGCCCCCCTTTTTCTGCCGCGATGCAACCCCCCTCACCTGCATGCTTGCCAGCCTGCTCACCTGCTCGGCCTGCTTGGCCTGCGCTATGGCTAACATATCGCCAGACGGCGCCAGGTCATCATCCGAGAACGGCTGAGGTTCCCAAGCGGCTTCAGCACGGCCGTCCTCATCTCTGTCCTGCACGGGCAGGGACAGGAGTCCTCCAGCAAGGAAGACCTCGACGCGGCAGCCCGGGGGGGGTTTGCCAGCCTCGTCCCCCGGGAGGGGCTGTCGTCGTCGCCCCCGCCGCTGGTAGGTGGGGAAGCCGACCCTGTCGAGGAAGACGAACACGAGCAGCAGTCGCCCCTCGACTGGGCTTCAAACATGCGTCTCTTGGTCCTGTGCTTCTTCGTCTCCGGCATCATGACGGTCTCCACCTACTTCCTCCCGGTCCTGCGCAACGTACCCATCTTCGGCACCGTCGCAGCCCATACCTGGCTCTGGACGCTGAACCCCAGCCTGGCGTACGTCGGCCAGGGCATCATCATGGGCGCCGAGACGACGCTGCACATGACACTAGGTGCAATCATCGGCTGGGGTCTCCTCAGCCCCCTGGCCAAGTTCAAGGGTTGGGCCCCTGGCCCCGTCGATGACTGGGAGCACGGAAGCAAAGGCTGGATTGTCTGGATCTCCCTGGCCATCATGCTGGTCGACGCCATCGTCAGCCTCGGCTACATTGCCCTGCGTCCCATCTTGGGCGCCAAGCTCGCCGGCTTGCGCGAGCGACTTCGCCTCGGCGGTGTCATGGCATTGCTCCGGCCCCCTGCCCACCGGTACTCCCTGCTCCCGGACCAAGACCAGGACCAAGATCAGGCTGCTACCCACGTCGACCCCAGCCGGAGCCAAGCCAACGGCGGCCGAGTCGACGACGATGAGCGGGATGACGCTCCGCACGGCCAGCTCATCGGTGGCCGGCTCGTGGCTGTGGGGCTTGTCTTGTCCGTCCTGCTGTGCGTTGTGACGATCCATATCGTGTTTGGCGACCTGGTGCCCATCTACGCAACGGTTATTGCCGTCCTCATGGCTCTCGTCCTCAGCATCATGGGTGTCAGGGCGCTCGGCGAGACGGACCTCAACCCCGTGTCCGGCATCAGCAAGCTAGCTCAGCTATTCTTTGCTCTCATTATCCCCCAGTCCAACAAGTCCAGCGTCCTCATCAACCTCGTTGCTGGGGCTGTCGTAAGCGCGCGCCCACCCCTAGCCCGGCCGTCGACCCCCTTCACTTTCCGTGGTTTGCTTTGCTGACAGAGCCCCTTTACCATGCGTAGTCGGAAGCGGTAAGTCCCATGTCATCCGAGCCCCGGCTATATCCCCTCGACACCCTCTCACGCTGACACGTGCGCGGATTAGGGTGCCCTGCAAGCGGGAGACCTCATGCAAGACCTCAAGACGGGCCACCTGCTTGGAGCCTCACCAAAGGCACAGTTTTGGGGCCAAGTCATTGGTGCCACTGTCGGTGCCGTCCTCAGCGCCTTTATATATCGTATCTATACCCTGTGAGCTCCCCCTCCCACCCAAGCAGCATATAGGGGGCCCGCCCTCCGGCCCATCACTCCATCACTACCCCATCGATCTGCTCTAACCGGTCCATCGGCGCAGAGTGTACACGATCCCCGGTGAGCTCTTTCAAGTTCCCACTGCATACGTTTGGATCTTCACTGCCAGGCTCGTCACGGGGCAGGGGTTGCCACCCATGGCCAAGGAATGGGCGATGGGCGCTGCGGCGCTCTTCGCCTGCACAACCTTGGCTAGGACTGTCTCTGTCGGCAAGTCATGGCGGCCCTGGGTCCCGGGGGGCATTGCTGTCGCCGTCGGTATGTCACCGAGGTCAGAACGGGTTGCAGATCACGGCTCACGCGCAGCAGGCATGTACAACGTGCCGTCCTTCACCTTGGCTCGAGCCATAGGTGGCCTGTTCGGATGGTACTGGGTTCGCGTCATGAGGCGGTCCAACACGCCACTCATAATCCTCGCGTCTGTACGGTTTTGACACCACCACCCATCTGGAGCTGCGGATGCTAACCGGTTGCAAGGGTTTTATTCTCGGCGAGGGCTTTCTGAGCATCGTGAACCTGCTCTTGCAAGGCTTCGGCGTCCCCCACTACTAGCTTGCGAATGATGCCCGGGACCTGCACAAAAACGGATTACGCGTAGCCTTTGCCAAGGCATGTATGTCTAGGACGGGACGGAGCGAGTGCCGACTGGTTTATTTCAGCTTCCACGACTGGCCTCTTTCTTCCTGGCCTGCTATGGACCACGCGGCGTCGATCATCAGGGCTCGAGCATTCTCCTCAAGTACCGAGAATGTGACGCGCCCAGAGAGGCGGGCAGGCAGAGACAGCTTCGCTGGCGAAGTCTGTGGCGCTGCAAGGAGGAATCCTTGCTTCCAGTGCGTATCAGTACCGTATGGCCCGGTCGTAAAGGCGACGTTACCATGCTTCTTCTCAACCCATGCCTCGGGCGTGGTCTGCGGCTCGGGTACCGGCTCGTCCCCGGACGTAGCAAAGAAATTATCGAACCAAATCAGGAATCCGTCCACGTTGTCGACGGGCCTGCTCAGGTCCGACTCCCAGTTCGCCGTGAAGACTAGGTCTTCTGTCCGCGTGCTACGTAGATCGAGGACCTTGAAGGGGAAAGGTTTGCCGCAGACGGAGCCCTCGGCCACTGTCTGAATGCGAACCTCGTCGTAGATATGCTCCTGCATCGCTTTCATGTCGAAGCCGTAGACGTCTCGCCAGTAAGTCACGTGATCGGATACGTAGCCCTGGTCCTCGACGGGGGCAATCCAGATGGTGGCCGAGCTGGGCACCAGCAAGCCGCCAGGCGCAAGGTACTTGTCACGGGCGTAGAGCACGCTCGGCAGCATGGCCTCGTAGAGCAGACAGTATCCCATCCACTCACTGACAATGACGTCTACCTTGTCGATGGGCAACGTGACCTCCTCGATGGCGCCCCTGAGACAGGTCACGACACTGGAGAGTCCATTGTTGAAGACGTTTTCCCTGGCCTTGTCGATGATGTCCGACTTGTCGACTGCCAAGACTTTGGCAGCCCCGGCCTTGGCGCAGAACATGCTCAGGATCCCTAGTCAAAGGGTGTTAGGTTTGTGACTGGTAGGGGGTGGCAGTCAGGCAAAGTAGGCCACAAAAGAAAGGGAAGGAGAAAAGGTAGGAGGACAGAGGGAACGAGGCAGGCTTCAAGGAGGCAGGCAGCTGGACGTTCAGATTTGGATGATGGAGAGTGTCTCACCCGTGCCGCAGCCTATATCGAGGACCACCTTGTCCTTGAAGAGGTGCTTGTTTCCATAGATGAAATCACGATAGGCGTCCGTGCGGACTTGGTCCTTGAGCATGGTCTCATGAATGTCTGGGGCGCGGCGCGCGGTCAGCTTTTGGCAACAGGCAGAGAACGGGGGCAGCTCGTACCGTTGTATGCATACGATTCAAAGTAGTAGTCGGAGCTGTCCTTTGCTGGGACGGCGCTGGAGGATGCTGCGGGTCGCGAGTCAGCGTCATCGTCGTCGACACCCCACCGGCGATCCAGTGTCTGCTGCACCGCGAGGCGATAGTTGGCGAAGCTGTCGCGGATCGACTCCAGCTCGGCCTCGAGCTGGCCGTTGCGAAGCTGCAAGGCCGTCGTCTGCTCGCCGGTGCTGTCGGCGGCGCCAACGTCCACTGCGGCCTCGTCCAAGATGTCGTCGAGGGAGAAGAGGACTGCGTCGTTTTCAAGCACGGGCTTCAGGTAGGCATCGTCTTGGATGTCACTGAGCGAGATGGTGTCGGGAAGCGGCTGCCCTTGGCGCACGCGGTGGCGGATGAAATTGACGAGCTTGACGGCGCCGAGGAAGTCGAGTTGCAGCCGATGGAGGCTGGCTCTCAGGTCAAACCCGTGATGCTGCTTGCAGTGGCCGAGCATCTCGTCGAGGGTGGCGAAGGTCTGGGAGTCGAAGAGCGATACCACCGTCACGGGCTCCTCGTCGGGCTCCACGTCGAGCCACTCGCCATCGTCGGATGCGTCCGAGTCGTTGGTGGGGGAGTTGGCGCGATCCATCTCGCCCGTCATGGTGGTGATGGCTGGCGAGCGTCTCATTCAAGAGGGATAGATGATGGACGGCGGACGGCAGAAGGTGACAGCCGAGGCGATGTTGACGCTGACGCTGACGCTTGATGCCGATGCCGCTGCCGCTGCCTTTACTGTCCTGGTGAATGATGGTTCCTGTTGGCACGCTCGTCGCAACGTTATTTCATATTTTCACATTCACCACCTGTGTGTTTCCCCCCCAGCTGCTTAAATCGTCTGGTGGGGAGGGGGTTGCCTGCTTGGCCCCCGTTTTTTTCTGTGTGCAGACATGATGCAATCTCGCGAGGCGCATCTCTGTACAGGGTACGGAGCCCGAAGTACCTACCTCACATGATGGTTTAGGACATTCCACGCACAATGCAATCCAACTGCACGAGTAGCAGACGGCATCCAACTGCACGTACCATGATGCGGTATGCCTGCAATACATCAATAGACACATGTATTACGCATCTACACACCTCACCTCGTCCCATACCTACCTCGGCCATGCAAGTCCTCTCCGGCCGCCGCCCCTCAGTCGACGTCACCCTCGTCGGCGCTCGAGTCGCCCTGGCCTTCGTCATCCTCTCCGTCTGACACGGTTTCGCCGAGGTCACGGAGGCGGGCCTATATCGGAAGGCGAGATGACTTTGTCAGCGTTTTTTTATCGTACCGTCGACCCCTAGGATTCGATTCTACTTGCCTTGTATCTCGCTGCCTTTTCTTCCAAGTCACCAAACACCATCAACAGGTCATCGAGCTCCGATTGGGCAGCGTCCCTTGATTTGGTCGCGTCCAGCCTCGCCGTCTCGGCCTGGCAAGGGTTAATCCGCTTGCTGCTCGCTCGCCGGGAGGGAGCACTCACCGCCTTGGCCTTGCCCTCCGTCTCCGTGATCGCGGCCTTTGCCTGGTTGAGCCGCGTCTCGAGCTCCCGGTCCCTTTCTTCGGCCTTTTGTCTACCAGAGACTTGCTCCGCCACGAGCCTGGAGTGTTCTTTTCGGAGCGCGTTCACGTCGTCTGTCTTGCTCTTGTTGGCCTGCGGGCCGCCCCCGGTGGCGTCAGCGAACACGCAAAGCTTTGCCGGTTATGCTGCGACGGCGTGCAACCTTTTGCGGGCACTCACCTTGATCAAATCTACCTCGAGCCGACTGATTGTCGCCCGCAGGTCTGCCGTTTCTGCCTCGGTGCGCAGCTGTGCGCGATCCGTCTCGGCCTGGGCTGTTTTGCGTGCCTGCGCCAGGTCCTTTTGATAATCGGCCTCCTTGGCGGTGAGCTCTGCACGTATTGACGAAATGCGTTTTTCCTGATCCGCCTCCTTGGCCGACTGCTGGCTCTGCAACGCGCTGCCACAACCACGTCAGCGGAAAGGCCATGTCTCACTGGGGCCGGTAGACATACCGTAATTCTGTCTCGTGAGACCTTTGCAAGGTCTCGTAGGCACCTCGGAGCTTGGACAATTCCAAAGCGGCCACTTCGCTTGAGTGCCGATGCTCCGCCTGCCTCTGGTCCAACAGCTCCTCCAGGGACGCTGTTTTGGCCTTGGCTTCTTCTAGCGCTCGATCCCTGTCCTCTACCTGGCCTCGCAGCGAATCAACGAGCTCCCTTGATATCCCCCGTTGGACGCCATTCGCCATCACTGAAATCTCTAGCTCCGGCGCCCTGTCAATGGCGCGTACTATTCGGCTGTAGCTGTCCTTGAAAAACTCGACGAAGACAGCATCGAAGAAGACATCGGGAAGGCCGTTGGGCGACGACGCGCCGTGCTTCTGCGGCATCACCTCGAAGTCCCGTATGAGCGGGTGGGCGCGTAGAGTTGTTAGCCGGTCCAAGTAGCTGTCGCGGCCCAGCCGTGATGTGAGGATCGAGTGGAGCGTGGCTCGCGGGACCGGTGAGTCCTTGGTGGAAAATTCGTACGCAACGCCGAGCAGCATCGCACTCAAACCTTGTACCAACTCGGCTCCCGTAGGCAGGGGCTGCGACACGGCTTGTATTAAGCTCTGCACGTTGCTACCCTCTGCCAAGAAATCGTTGACTGCGTCCATGTCCTCGAACATCCAGCCAAGGAGTAACATCAAATACCCAACGAGCGAGCGAGGGTCATCCCCACGGCCTATGCCAGATATGAGATGGGCGGTGATGGTCTGGATGCTGGTGACGACCTCTTCGCCCTTTTCCGAGTCCCCTTCGGTCAGCCCCAAAGCCTTCGCCTTGGCCGCGGCATTGTCGTGTAGCAAGTGGAAGGCAATGGCGGCAGCGAACCATTGGCGGTACGGGTCAGCGGCGACGGCCCCGCTGTCCGGCTTCAGGAGGACCGTCAAGATGTTGGCAGACTCGTTGAAACCTTCCTGGTAGCCGTCAATGGCCCTGTTGAGGAAGTGCAGTCGCACTTCCGAGTGGTTGGAGAGATAGGCCTTGAGGCACTCGCACGCCGCGAACCGGAGGTCGAACATGAGCTGATCGTGTGTGTTCAGGGTCAGGTCAAGCAGCCCGTCAATGACATAGACCACGTCGCTGCCATTGAGCGTCCCCCCTGCCGCAGCAGGGCCTTGTAGAGGAGAGGGGACCGTGAGTTGAGCGAAGCTCTCTTGCAGGGCCTGTGCATTTCGTATCATGTCACCGCAGGTGATGAGAGCCTACTTGGTATGGTTATGATGCATTCTCTCTTCTGGAAGCTCGGGCAAGATGTCCACACCTCGGCTTTGATGGGAACGTGCCCAATGTCACGGCTGAATGCTAGTTGGAGGACGTGATAGACGAGTCCGTGCTTCCAGAAAGCGTTCTGGTTCTGCGACGCGCCGGCAGATCCTGCAGCCAAGAAGAGTCGTAGTACGGCGAGAAATGCGTACATGTTTCGATTGCGTTGTACCTGCGCCCATGCAGCAACCTCGCCATCTGGGTGCTGAGCTTCGAGCACATTTCTCAGTAGACCCCCAAGTTTGGCCATGCAGCCGGATTCCCGAAACAGAGACTGGTTCGATGCGTTGCGACGCAGGAGGTTTGCCAGGAGAATCAAACAGTCCTCGACGGCACTCCCGCCCTCGGAGAGGGAGCCGTCGGCTTCAACGATGGCAAATATCCTCTCAAACGCATTCTCAAACGCAACCAGTTTCTGTATCTCTACCGACGTCGGGGTGAGGCCAGTCAACAGGCCGATGGCCTCGTTCCGGATGGCCTCGCGCTGATCGTCGAGGACAGCCACAAGGCGGGAGATGCCCAACGGGGCGGTGAAAACGCACTCCTCGGTCCGCTGGGTGCGGGCCGACAGGATGGCGGCGAGCAACTGGAGCGAGTACAGGCGAGGGTAAAAGTCGGTCGACTCGAGGAAGCCGAGGAGCAGCGTGATGTTCTCCTGGCGCTGCGTAAACTCGTCGGCAAGCCAAAGGACAATCTCGTCCGAGGCTTCGGGGCTGTCGTCATTTGGGTTGAAGAGCATCAACAACGTCTCGAGCACAACCTTGACCGTGTCGACATCGTCGCCATCCTTCGCTAAACTCCCAATCAGGGTCCGCAAGGCACCAGACGCGACCGACGCGGGGAAGTCCTTGGCGAAGCTCCGCAAGCCCAGGATGGCCGCCCGGCGATCCTCGAGCAGCGTTGCCGAGATGAGGCGGCCGCTGAGGACGTTGATGGTGTCGCTAACAGACTGCTTCGCGGGCGCTGTTGGGATGGAGAACATGGTGTCGTGTTTTGCCTGCCATTGGGCGACTGGCAAGCTACAAGTCTCCGTCGGCGCGTCGGGGTCGGCGGGTGACGCCTGGGCGAAGCGGGCTCACCACGAGAAGTCGACGAGCTCTCTGCGGTGGCGAGGAAGAAGCAGACGAGGAAGCATGTGCGTGATGGGAGCTTGAGGTTGTTTGTGGCTAGGTAGATTAGCCCTTTCGCTAGTGGTTTGGGGCCGTCCGTGGTTGCGCCTGGCCTCACCTGTTGTAGCACCTAGCCCAGTACATAGGTGTACCTGCATGAAGCAGCTGGGGCTCGGGACCCAATACAGGCATGGGGCCTCGTGTCATTATTATGTAAGCAGGGCTGCCACCACGGCGCCCAATAGATGTACGGGGCCCCGTACGATTTTATGTACTCGTAAGCACCGGCGGCCACCACTGAAGCTAACAACTAAGCCACTGTAACTACACTGTAACTTAGGTAAGGTACGTGCTATTGCTCGTGCATCTGGCCGTGCTAGCCTTGTAAGCGCCAGCGGCCACCACCAAATGCGTGAATCTCGGCAAGGGCAGTGAGGGCAGCGAGGGCAGCAAGTCACAGTAGCAAGGGCAGTAGCGCCAGCAGCGCCAATAGAGCCAGCAGGTCGGGCCAGCAAGGCCAGCAAGGCCAGCAGCGCCAGCAGCAAGGCCAACGCCAGTACTTCGTACTCCGTACCTTAAAGCCAGCAAGTCGCAGCAGCGTCGCGGCAGCAAGGGCAGCAGAGCCAGCAGCGCTAGCAGAGCCAGCAAGTCACGGCAACAAGGCTAGCAAGGCCAGCAGAAATGGCAGCGCCAGTACGGAGTAGAGCGAGCAGTTCAGGATAGCAAGGCCAGCAAAGCCGGTAAGTCCAGCGAGGCCAGCAAGTCCAGCGAGGCCAGCGAGGCAAGCAAGGTCAGCACGGCCGGATGCACTAGCAACAGCACGTAAGTTAGTGTAGTTACAGTGGCTTAGTTGTTAGCTTCAGTGGTGGCCGCCGGTGCTTACATAAAATCGTACGGCCCCGTACATCTATTGGGCGCCTGCCACCACTGAAGCCAACCACTAAGGCCGACAACTAAACCGCTATAACTGCACTATTACTGCTGGGGGGGGTATTGTATCTAACCGTATTGCTCGCTTGCTAGATTGAATGGAAGCCTACTGCCTCGTTGACTCACTGGCCTTATTGGCTTGCTGGCCTGCTGGCTTGCTAGATTGAATGCAAGCCTAGGTACTGCCTCGCTGGCTTGCTGGCTTACTGGCGTTGCTGCCCTTGCCTGCCTGCTACGTAGGTGACTGCTTTTCCTCGATAGGGAAAGAGTACTGCTAATAATATGAGGAGAAGCGAAATGCTATTAATAGTACTTTTTTTTCCTTCGAAAAAGCAGAAGTGCTATTAACTGTCTATCAGGAAGCAGGTCTCGCCCGCGAAGCTAGCTATATAACTTGAATACTTACGTGACACATACATTTTGGTGGTGGCTACATATACATTTTGGTGGTGGCTACACATCTACTTTGGTGGTGGCTACGGACTACAAACGATAATTATAGCGGTGTACTCCGTAGTTGTCGGCGTTAGTGGTTGGCTTTCGTGGTGGCAGCCCTGCTTATATAAGAATGACACGGGCCCCGTACACCTATTGGGGGCCAGCTGAGTGCTTCGGGCTGCGGTGCGTGCTTCGTACGAAGTACTTGACCTTGCCGAGGTACCTGCCAGTGCGGGACCTCTTGCGGGTAGTCCGTACTTACCAAGTAGATTCGCGCATGGCGGCTAATTACGAGCGATACATACACGCAGCCGCGCTGGCTACGCATGGCCCTCTAATTGGTTGCACTGCCGCTAGTGCGGCTGCCACCTGCGCGTTTCTGCTGCCGCAGAAACCTCCCGTCCATCTCAGCTTTGCCGTGGGCAATCTTCAACCACACCACGCAGTCAAACCCTTTGACGGTCCACAGCCGCCTACGCTTTCGCTCCACGAGGCACTTTGTGTCGCTTCCTGCACTAGACGCCCGTCACCAGCTTTGACGCCTCCAAGACCGCGATCGTCGCCCCAGGGACACCTAGTCCCGCCAATCGTTCGTCATGGGCATCCCGGCTGCTTTCCGATGGCTCTCCAGCAAGTACCCCAAGATCATCTCGCCGGTGATGGAGGACCAACCCGTCACGATGGAGGATGGCACCGTCATTCCCGTCGATTCCACTGGCCGTAACCCCAATGGCGAGGAATTCGATAACCTCTACCTCGACATGAACGGCATCGTACACCCGTGCTCGCATCCCGAGGACAAGCCCGCGCCCAAGGATGAAGAGGAGATGATGCTGGAAGTCTTCAAGTACACAGACCGTGTCGTCAACATGGTGCGCCCACGCAAGATCCTCATGATTGCTGTCGGTATGTTATCCTCCAACCCTCAAGTAGTTTAGCGATAGCCGTTCCACTTGTTTCGTTGTTTCGTCTCACGGGGCCAGGTTGCTGATCGCATCTATCTAGATGGCGTTGCGCCGCGCGCCAAAATGAATCAGCAGAGATCCAGACGGTTTCGCTCGGCCCAGGAGGCCATGGAGAAGGAGGCGGACAAGCAAGAGCTCTTGAAGCTCGTGAAGCAGCAAAACGGTGGCGTTTTGCCGCCCGAGCACGCCGAAAACGTCGCCAAGAAAGCATTCGACACCAACTCAATCACCCCCGGCACCCCCTTCATGGATATACTCGCCGTGAGCTTGCGTTATTGGTGCCAGTACAAGCTCAACACCGACCCTGGCTGGGCAAAGCTCAAGGTCATCATCTCCGACGCCACCGTTCCCGGAGAAGGCGAACACAAAATTATGGACTTTGTCCGATCGCAACGCGCATCTCCTGATCACGACCCCAACACGAGACATGTCATTTACGGCCTAGATGCCGACCTCATAATGCTGGGCCTTGCAACCCATGAGCCTCACTTTAGAGTCTTGCGGGAGGACGTCTTCTTCCAGGAAGGCAAGGCAAGAACATGCAAGCTCTGTGGGCAGAAGGGACACGAGGCGCGCAACTGCCGCGGCGAGGCCAAAGAAAAGAGTGGGGAGTTCGATGAGAAGGACCATGCGCTACCTCTCAAGCCCTTCATCTGGCTTCATGTTTCAGTTCTCAGAGAGTATCTGGCCGCTGAGCTGGCGGTTGCCGCTTTGCCATTTCGCTTCGATCTGGAGCGTGCTATCGATGACTGGGTATTCATGTGCTGTTTTGTAGGAAACGACTTCCTGCCTCACCTGCCCGCCCTGGAAATCCGAGAACACGGCATCGACACGTTGACAAGCATTTGGCGGGACAACCTACCATCAATGGGCGGATACATCACCAAGGACGGCCACATTAACTGGGAGAGAGCACAATGCATTCTGGACGGCCTTGCGAAGCAGGAAGATGCCATATTCAGACGCAGGAAGGAGCAGGAGGACCGCCGTGAGGCAAATGCCAAACGGAGGAAGCTACATAGTGACAACAACGCTCCGCCTGGACGCCGAGGTGCCGGATCGGGACCTCGAAGGAGTGGCCATGAAGACCCTTCTCGTGGCTTGCAGCTTCACCCAATTGCCTCATATCCGAAGGAACCGCCCCGGGCTATCACCCATGATATGGTGGTCAACCGTGGCGCGGCCCAGGACGCGAACGTCGCCAATAAGAGTGCAGCAAGCGTCCTCAAGAATCAGCTGCGCGGTGAGAAACGAACGCCGGACTCAGACAACGCCAACGCTGAAGGAGTATCGTCGTCAGCCCTCGGGAAACGCAAAGCGTCTGACCTTGACGAAGTCGCCGGCCCTAGCCAGAACGGATCCCCAAGTGGCTCCACGGCCGCCACACCGGCGGACGGCCCTGTTGACACGGTTCGACTGTGGGAGGACGGCTATGCCGACCGTTACTACCAGCAAAAGTTTCACAAGGACCCCAACGACGTCGCTTTCCGCCGCAAGGTAGCTCGCGCTTATGCCGAGGGGCTGGCGTGGGTGTTGCTGTACTACTTTCAAGGATGCCCTTCCTGGGAGTGGTACTACCCTTATCATTACGCGCCCTTTGCGGCCGACTTCAAGGACTTGGCCGAGATGGACATTTCTTTCGAGAAGGGAACTATATCCAGGCCTTTTGAACAATTGATGAGTGTCCTGCCGGCCGCATCTCGCCATGCGCTCCCTGAAGTCTTCCACGACCTCATGATGGACAAGGACAGCGAGATCATTGACTTCTACCCGGAGGAGTTCGAGGTTGATCTAAATGGCAAGAAGATGGCCTGGCAGGGCGTGGCGTTGTTGCCGTTCATCGACATGCCCCGACTGCTCGCTGCCGTCCAACGCAAGTACCCACTGCTAACCCCTCAAGACACTGCTCGAAACAGCGTGGGGAGAGATGTCCTCATCTTCTCCGACAGCCACGAGAGCTTGTACGACGAGGTCCTGACCAGGTTTTACTCCAAGCGGCAAGGCTCGTCGAGGCTCAAGCTTAACCCCAAGGCAAGCGACGGCCTCTCCGGCAAGTTAGAGAAGCAGGACGAGTACGTTCCCCACGGAACGTTGCGCTACCCTCTGGATAGCCATACGATGCCAGATTTGGACTATGACCGGTCCGTGAGGTATGAACCCGAAGACATATTCCCCGCTGACGCCGCTGACTCTGGACTTCTACAGCGTCTACTACGATATGCCCCAGTCGGCGCAGACCCACAAGTCGATGCTCCTCCGAGGAGCGCAGTTGCCGGCTCTGGCTCTGACGAAAAGTGACATTGAGGTCATTCGAGGGAAGGCTAGCCGGGCAGGGCGAAGCTACGGAGGTGTACGTCTTGACCGACCGGGTGCTGGTAATGTACGTCGTGAGCCAATCTACTACGGTCCAGATAGCCACCAAGCACCTCGACCAGGCCATCACCAAGTTGCGGGTGGTTTTACACGAGGCCCGCCGCCGCCCTCATCTTGGCACCCACCCACCCCTGGCGGGGCAGGCTTTGGAGTCGGAGTGCCGCCGCCGCCGCCACCTGCAGCATACCGACAGGGCAGACAGTCGTAGTATAGGAATAATCTAGAGGGTTCTAGATGTGATAATATACTCTTCTAAGGTTGGGCCTAAAGAAAAGTATACTTAAGATATACTAGGACTGGGTACCCGTAGACATGCTGTGCATCCTCCCGTCTTCCTGATCATACGTTCTACAATGCCATTGCTCTATTCTATGCAAGTTTCGATGTACTGCTCGTTCCTATTAACCGCACCCTAGGCTAGTTTTCTTGATCGGCGCTATCAGGTAAACGGGGCTATCCAGTCCCGGATTATCTTGACCTCCCGATGCGACTCCTTAATGTACCTGGTCAAATCCTCTATCCTCGCTTAGAGGTCTAATCCCAGGGTCTCGATACCAGGACCAAGAGTAAAAGATCTGCTAGGACAGAGACGCTCGGGCATCATTAATCCATTGCCTCTCTGCATAACGAAGCCTGGTTTAAATCCCTGGACACTCTCTCGCTAGGGTAGTTAAAACTTAAAAGTACTTAGTACTCTAGGACTAAGTCCGGACTAGACCCGTACTTAGGGTTATGAATTAGTTACTTTAGTCTTAGTTAGGGCCTTAACTAAGACTAAGGTAATTAATTCTAACTAAGACTAAAGAATCTTTAGTTTAGTTAGAGCCCTAATTAAGACTAAGACTAAAGTTAAGTAATAAAGACTAAGACTAAGACTAAAGACTAATAACTAAACTAAAGTAACTAATTAGTCTTTTAAAGACTAAAGCTAAAAATAAAAATATAATATTAAATAGACTTAAAATAAGAGACTAAGTTAATAAAATATAGTATATTTTATTAAAAGAAGAATACTCTTTTAAAATCCTACTTTCCCTTTAATATCTTAATATATACTACCTTTAATAATAGAAATATATACTTTTTAAAGTATATATATATATATTTATTAATTATCTAAGCTTATTTAATTAGACTATATAATTAACTATTAGCTTCTTAAGGAAAACCTTTAAAGAGTAAAACTTAAGTATTTTAACTCTAAGTTATCTTTTATAGTCTAAACTAGGATTAGTCTTATTATTATTTAAGAAAAGGAATTAAATAATTCCCCTAAAATCTTATATTACTAGCTAAGATCGCTCCTTTATTATATAATTCTTATAACCCTTAGCTTTAGTATCGATTTTTTTATATACTCTAAAGTTAAGATATCGTTAGTTTACCTTACTAAGGGCTATAGATATCTATTATCTCGTCGCCTTACTCTTCCCCTTAGTTATTACTCGCGGAGGGATACTTATACTTAAGGCTATAGTAGTCTAATATCTATATATATCTTATTACCTTACTCTTCCCCTTAGTTATTACTTATAGAGGGATACTTATGCTTAGGGCTATAGTAGTCTAATATCTATATATATCTTATTATATCTAGGAGTAAGATACTTAGCCTTAGGTATAGCTAGGGTTATGAATTAATCTCTTAGTCTTAGTTATTAGTTATTTTAACTATTAGTTAAGTAACTTTAATTAGACCTTTAACTAGACTAAAGTAAATTTAGTTAGGCCTCTAACTAGACTAAAGAATCTTTAGTCTTAGTCTAACTAAAGTTAGGAAATCCCTAACTAGACTATGTAAGTAATAGGGATAAAGGCAGGAGAAGGTAGTAAAGGAAGAATAGGGTCTCTATAGAATAGAGTCACAAGAGGCAGAGATAATAGGCAATAGTAGGCAAGTATAGAAGGCAGTTGAATTGCTTGAGTTATCTCTATCTATTCGGGAGGTAACGGTCCTATATATAATTAATCGGACCGGGCCTCGGGCTAATTATCTATCCGTAGCTGAATAGGCTATATTTCAGCTTGGCTGAATTATTAGATAGCTGAATTCAGCGTGGCTGGATTATTGAAGAGCTGAATAGACTATCTTTCAGGCTGGCTGACTTATTTAAACTCTCTTTCAGCCTGGCTGAATTATTAGAACTCTCTTTCAGCTTGGCTTAGCTTAGCTAAACTCTATTCTATACGGGAATATATAATCCCGTATTTTTAGTAGCCTTATTATTATTATATAAGCTATATTATAATACGGGATTATATATTCCCGAATAATAGCTATCCTTTATTAGCTCTATTTCTATCGGGAATATAAATTCCCGGTCGGGAATATATATTCCCGAATAATAGCTATCTTATATTAGTTATTAAATAATAGCTATTAGCTAGTTATATTATAACTATATATTAATACAAGCTGAAATATAGCCTATTCAGCTACGGATAGATAATTAGCCCGAGGCCCGGTCCGATTAATTATATATAGGACCGTTACCTCCCGAATAGATAGAGATAACTCAAGCAATTCAACTGCCTTCTATACTTGCCTACTATCTCTGCCTCTTGTGACTCTATTCTATAGAGACCCTATTC